>CM065460.1:18350274-18950274 GCA_032872475.1 Leptopilina myrica (nomen nudum)
TAAATTTTTTTGAAATTTCGAAATTTTCAAAATTTTGTTTTTTTGACAATTTTCAAAAAATTATTTTTTTCTAATTTTTTCCTTAAAATATGAGCAAAAACAAACAACTTTTTCTTTCAACACTTTTTTGTACAACAAAAAACAAAAAAGTTATTTTCAAAAAAGTGCAAAAAATTGAGATTTATAGTGAGTGAAGCATTAGCCGAAACATGAAGAAACGTTAGAAACATATAAAAACCTTCAGTTTTTTCTTTTAGATGCCAAAGTTAGGTAAATATACGAAACGAGAAACAAAAAAGAACTTTAAATATGCAAAAATTTTGCTCTTTTTAAATTTTTTCGTAAAATTTGCTTTTTACATTCTCATCAAAAATGAGAAAGTCTTGTATTTGTGCGATTTTGAGCATTGTCTAATTTTGCTAAATCTTTACGTTTCATGACCCCCTGATTCCAAAAAAATGGTTTTTAGAAAAGTGTCTGTCTGTCTGTCTGTCTGTCGTCTGTCTGTAGAAAAATTTGTCTCGACGATAACTCGAATGAATTTTAATGAATCGACTTGAAATTTGGCACTCTTTCTTAGTCCGTAAAAATAAAGCCTCAGTTCGTTGGGCAGCCATTTTTGTCAAAAAACATCAAAAATACAACATTTTGAAATTTTCAAAATTTTGTATTTTTTGCAATTTTCAAAAAATTATTTTTTTCTATTTTTTTCCTTAAAATATGAGCAAAAACAAACAACTTTTTCTTTCAACACTTTTTTGTACAACAAAAAACAAAAAAGTTATAAATTTTTTTGAAATTTCAAAATTTTCAAAATTTTGTTTTTTTGACAATTTTCAAAAAATTATTTTTTCCTCAAAATATGAGCAAAAACAAACAACTTTTTCTTTCAACACTTTTTTGTACAACAAAAAACAAAAAAGTTATTTTCAAAAAAGTGCAAAAAATTGAGATTTATAGTGAGTGAAGCATTAGCCGAAACATGAAGAAACGTTAGAAACATATAAAAACCTTCAGTTTTTTCTTTTAGATGCCAAAGTTAGGTAAATATACGAAACTAGAATCAAAAAAGAACTTTAAATATGCAAAAATTTTGCTCTTTTTAAATTTTTTCGTAAAATTTGCTTTTTACATTCTCATCAAAAATGAGAAAGTCTTGTATTTGTGCGATTTTGAGCATTGTCTAATTTTGCTAAATCCTTACGTTTCATGACCCCCTGATTCCAAAAAAATGGTTTTTAGAAAAGTGTCTGTCTGTCTGTCTGTCTGTCGTCTGTCTGTAGAAAAATTTGTCTCGACGATAACTCGAATGAATTTTAATGAATCGACTTGAAATTTGGCACTCTTTCTTAGTCCGTAAAAATAAAGCCTCAGTTCGTTGGGCAGCCATTTTTGTCAAAAAACATCAAAAAACCAACATTTTAAAATTTTCAAAATTTTGTATTTTTTGCAATTTAAAAAAAATTTTTTTTTATTTTTTTCCTCAAAATATGAGCAAAAACAAACAACTTTTTCTTTCAACACTTTTTTGTTTTTTTTTAAGTTTTTGGGCCAGACTTTTCTTTTTGTTTTATAAGCTTTAGATTTTTTATTTTTGAATCAAAATATTTTTTTAACTCTTTAACTTGATTTAAATGTATCCTTGTTGATGTTAAGGGGAGGCACCACCCCCAACTTTTACCCCTTTAAATTTGAGTTATTAAAGTAGGTTATATTTTTTTTCTTGCACCATTTTTAACCCTTAAATATATAGAATGGTCAAAAATTTTTAATTTTTGAAGAGGTTAGAATTTTTATCTTTTCACTAATTGCATATTTTTGCAAATCCATGCGAGAGGTTGTTTCAAACTATAAAATAAGCTTAGAAAAAAATTTCCGTTAAAAAATATTGAAAATTGTAAGAGAAGATTAATTTTGAATGTTCAAATTTTACAACTTTTGACATTTTTTCTAAAATCCTAGACCAATAATCTTCTTCAAAATATCAGTGTTTAGAAAAATTTATTCGCTAAATGCAAAAACCATGTCGTATAACTTATTTACTAGATTAAAATTTTAACGTCTGTCAAAATTTTAACCTAGAAAATAAAATAATTTTGACAGACGTTGAAATTTTTACCTAGTAAATAAGTTATTCGACATAGTTTTTGCATTTAACGAATAAATTTTTGTAAGAACTGATATTCTCAAAAAGATTATTGGTCTAGGACTTTGAAAATATGTAAAAAGTTGTAAAATTTGAATATTCAAAATTAATCTTCTCTTACAATTTTCAATATTTTTTAACGCAAATTTTTTTCTAAGCTTATTTTATAGTTTTAAACAACCTCTCGCATGGATTTGCAAATATATGCAATTAGTGAAAAGATAAAAATTCTAACCTCTTCAAAAATTTAAAATTTTTGACCATCCTATATAATTAAGGGTTAAAAATGGTGCAAGAAAAAAATATAACCTACTTTAATAACTCAAATTTAAAGGGGTAAAAGTTGGGGGTGGTGCCTCCCCTTAAGAAGGTTCCCTCAATTCACTGAACTGGTCAAAGCAATAACCATTTTTGTCTGATTTGACTTGCTCGGTACTTTGAAACGTCTGGCAACACTGCAACTCACTGTGTGTACGTTGTCATCAGCTGTTGTTTTGTATTGTCGCGTAATGTATATGGGGCATTTCATGTCAAGTGATCAAGGTGGAGAAAAATTTTTCACTAATCGTAGCAAAACTTGGGGCTTTTGTAGTACTCATAGATAGTAATTTTTCGTAAAAATATTTTTTTACCAAGTCCAATATTTTCCGAGGGGGAAGGGGTTAAATTTTTGTGTTTTTCAGTATAATGTTTATATCAATAATTTTTTACTCTTAAACAATTAAACATACAAATTTGACAAAGTACATTTTGGAAAGGTTTTTTCATGCTCTTTCGATTGGAAATAAGCATTTAGAAAAAAAAAAAATTTTGACCCAAAAAAATCAAAATTAAAAATAAATTTCAATTTTTGGGGGAGAAAGACCCAATTTTTTTTATTTATTTTTTTTTTAAACGAAAGCTGAGGTTTTTTCCTAAAAGGACATATAAATGGTAAAGTGGGACTAGAATGTTTAAACATTAAAAAAAGAATTTTCTCCTAAACAGAGCTAAAAACCGGGTTTTGAGCGCTCCGGCGAGTAGAAAACTCTTTTTTTTAATGTTTAAACATTCTAGTCCCACTTTACCATTTATATGTCCTTTTAGGAAAAAACCTCAGCTTTCGTTTAAAAAAAAATAAATAAAAAAAATTGGGTCTTTCTTCCCCAAAAATTGAAATTTATTTTTAATTTTGATTTTTTTGGGTCAAAATTTTTTTTTTTTCAAAATGCTTATTTCCAATCGAAAGAGCATAAAAAAACCTTTCCAAAATGTACTTTGTCAAATTTGTATGTTTAATTGTTTAAGAGTAAAAAATTATTGAAATAAACATTACACCAAAAGACCCCTTGATCACTTGACGCGGAATCCCTCATATGAATGAATGGGGAAAATTGACAGTTTTACATGAGAAAAGAATAATAAGTTTTTCTTTAATGGTAAAATTTTAAATAAAGCGAGCATAACTTCAAAATTTTTCTTTTTGGAGAATGTCAGGCTATAAATTCGTAAGAATTCTGTGCAATTTTTAAATTTATATTTGTTTAAACAAATTATTAATATTAATGTTAATTACTAACTTTTTACATATTATACCTAGAGAGGTGTATTTTCTTTTAATTTTGCAATTTACCAGAGCTAACATAAATACCGATGCATGATTTTACTGTTTATGAATGACTATAGCCAACAATTTTAAACCGATTAGAGTGTTTTTTGTTTAAAATAAAAGTGGACATTCCTGGAGTCAATTAATAAAACATAAATTATACAAATTAAATTTTTTTTTCAAAACAGTGCCACAAATGAATTATCTCAATTACAAGTGTTGTTCCTTCTGTGATAATCTTCAAATCAACACATATTTGATGAGAATGTAAACCTTAAAGTCGTAGTAACTTTAAGACAAATAAATATTGTAGCCTCTCAAAAAAAGTACGGCGTGTCTAATACAAAGTCGCAGTTGATTAAATTCGAGATACAGCGAAATATTTTTTGTGGAGGAGTCAGGAAATTAAATTTTAACTTTTTTATAAAATATATCTGATAGAAATTTAACGTATAAGCAGAAATAAGATGAAGAACGCAAATAGTGTACAACGTCCGGAAACCATCACGAGCGCAGCGAGTCATTTGCGCGCGGAGCGCGCAACAACGTGCGGAGCGCGAAGCGCGACAACAAAAGTTTGCGCGCCCCGAGGCGCGCTAAAACTAGCGAGCACCCGCGCGAAGCGCGGATGAGAATGTGATTTTTTTTAGATTAACAAACAGTTGGTTAGATATGACGCAAATGGAGCAAGATTTTTAAAAAAATTGTCTTACTTTTTTCCATGTAAAGGTCTTAGAGTAAGACTTCCCATGTCTTGGTTGATTTTAACTGATAAAGTATTGAGAAAAATGATAATAGAAATGGAGAGTATTATTAAAAAAATGGAGGTGTTATCAACCAAATTTTTACACTTAGAGAGATTAAATATAAAATATATTTCCCTTTTGAAAGTGGAAAAAATGTGCATTTTTAGAAGAAGTAAGTGTTTTTAGTTCAGAAATTGTATATAGAGAGAAAAAAAAATAAAATTAATATAATTCACTGGAATTAATTTGTGTTTCAGGTTTATGTTTGATTTACACTGGTGATTCGTGTAATGTGTTTAAAGAAAAAATTTTCAATGGTTCTTCTTCTTTTATATTGTATTTCATATGTTTTGCTTCCTCATAAAGATAGCCTTATAGTTATGTCGATTTCTAAATTTTTTAAAATCAATTATTTTTACAAATTTTCAAGTGTAGTATATATAATTCGTCGAGAGGAACAAATGTCCGGATGTATGTGTGTATGTATGTGTGTGTATGTATGTGTGTGTGTGTGGGTGTATGTGTGTGTGTATGTCACCGATTCTTGTGGACAAATTTTCTCTTGCACATCTTGATGGATTTTGATAAGATTTTGTAGGTGTATTACGGTCATGAATACCAAGAATCAGACAAAAGGATTTTCAAAAATATATTTAAAAAAAAATTTTTCAACATTTTTTTAATTTTTGCAAAAATTAATTTTTTGGTTTTTTGAAATAACTTTTTTCTATATTAAAATTTTTAATAATTCTTGTCGAAATTGCATTCCTGACATAAAAACGAATCGATTCATGTATATAAAGTATATATTTTATCAAAATTTATAGAATTAATAAATATTTTAATTTTTCACAAAAAATTAAAATTTTGTATTTTTTGACATTTTATCATAACTTTTAAAAATAATTATTCTATAATAAAAAATTGAATAATTAATATTTATTCAGGGTACTTTACCCGGTTTATTAATTATATTTAATAAACTATTATAATTATTTAACTTTTAAAATTATATATAATAATATATATTGAGGAAGCTAAATGGTCATGAAATGAACAACTTGTTTTATATATTGTTGTGTATTGTTTTTTTATTAAGATGTAGGATTTTAGTCCTATTAAGAAAGTTATTAAAATTAATAACAATATTAAAATATATTTTAGAATTAATTTATATTCTGTTATTGATAACATAAAATTTTTGTTAACTTCTTGAATTTCTGTTATTAATATTAATTTTTCTTCTATTTCGGATACTAGAATAGGTATATTGTTTGTATATTTTATTAATTTTTTAAATGTTGATGAGTTTGGATTTTTAATTAGTTAAAAAAGTGTTGGATATTTTTCTTCAAAAAATTTAGCATTTTTTAATGTTGGTATGTAAGAGGAAGTGTATTGTATATTTTTACTAATGTTGGGAAATATAGGGTGATTTGATTCAATAATACATTCTGGTTCTATTTTTAAAATACCATTGTTTTGGATAACATTTCTCGATGTTTTTCTGTTAGGGCAGTAAATGGTTATGTTAATAGGGTGAGAATGTGAATAAAGCCATGCTTGAGAATTTTCAAGAATAGTCCAAGCAGTATTTTTGTGTAATTGTAAATAAAATGCACAAGCTTCTGTTTGTTTATTAAAAAATAAGGCCAGTTCACAAATAAAATTTTTTATTGTTACTTTAATGGGTTAATATCAGGTGTATTAAGGCAATATTTTCCATTTGTTGTATTATGACATAGAGAAATGTTATCATTACTTATATGAAAATATGTTTGATTATCTGTAGAAATTGCAAGAATTTGAGTTTTATATTTTATATGTATAGATATACTAGTGTTTGTATTAAGTTTATAAAATGAAGGAATATAATGTAATTTGTAAATATTATATTTATTTTATAATATTTCTGGTATTGTAAATGAGAAAAATAACTGATTTTTGAAAATAAATGGTGTTATTTTTGAGTTTTTTAATAAGTCTGTTAATGTAATATTATTTTGTGTAAAATTTACAAGATTTACTTCTGGCATAGATTTTAGTAATATAGGATGCCATTGATTATAAAGGGAATATGTTAAGATATTTTTTAGAGTTTGTGTTTTGTAAATATATTGATATATTGGTTTTCTTGGTTCTTTTATCCATGAAACTATAAATAGTTCATAGTTTTTCTTGAATTTACTTGGAAAATTATAAAACATATTTTTATAATTTTTTATTGTTTCGTTCACATGAGTTATATTAGTAATTTCATTAGAAAATTCTATTTGAAAAATATCAACATCTTTTTGTATCCAAAACGACATTGGATCCAAAGAGTTTGCTTTTTTATAATATCTTCAAATTCTTTTTTATCGTTATCTAAATTCATAATATTTTTAACATAGTATTCTATTTCCTTTAAATTTGTATTTAATTTAATTTCTTTATTACTAATTTCTTCTATAATGGAATCATTTGAACATTTATTCGTGCATTTTATAGTTAACTCATGAAACAAAGTCATTAATAATTTTCTAAATTTTAATATATCATTTATATTTGTATAACCTATTAAATGCTTTTTGTTAGTTGAAAATGTTATGTCGTTAATTGTTTTGAAAAAGAATATTAGGTTCATTAGGTAGAAGTACTTGTGTATATGATTTAGATGATTTAAAAAGTATGGTGCAAAATATGATAAAAATAATAAACCTTATCCATGACATGCTGTTTTTCTTGATTATCTATTAAAACAGAAAAGAGAAGAGAGAGAAAGAAAAAATAATTTAGTTAATACTTCTTCCTTCGTATCTTACAGAGAGACATGCGAATGTAAGTAGTATGTTGTTAAATCGCTATAACAAAAAGAAAACAAATTTAGATTAGTATAGATTCTTTAAAATCTTTTTTCCTAGGTTGTTTACTGTTTCTGTGGAATAATTCTATTAATTTATGTAAATATTAGTTGCCTGTTAACAAATATGCTGGTTTGTTAGGTTCTCTTAATACTTGAAGTTGTAAGTCAATACATTTTTTTAATGTATGACCTTTATTGAAACAATACCTCCATTGTATTAACTTTGGACGTGGGTCAGTTTGTGTGCTAATTTCGCGAGTTTTTGGATTTTCTTTTTCAGTACTGATTGCTTCATCTATTAGATCATGTGTATTTACGAAGTATTTTAAAAGCCCTAATGCAGCATATTGACGTGCTAAATCTTGGGTATATGCTTTTTTTCATCATTACTTTATCATTTATTGACATAAAAACACTGTATTGAGGTAAAAGGTTTTTTGGTTTTTCAATTAACATAGAAACTTTTGGGAGTGGTAGGTCATATTCAAAAACAAAAAAGCGTAATAATTGGAGAATATCGTGTCTTCCCGGTAATGGTTTAAAGTCTTCCAGTTGCATTTCCATAAAACTGTTTTTTAGAGGTTTCTTCAGGCTAGAGAGTGTAAGTGTTGTTCTTCGTTGTTTTGAAAAATCAATAGGATCTTGATACATGCTAAAATATAAAAGTCAGGATGTAAGTAAAAAAAATTGGATTTTATACGTAAGTTCGTCTAGGAGTAATTTTTTTCTAAATGGAGTGAGTAGTCGTGAAAATAGATTTCTTTCTGAAGTTTGAGTTACTTTGTTTGAAAGTTTGATGTGTTAAACACTAATTTTGAATATTTAGGTTGTGGTAGGTTTAGTTTTTACAAATTTTTTCTAATTCTTCTTCTACGTCTGTAATAGGTTGGAATTTAATTTTAGTCTTGTCAAGTCTAGGGAGTGTTTTTAAGTATAGTAATGCGCAATGTTCTTTTACTTCGTCTAGTTTACGTCCAATAGCAGTAAAGTTGAATTTTTCATGTAGAATTGATATTTCAAAAATTATTTTATCGTCTTCGTCTTTTCTAATTTTATATTTGTAGTCAACTGATGTTGATAATTCGATAATTCCTCCACCGGATATGCAGGTGCTGTAAAATTAGTGTTGCTGTTACCTTGTTTTATTTCTTTTTCTGCGTCTTCTTGAGGAGGAGTTTTGTGTATCCTTGTGTTCCTAAATGTAATAAAAGATTTGTTACTGAGTCCCAAATACATCCGATTAAATGAAATGACTATCCAAAAACGGTATAAAGTGTGTAACCATTAATAAATGTGTCTATGAGTAATTTTACTGCTCTGATTAATATTACTACTCCTATAAAACCTGCGCTAATAGTTTCAAAAAATGCTTTGTCCTGTTATACTGCGAGCTAAACTGTTTAAGACCGTAGGTTTTTCTTCTGGGAACATTATATGTTTATGTAGTTTATTTAAATCTGATTGTGAATAGATACCGCTTGTTGCTAAAGATGAAGGATTGATGTAATTCCATGTAGGATTTTTTAAAGGTTTCATAATAGCAGGAGCTGCTGATTCTGCTGGATTAGGTATCATTTTGTACCAAGTTTAGCCTAAGAAATACATTGTAGGTACGAAGGAATTGCAACTTGTTTGTGTGTCTCTACTTGTGATTATGTGTGTTCTGGATGTTAAAAAAAGTGAATTATTTCCTTTTAAAATTGGTAAATGTGTATAACATTCTTTTGTTTCTCGATATTTTACTTCTACAGGAACGCATTTAATTATATGTGCTACCTCGCCTGCAAGAATAGCCATGTAACCTGGTCCTTTCATTAAGTTAAATGCAAATTCGTCAGGTGTCTGTGTTGCTAATGGTAGTGTGTTTTTTAATACTTTCTTTTCTAATTCACATTTTTGTACTAATACGTCATAATATAGTCGGTTAATTTGTGTTCGTATGTGTCTTTCTGTGTATACAAATTTAGAATTTACGTAAGTGAATAAGTCCATATTTTGCACTGTAGGTTTAGTATTTTTTATAATTGTTGCTACTTTTTGTGTTTCTATTACTAATAGTTTAGGATGTTCTGTTTTATACATTATAAGGTGACAAATAGGGTTTTGAGCTTTTTGAGTTAATACAAAGGTTATGTCTTCTGAATTTAAAGAATATAAAATTTCGGAATTGTTTGAATTAGTCTCGTGAATTTTCTTTGCTAATCCTTCATATAGTATTTCGTATTTATTGAATTTGCAAATGTCTTCGGGTAATGGGTTCCAAAATGTTTGTCCTCCTTCCATGTCAATGCATCTGGCATCTGATAGTTGACATGTTACACCAGATTTTAGATGAATTTTATTATTATTTAAGTTAACTGAGGCAGAATATTCTTTTAAGGTTATTGCAACTACGGCTTGCACTGTTACATCCTCCCAAGTTCCTAAAGGGTCGGAATATTTTGCTCCTGAACATTTACCATCGAATGATACAGATCCTGCTAATAGTACGCTGTTAAAAGATGTACGATTGACTTTTAATCCTGATATTAATGAATTGTGTCCTATCATTATTGTTCCTCTTTCATGAAAAGTCATACATTGTTCACGACTAACGTCTAGAATATATTCGCTTTGACCATTTGCTACACTGGAACTATGTGAAAACATTCCACATTGTATGATTGATCGTCTGATTTCTATTTTGCATTGTTTGATTTTAGCTAAGGAATAATCAGCAACTTGTATTAATTGAATATAAATTGATTCTGAATGTACCTCTGGTCTAGGTATGTCACAATCTCCTACTTCCAAAAGTGATATAGTAGTTAAGTTAAGTGTATTGGCCCCGCAGTCATATCCGATGATAGCATGTATGTTTGTATAATACATTGTCATTATGATTAATATTATCCATGTTTTCGATCCGGAAAACATTTCTGAAAATTAAGTTGTATTTGTTTTACTTATTTATTCTTATATTGTTCAAATTTATTGTATAATTTGTTTGTGTTTAAAATAATAAGTTTACTTGTAGTAAAATGTCTGCAATATATCCTTGGTCTATTTCGTATAAACATTCTATTAAATTGTAAAAAGCATAGGGTCCGCGTGTCTTTATAGTTAATATTATATCTTTCTTTGTTTCAAAATTTTCTAAATTATTTTTCCATCTATGTATGTTACAATCGTTTTTGTAGAATATTCCTGAGATAAACAAATATGGCCATAATTCAGTCATATTAACGTGATGAGCAATAACATTGCTATTTATATCTATTTTTCTTTTGTGTCTGTCGTCCATCTAAAAGTATAAATTTTATGTGTATCTATTAGTGTCCCATAAGGGCAAAAATATCCAGTATTTCTAAGTTTATGAGTCCTAGTTCTAAAGCGTTTTTTGATCCGATAATTCCATAATTATTTTGAAAAGGATATGACATGTAGTATCTATGACTGAGAAATATAATGTTGTGTTTTCTACTTCTATTTCTACTCCTCCGATTATAAAAATTTGTTGTGTGTCCATTTGCATTTCTGTAGCTTCATGTGACTTAAATGGTATGTTTAAAATATTTTTGATATATAACTATTTTTAGTGTTTAAATTTATTTGAAATGTGAAATCTGCTGGTATTAATTGTGAAGATTTCAGAGTGAGACTAATCATGTTTTTTTGTCTGAAAATAGAAATCAGTTTTTAATCATTTTAGATATTTTAATTCGGTTGATATGTACTATTTTAGGTTTATTTTTTATTTCTATTTTTATATTTCCTTTTCCTAATACTTCTAAAATTTTATGCGGTCCTGTATATTGATTAGCAAATTTATAAATTTTTCCTCCTTGTAATAAAAATACCTCATCTCCTACTATAAGATTTTGTGGATTGCAATTGAGCCTTCCAATTCTATAACTCGCCCGACGCTCGGAGACACGCGCTAATACCAGTCGGGTAGCAGTGATGGGCCCAGAGGCGCTCACTGCTACCCGACTGGCATTAGCGCGTGTCTCCGAGCGTCGGGCGAGTTATAGAATTGGAAGGCTCAATTTTTGTCATAATAAGTTTTTGATTTTTCTTTGGCTAAAATTAAGTTTTGTCTAGCAATATTTCTCATTTCGTGAAGTCTTGTTATTAAATCTGTCAAATATTGATCGTAAGTCTCTAGTTTTTCATGTTCAAGTGGTGGATCACTTGATGGTAGTCTTCCTAATTTTCCGAAAATTAATTCGTACGGAGTACATTTAGTACCTTCATGGTTGCTTGTATTATAAGAAAACATAGCTAGTTCTAACCAGTCGTCCCATTCTTCATTTTTATTAATAAATTGTTTCAAGTATTCTCCTAAAACGTTTAGAGATCTTTCGATTGATCCATTAGACTGGGGGTGGAAAGCTGTTGTTTTAAACTGTCGTATTCTAAATCTTTTTGCTAATCTTCTCATTAAATTACTTAAAAAATCTGTTCCCTGATCTGTTAGTACTCCTTTTGGGTATCCGAAAATACAAATAAATCTTTTAATAAATGCGTCAGCTATTGTGCTTGCCTGATGATTTGGAAGTGCGATTGCTAATGAATATTTAGTTAAATTGTCTTGTATAGTTAATATGTACTCACTTCCACTTTTTGTTTTTGGCAACAGTCCAACTATGTCCATTGCTATTTTTTCAAATGCAGTACCGGGTGTGTCTGTTGAAATCATGGGATTCTTTGTTTTGACTCTAACTAATTTTTTTAATTGACATTGTAGGCAACCTTGAATATATTTTTGTATACTATTTTTCATATTTTCCCAATAATAATTTTGTCGATTCTGCCATAAGATTTTGTAACACCTTTATGACCTCCTATTGAACTTGAATGAGCTTCTTCTATTAATTGCAAATATTCTTCTTTGGTAGGGTATTTTGTATATCCGTTGCATATAATGATTTTCACAAATGAGTTTTCAAAAGTTAACTTAATCATTGATAGAATTTCATCCCAAGTTACATTGTTAATTTTTGACGTTTTTGCAATACTAATTGTTTTTAGTTTCAAGTTTTCGCACAATTGTTTTAATGAAATTATTGTAATTTTTATTTTTTGTTTAGCATTATTTAAATTTTCTTTTATTTTATTTTTTATGGGGAGAGCAACGTGATAATATATACCTTTTTTAATTTTTTCTGCGACACCTAATTCAAATTTACTGAAATTTGGTAATTTTTCGCGTTTTTCTAACGATCTGGAACCGTTATCTAAAGGATCACCGTTAATTGAAATAAAATAAGTTAAGTTGTCTTTGCGCATCGTTAATTGGTCTCTGCAGTCGATAATATATTTTTCTTGTTTTAAATTTTTGCAATCTTCTTTTTCTAATAAGTTATCTTCGTTTCAGAATTAGAATTTTCATAGCCTTGGTCGATATTTTCATGTTCTTCTGGTTTTGTTTCTTGATTAATATACTCAGGATCAGATTCAATTTCATTAGTATAAGCTTCATTATAAAATTTTTTATTTTTTGTATTACATACCTTTTTTGGTCTTCCTCTCTTCTTTTTTAAGGAAGTATTAAAACGTGTGCTTTGTTTCTTTGGTCTACCTCGTTTTCTTTTTATATGTACTTCTTCTTCTTCTTCTTCTTCTTCAATTTCTTGATTCTTTTTTTCTTCATAAGTTTCCAGTATTTTTTAATTTTTGTTTCCTTGTATTTTTCGTTGATTTCTTGTAACAACATTGCAAGCTTCGCTACGTGTATCATAATTTTCTGGTTTGCAGCATTCATTATATAACATTTTTTCAATATGGCGGAGATTTTTTACCTCCAAATTTGAATAATTATTTTCACTTGATACACAATTTAAGTATTCTTCAATTTTTTCTTGCACACATTTATTAATATATTCTTGAGTAATATTTTCCTGAGTTTCTTGAATTTCTTCTGTTTTTATTTTTTGCACTTTATTTTCAGTAACATCTTCGATTGGATTTCTTGATAAAGCATCAGCATTTACATTTGTTTTTCCTGCCTTGTAGACCACATTAAAATCGTATTCTGCTAATTTTAGTTTCCATCTTGTAACTCTTGAACATGGATCTTTTGAATTTTGGAACCAAACTAACGGTTTATGATCTGTTACTAACGTGAATTTTCTTCCGTAAAGGTATGGTCTAAAATTTTTTGCAATAATTACAGGTTATGTTTGGATTTCTATTCGCGAAGTTTCTAGTGTTGTTTCGAGACTCTTGAGAAAAATTTCGGAAAAAATTTGGGCGTTGATCTTGCGAAAAGTTTGGGCGTTGATTTTGTGAAAAATTTGAGCGTTGATTTTGTGAAAAGTTTTGACGTTGATTTTGTGAAAAGTTTGGACGTTGATTTTGGTTTTGTTAAAAAATGGAGTACGAAATTGATTTTGTGTTATATTTCTAAATTGATTTTGTCTTTGATTTTGTTGTAAATAATTATTTTGAAATTTATTAAACAAAGGGTTTTGATTGTTAAATCGATTTTGATACTGGTTTGAAAAATTTTGTCTTGGACCTGAATTAAAGGAATTTTCTCGTCTTGATCCTAACATTTTGTTAAGTTGGAAACAATTTGTTGCAAAATGACCCTGTTTCCCACAGGCTAAACAATTTATTAAATTATCTTGGGCTATACTAATTTTTGTTGTTTTAGCAAATTCTTTATTAGTTTTAGGATGTAAATTATATTCTGTATTATTGTTACTTTTTCTTAAATCGTTGTGTGATGATAATCTTCTTTCAATATCGATTGCTTTGTTAACTATCCCTGCGAATGTTTCAGATGTTCCTATTCGTATTTCAATTTCTGGTCTAAGTCCTCGCGAAAAACAGTCTATACTTGATCTATCTAAACTTGCTTTAAACGCATCATCTACTGCATTGTCGTTGTTAATTCTATGTGCATCTAATATTCTTTCTGCCGCTTCTGCAATTCTAGCACCGTATGAAATTACATTTTCATTTTCCCACATAAATATTGCACCTAATTCTCCTTGTAACTGATATACTGATTTTGCTGGTGAGTAAATTTGTTTTAGTCTTTCCGTTAATTCTTCTACAGTATTAAAGTTATTTCCTATTATAATTCTTCTTGCTTCTCCTGAAATTCTACTTCTAATTAATTTAACTAAATTTGTCTGAACTTGTGCTACTTCGGGAAGCATAGATTTTGCTTCTAAACAACTTTCGATAAAAATTGATAATGGTATATTTTTTTCGTCAAAAATGGGTATTGTTTCTATGGCATCTCGTAATGAGACTTGTTGATTATTTGGTAGGGCCATGTTTTCTTCAAAATTATAACTATTTTCACTATTATTAGAAGAACTGTGTTCGGAAGAATTGTCGGTTTCAATTTCGCCAGTTAAAGTTTTATTTTGTCCAACTAAAGTTTTTTCTGTACTAGTATCTTCACTAACGTCTTTGTCACTGTCAGAAGATTCGCTGTCAAAAAGTTGAGAACCTACAAAGCCTGAGTAAAATTGTTTTTGTAATTCTTCTAGGTTTGGGTTTTCTTTAGAATATATGGGTGTACTTGTGAATGGTTTTGTTTTATAATTAGAGATTCCTGAATGTAATACTATTTCTGGATTATTTTTTTTTTGAGAACGAGTTATATGAGACGAATCGATAGTATTTTTATTCGAAGAAGACATTAAAATTTAACATAATATTAAAATGATAATTTGTTTTTAAAAAAAATTTAACCGTGAGAATAAAAATTTAAAACAATACTTTTTTTTATAATATTGGTTTGTGAACTTTGTTTATAGAAAATTGGTAATTAATTTGTTCCTAACCTGCCTTACGTAGTACTTGTGTTTACTATTCTTGGTAAATAGAAGTTATTTTAATAAAGAAATTTGTATTGCTTGCATTTAACAGTTGGAATATGGACAGATAAAATATGTAAATTTGGAACACATGCAGATATATTCAGAACACTTGTTATAGATAATATAGTAAATATTATAGGATGAACTGTAAAAAAAATTTTGTGAACACTTGTTATAGATAATACAGTAAATATTATGAGATGGATTGTGGGAAAATTTGTGAATAATAACAATTTTATATTTGTATGTATGAAAAAGAAATGTAAAAAATTTTATTTTATTATAATAATAATGATTTTTTTATTTAGAAAAAATTATAATAAAAACTATTATAATTATTATTAAAAATGAATAAATTTTAATTTAATTAATTTTTTTTATTTATGAAATTACCACAATTTTTAATTTATTTGTAAAAAAATAAAATTTGTTAAAAAAAGAATTTTTAATTATTTTATTATTATTATTATTATCTTTATTTATTCAATTTATTAATTAAGCAAAAATAGTGACAGTTTATAGATTATTTAATTCTTGTTAAATTGAAAAAAAAATTTAATCATTTATTATTTAGAAAAAAAAATGTATCAAAAATGAGTTTATTATTAATAATTTTTTATTAATGAGAAAAAAAAAGAAATTTATTTGTTATTATAAAAATTTATAAAAATAAGTCTTTATTGTTAACAAAAAATTCGTATTTATTCAAATTTGAATTGTTATATAAAAAAAATTTATTATTAATTACAAAAATTTATAAAAATGCGATTGTTGTTGTTAATAATTTAAAATTTGAATAGTAAAAAAAATGTATTTGTTATTATTTTATAGAAATTATTCAAAATGAGATTGTTAAAAAAAATTTATTTAAATTTGCATCGTAAAAAAAAATTTATTTGTTACTATTTTTTATAAAAATTTATCAAAATGAGTTTGTTATTGTTAATAATTTTGAATTTGAATAGTAAAAAAAATTTATTTGTTATTATAAAAATTTATAAAAATGGGTTTGTTATTGTTAATAAAATTTTGTTTGTTATTATTTTTATAAAAATTTATGAAAAATGTGTTTATTGTTATTAATAATAATTTAAATTTTAATACTTCAATCCTTATAATTTTTATAATTTTCTATGGAAATGTTTAATATAGAAAAAAAAATTTTGTTATAATTCTTATACTTGTTAAAAAAAATTTTATCTATAATTAATCAATTTAATTTGAAATTATTATTTTATATGAACTATATAATTTTCATAAAAAAAATTAATGTTATAAATTTAAAAAAAAATTTAATTATTATTAAAAAATTAAAAATATTGTTTAATAAAATGAATTATTTATTTAAATGTAAATTATTGTTATTATTCTTGTATTTTTATGTATGAAAAAATGGTTATTTATTCAAATAAAATTATTCCTTTTTTTATTAATTTGTTAAAATAATTGTGCAAATAAAACCTATTTGATTGATTTATAATAGCCAATTTAGAAAAAAATAAGAAAATCTACTTTTTATTAATTAATTCACTGTGTTTTATATACCAAAAATAATGAGTTTAAATATAACTGAAAATAATGACACTCTTGAATTTACTAATTCACGACGGTTAATTTACCAAAATTAAAGATATATTATTTTAAATTAATTACTCTTGCATCTATCAGTTCGCGAGGGCTGATGCACTAAAAATAATGAACTATTTCTTTAAATTTAGTTTTCTTTGCATTTATCCGTTCACGACGGCCTATACACCAAAAATAACGATACATTCTCAAATCAAATTATCGTTGCATTTATCCGTTCACGACGGCCGATGCACCAAAAATAATGGGGTATGTTATGTCTAACCTTATTATTATATTCCCTAAATTTTCTCGATTTAACTTTAATTTATAAAAATTAAAGTTGGGACGAGGTTGGATAAATGACAAGAAATAATTTTATTTGAACACAATATATTTGAAAAAGATCAAAGTTATGCAAACATGGAATGAACACAAGCTTTCTAAAATGAGTCTAAGTGGTTTGTCTCTCTGTACCTTTGCTCAGCGGGTGGTGGTCCTAGCACGTGTTGCAGGAGATATGTTTTTACAATTTTCGTTATATTTTTATGTTGTTTGTTAATTTATATAGTTATTACAATTTGTTATTAACTTGTTATTACAATTTGTTATTAACTTGTTATTGCAATTTGTTATTGTTGTTTACAATATTATAACTTGTTATTAATTGTTATTTTGTTACATTTAGTAATCAGAATGATGAATATTATCACATGAGGATTTATGAGGTCTCTAAATATAAATTCAAGATAAGAATTTACGAATTCATAATGGCGGATGTAATGGAGCTGAAGATTTTTTTGAAAATTGCTTAAATCTGCTAAACATTGTTATTTGGGCGTTTTTGAGATCGCATAATACAAAACAAATACTAAAATTTAAAGTCGTGTATTATTACAATAACACTACTGCAAATTAAACTACATTTAAAAAAAGTTGAAAAACGAATTGCTTGTAACAAAAATGTTCAATTGATTTTAACCATCATTAAATTTTTTCTCACTATTTTAGATTCTCTGTTTTAAATGTATAAATAAAAATTTTAGATACCTTATTTAATAACATATTCATTACATCCTTTTTCTAAAAAAAAATGAGAAAAATATTATCAAAATGAAGTTAAAAAATTTTTAATTTCAGATAATAAATGTTAAATGCAATTTTTCAAGATTTAAGATAACTTAAATTTTCTACTACCTCATAAATATGTTTTAGGGAATTAAAGTAAAAAGTTAATGATAGTACTATAATAGTTATCTGAAACAAATCTGTTAAAAAATTACAAATTCAAAATTTGAAATTCCAAAAGACTTTATAATATAATAAAATAAACTAACTTAGGAAGAGTCCAAAATTTCTCTATAAACATAATTTTTTATATACATATTACTTTTAATATTTCCTAAAAATACTTTTACGGAATCAAATGATTTTACTCTTGATAATAAAACATACATCTGACCATGATTAAAACATCTCTTCTTAAATCAATGAATATTTTATAAAATGTTTGCCCTTAAGATTTATTAATGGTCATTGCGAAAGCCAATTTTATGGGAAATTGTCGTCTTTTGAAAGTAAATGGATATAAATTTTCACAACATAAAGTTACTCGATGTAAAAAAACAATATTTCCACTCTTATCTCCCGTTAATATTCGACATTTAATAACATTATGTGATAAATCTAAAACAGTTAACCTTGTTCCGTTACATAATACTTCATTATTACTAAGATTTCTAATAAGCATTACAACGGAATTAATTCTTAAATGTAATTCATGGGGTGGTAAAGAAGGCGGACAGAAAGTATTCAAATATTCTGGTAATAAAGATTCAGTAAATTTTCCATTATCACAATTATCAGTAGAATCAATACTTTTATATACTTTTTCACCTTTACTATCTAAGAGATTTGCCAACTTTTTATTAATATCACCAACGTCAACATTTCTTGGTGCTAAAATTGCACACGTTGACAAATCCTTAAATTTTTTCTGTTGTATCAAATGACCATACATTTCTTCAGCAATATCTATATTTCCTTGTTGAATAATATGTTCTGGTAATTCAAAGTTATCATCTTTATCATTTAGTTTGCCATTGCCAACTTTAAGTAGGAAATCTACAAATTCTGTTTCCTCTGGTAAAACTCTCATATTTTCTGTTAATGTATATTTTTTGAAATGTTTCCATAAATGACTATTTTTTATTGATAAATTTATTATTTCTGATCTAGTACCTCGTTCTTTTATCGGTAAAATTTGTGAAAAATCTCCTCATAGGATTACAAGTTTTCCACCAAACACTTCATTTGATTTGATTATATCTCTTAATAACTTATCCATAACTTCTAAGGCATATTTTGGAGCCATTGGTGCTTCATCCCAAATAAAAACATCAATATTTCTTAAAAAGAGTGCTTCTTTTGATTGAACTTTAATATTTGAAGATGAATCACAGTACAGTGAAACAGGTAATCCTAAGACTTTATGTACAGATTTCCCGTTAGGAAGCAGTGTGGCAGATATGCCTGTAACTGCCATGTTGCAAACATTTATTCCTTTACTCTTTAGTAAATGCCATAAGGTAGTATATAAAAAAGACTTTTCAGATCCTCCACAACCATTAATATATAAGCATTTAGAACTATTACAAGAAGAATCTTTTATTACTTCAAATATATAATCAACAATATTTTTTTGTTTAACATTTAATTTTGTATAATTCTGTTCTCCTATTTTGATATGTTCCATAATACTTATATCATCAACCTGCTCAGGAAAATTTTCATCTATATCTAATAAACCCTGAAAATCAGTTAAACAATATCCTTCATTCAATAACATTGATTTTATATTCCTATAAGCTATTTTTTTAGCTTCAAGATGGTGTATTTTTGAATAGTCTTCTGACATTGGACCCTTAAATTTCTCCCAAAGTTTTTTACGGATGTACAGGATGAAAATGAAGGAGAATTATTACAAATAATTGTCGAAGTGAATAAGGCATCATCCATAAAGTAGCTTCTTTCATTGTCCTAATCCACTCACTATTATCTTCTATAAGTTCTAATGCTAAACAGGCAGATGTAAAAGATTCATGAATTACCTGTTCTTAAACTTTGGAAAGAAGTAACTCCTTTTACTGTAAGCAACAATAATCTAAGGTGAAATAATTCCAATTGTCGTGGATTAATTGAATACATTCTTCTTCTGAAAGTATTGGACAATATGGAACCACATTAGAATTGTCAACAACAAATCCATTTTAATCGCTCATACGTTTTATTATTATTTCTTCGACGACAACGAACAAAACAATTGTCTTCAATTGTAGTTTCTTCTTCGTAACTATTTAGAAAATTTTTTCAACAATTACCATCAATTAAACACTAATCTCCACATGGTCCGTGAATATTATTTTGCATTATTATGTTATGCAAGAAAGGATTGCTACTTTCATCAGGAATTTCTGCAGAAATATAATGATCTACACTTTCAACTGTTAATATTTTGGAATTTTCTTTCAATATAACTAATAAATGAATATGTGGCAATGCTCTTTTTTGAAATTCAATAACATAAACGTAAGACTTAACTTCTCCAAATAACTTTTTTTCTACAATAACATTTAAAAGATGTTTCACCTTCAATGCAAATACTCCAGTTACTATATCAGGTCTGTAAGCAGCCGTTTTATGAGGTAACAAATTTTCTTGTATCTCTTTCCAATTTGGATTACAGGTCATTATAATAAATAAATCTGGTTACCATGGCGACTAACCATAGCCATAGCAGCCTGATATTGTTGCATCATATTACGAGGTGATCCTATAAAAGTGGAAGGCAATATAAGAATTTTTCAACATGTACATCATTTTCTGACGCATGATTTTGTAAATAATCGATTAGTCCTTGATATGTTTCACTTCTCAATTGAGCTTGATTATTTGCACAAAATTGCAATCTGTCTTTCTCTATTTTTACATAATTGTCAACTACCCATTGTTGAAACAATCTTCCTCCATATAAAAATTGATTAAATTCCTTATCTCTAATAACAATTTTGTATTTACAATAGGAAGACCTAGAAATAGTATGGTTTTTACTTCTAAAATCACTATTACTACGAATCATATTAATATTATAACCTTTATTTCCAAGAGGATAAAATATGGGATAGATCCATGGTTTAACATTTGGATCCAAATTACTAACTGATTTTAGTTCCTTTGTAGACTTATTATAAATCGTTACATAAGATTCTGGTATTTCTCCTTCTGAGTTTGTATTAAAAATTGCAGCAACTTCATTATAACTTTAAAAATTATATCTTTTCTTATTAAAACCTTTTTACAACGTAAACAATAGTTGTAACTCTTCTTTATCTAAATTTTTGTTTTTTTTGCTTCCTCATAAAATAGAATTAATAAATATTTTAATTTTTCTCAAAAAAATAAAATTTTGTATTTTTTGACATTTTATCATAACACTTTAAAATAATTATTCTATTATAAAAAATTGAATAATTAATATTTATTCAGGGTACTTTACCCGGTTTATTAATTATATTTAATAAACTATTATAATTATTTAACTTTTAAAATTATATATAATAATATATATTGAGTAAGCTAAATGGTCATGAAATGAACAACTTGTTTAATCTATAATGAATTGCTTCTTCAGGATCATAAATAAATAATTGACCAAAACATGGGTCTTTACCTTTATCCGGAAATAAGGCAGTGTTAATTTGGTAATAAATTTGACCTTGAATTTTGTAACAAAATGGTCCTCTTCTTCTGTAATTAAAATTAATTACGTTGGCATTCAAAGATGCAAAAAAATCATTATTATACTGTCTTATATTCTTTTTAAAGTGACCTGATTTTGTATGAAGTCCTGCTAGCAATATTCTTAAATCTTCTGGATATTGCACTGATTGTAATATAACACCACCATGACCACAACAATCATTGAAACTGTTTTGTTTGCCACTAACTCTTTCATTTTTAAAATGCTTAGCTTGACAATGATTGCAATAATAATTCATATTTCCCAGATAATCCTGTAATTGCGAAGTTGTTATTGCTGCAACAGGAGATATTGCATTTATGAAATCAGCAGATTGATTCGAATTTATATTTTTTAAACCAAAGAAGAGTTTATTTCATTTTTCCGTTTTTTCAATTTCATTTTGTCCTTATATATTTTTTGATATTCTGCCCGACTCTTTTTTGTTTTAATAGACAAGTGATCTACTTCATCTGAAAGATTTATAATTTCAATATTTTTTTTAATTTATAAAATTATCATTTCTTTGATTTTCCGCTACACTTTTTCGGACAGTTTTAGATAAAGAATTTGTTTCCTTTACAGTATCATATTCATTTTTAAATGTGGGAATGGAAGCAACGATATTTTCTAAATTAACTAATTTATTCATGTTATCATCATTTGGCTTCATCAATAAATTACTTCACACGTTTTTAGCCCATTTTTGACCCCCTCCCCCCTTTGTCACACTACGTAACATCTGAAGGAACCCCGTCCCCCTAAATTACGTCACAATTACATAAATAAAGTGGATTACTTCCAAATAAGGGGGACCTGCTATTTCAATAAACGTTGATGTACCAACGCATTTTGATGCGCTGATTACGAAAAGTGATAATGGAAATTGGCGCAAATTTGATGGTCATGGCGAAAACTATTTAAAAAACCATAAAATTGTGGTTTTTTGCGTATAATTCGTTGCATTGGATTAAGCCTATTTTTTGTGTTTAAAAATATTTGAAGAAGCATCCACCTTAGATTTTTCACAATATAAAAGCAGAGAAAAATTTACAAATATTTTTAAACACAAAAAATTACGATTAATCCAATCCAACCAGTTAATCGCAAAAAACCACAATTTTATGGTGTTTTTATGGTTTTTACCATGAAGATGATCTAGTCTCCAATTTTCACTATGATTTACGTAATCAGGGCACAAAATTACGTAAGTATACCAACATTCATTAATATCGGAGATATGCGCTTTTCGGAAATATATCCTTCGTTTTTTACGAATTATACGCAAAAAAACTACAATTTTATGGTTTTCACACTGATCATCAAATTTGCTCCAATTTTCATTATCATTTTCGTAATTAGCACATCATAATACGTTGGTATACCAACTTTTATTAAAATCGGCGGTCGCCCTTATTCAGAAGTACACCCAATAAAGTTACTTATATAATTAGTACATTTTTTAATATTTTAAAAACAAGAAATATAGTTGATATTTTTATTTATTACAATTTTCTCATTATAATAAATAGAGTATAAAGTGTGACATAACAAAATAAAAGGTCCCCACCCTCCTTTGTCACAATTAGTGACATTTTCATATACCCCCTCCCCCCTAAAAAGTGTGACGTAATTTATGGACGAAGCCTTTGAATCATTAACTTGACTCAACAAATTTGTATGCTTAAGTAATTCTTCTTCATATTCTTTTTGACATTGTATATTGCTTTTCTTATGCGAGAAATCTATTTCATTATTGATAACTTCAAACTTTTTTTATCCGGATGTTGTCGTTTGGAAGTCTAACTGATTGGTTTGAATTTCTTTAGAGAAAACTGCTACTTTATCTGAATGAAATAAATTTGTAATTTTACTTTTGGATTTGAGTATGGCAGAATATTGTTGCGTCTTTGAAACATTATTGATTATCTTTGTACTATTTGAAATTGTCCCACAATGAATATTCTGATCAATAATTTGATTAGGGTCTCTTTTTCCATATAGGAGTTCTTCAACTGGTTTCCTTAAAAGATATTTCCAATATTACTTAACAAATAAACTTTAAATAATACAATTCTTTTCGACCGGAAAACGACTTGAATGATTGTTTTTAAAAATTAACTTTAAATTATTTCTCATATGAAAATAGTCATAAAAGAGAGTGTTTGGCATTTCATTGAAAAATAAAGATGTTGCAAATGCTATTGCAAATACTCCACAATCAACACTACCTAGCGGTTGCTGATGAACATTTGAAAACACCACTGGTGGTTTAAATAGATATAATCGAATTAAATAGTTCATTTGATCCTCATTTAAATCTCCTTCGTTAAGACTGTCAGAAATATTAAGTCTTGTTCCATCATAATAAGTGCAAATCCAGTGACCAGATTTGAAGAAACCACTAAAAAGTATTTGAATGTGCCTCTTATTTTTTTCGATTGGAATTATATCAAGAACTTGTAAACATAAAGTACTTTGCATACTATAACACGAATTTGATTGTCTTTCTAAAAGATTTTGAAATTCATGCATATGGTAATTATTCAACATTGCATTTTTATTATCAATTGTATCATAATTTTCATCACTGAAACTAACTAATTCTCTTTTATAAGCCATGATTTTATTTTGTAAAGTTGACAGATATAATAAAACTTACTTTTAAATATATAAATAAACGTCTTTTTTATTCAAAATCTTTTTTGCAGTTTTCTTTTACTTGTTTTTACTTCCAATTTTTTCTATTTTCTTTATTCTCAATTTTCAATTCAATTCAATTCAATTTCAAATTTTTTTATTGGTAGTAAAATAAATATTTGTTAGTTAAACTTTTTTTACAATAAAATACTTGTGTTACAGTAATAAAAACCATTATTTATTTTTTTATTTTTTTAATGGAGTCTTAGAAAATGGCTGCCGAAAGTGATCCCCTCTAAAAGTTTTTTACATTTTTTCTCTGCGACAATTAATCTAAAATAAAAAAATCAAAAATTTTCTTAATCTATACCATTATGGCTATCGTGTAAACTAGAACAAAAAAAATTTATTTAAAAATAACCAAATGACAGACTTTTTAATTTTTCGACCATAATTTTGCAACTTAAATTGTTTATAACTTTTATAAATATTAATGGATCTTAAATATCCTAGTTTACACGAAAACTACACATTCAAGGAACATGCTGTTCAAATTGCAAGTTATTTCGTTGAAAATTGTAAAAATGAGAGTGTAAACAAGTTGAAAATGTGTAGTTTCGAGAAAAACGCGTTTAAAGTTTTAAGGACCAAATATACAAAAATTTAACTTAAAGTTAAATACATAGCCTTTGATATGTAACAGTAGACATTTCTTATTACTTAAGAACTACTTTTTCAAGCGGTGCGAAAAGAAAAAATGTAAATTTTAAAATAAACAAATTGCAGTTAGGTAATTAATGAAAAAACATGAATTTTCGAGGTGGAAAGGTGATGTTATTCCTACTCTCCTGCTCGCGAGTCTATTCTTATCGCTTCAGACTATTTCTTTCTTTTATTAGATTGCTGAAACTGGCATTAAATGATCCGAAAATTTAAATGAGGAAAGATTTTTACGTTTAACTTTTTTTAGGTAGGTTGGTATAACAATCAATTTCAAATTAGAGTACAGTTAGTCGCTTAAATCTCTCATTAATTTTAATGCTTTAGCTGTTTGAGATTGAAACAATTTTTTAAAACTTATTACTGAAGCAGCACTCCTTTTAACAAAATTAAATAAAGCTTGTTCTCGTGATTATACATGTCGTATAAAACTCTCGTAGTAATAGTACATTATGCAACAAGGGAGGTACGTCCGAGTTTATGTACCGAGCACAATATCGAAAAACTAGTCGTAGCACGAGCGAACTGTCGTACTTTTATCAATTATGATAGAAAAATGTGAGTCACCCATATCTTTGATTAGTTCTTCGAATAAACACAGCGACAATATATTTACTATTTATTTATTTGAAGCACTAATCAAAGATATGGGTGACTCATATTTTTCTATCATAATTGATAAAAGTACGACAGTTGACACAAAAAAAGTTATGTGTTTAATAATATGATATTTCAGTATAAATCGACATCGAGTACGGTCCCATTTTATCGTGTTATTGAATTGAAAGGTGGCACTGCTGAAATAATGACTAATGCTTTTAAACAACAATTGCTTTCGGATGGATTAAAATTAGAAAATTTAATTGGTATTGTGTGGATGCAGCAAATGTTATGATCGGTCAACATAATTTAGTGAGTTCACGCCTTCAAAGCTTAATCCCTCATTTAGTCACAATGAAATGGATCTGCCATGCTCTGCAACAAAAGCAGCAATTTTTAGTTCCGCCCTTTTTCTGCTTCGCTTACTGCTTTCTTTATAATTATAGAAATTTTAGGAGTACTCGAACAGACTTTCTCGTGATTCACATTTCGTAAATGTTTTTAGGAATTTGCATGCTTCGTTAATCCTGCTCTTTAACTTTTAGTGAAATCGAAGGAATTTGTGTATATTAAAAATAATATTAATAGCATGTTTAATTAAATTTTTTTACGAAACAACAAATAATTAAATATAACCTTTAAATTAAGTTTTGCTTTCCTAAGAGGTTTTATATCTCTGAACATATTTTTTTTGTAGCTGGAGTAGGCGGAATTTTTAAAATACTTTTTGGATTTTACTTTTCGACTTTAAACTTCTAATTGGCTTAAGATATTTGGAAACTGTCTAATTGTCAAAAATCACTTTACAAATAAACGGGGAAATAAACATACACGAAACAGATGTGCACGATACAGGGCTCGTTAAGTATGAGAGCATTCTTTCTTGTAGACTTCAAAGACTAAATATAAGTGGCTCTGTCTGTACATACGTCATCACATTACAAAGGTAATTTGTAATCTTTTATATTTAAGTTCAATTTTAAAATAATAAACAAAAGATTTTACATATTAGAGACTGAGACGAGACTAAGACTATTGTCTCAGTCTCGTTAAATAATAAGATTTCGAGTGTTTTCGGCGTTGTCACGGATCACTCATGGTTCATGATTCGGATCATTTAGTAGTGCTCAAATACTTCAATATACAATTATGATCTATGAAAAATTATGAGGAAAACATGCAATTGAGCACCACTGACTGATCCAGATCATGATTCGTGGACATGACGAAAACATTATTCTCTGTCTCGTGGGTAGTACTAAATTCAAAGATTATTTCTAAGACTTTTTGTTGACACTTACTTAAAAAATTAAGTTATTGTCTTTTATTTACTTTAAATATTTGTTTATATTGTGACGAAGTAGTTTCGTCAAAGTTATTTTTCTTTTAAAAATTTATAAGATAATAATTATAATTGTATAAAATAGATATTTTACACTTGAGAATATTTTTGTTGACGGCATGGCGAGAAACGCCATAACCTCATGTTAGGAATTTTTTAAAGTTGAATATTTCGTGTAATTTTTGGACGATTTTGGTGATTTTAATTTTATTAAATTCAGTGAATTTTTCTTTATCTTTAGCGAGTGATAAAATATTTTTGCCATTTTTTATTTAATTAGTCAACACGTGCTTCGTGCTGAATAAAATTGCAATAATCACGTGACCGGTTGCGCATTCGTAAAGTGACGATTTCTCATATTCTTTTTTAAATTTCTTGCCATACACGAAAATTGACGGACAGTGGAAAATTTTGACGAGGGAAAATTATTTCGCATGACAGAAGTTAGTCACGTAGGTTCTAAAATATTACTCATGCAGAAATTGACGAGAAATTTTAGACTTGGGAAAGAGATGAAAATTTCTGCTGCGACACAGTGAAAATTTGTAAGGATAAGATGAAAAAAGATTTTTCATTATAATTCTTTTATTATAATAAAAAATAATTTTTGTTTTTATCTTAAGATTAATATTATAATATTATGTAAGTGGTAAGGACAATGATATTATTATTCAGTCGTTACTCAAGCGATAAGAAGTATCCATTTTGATTACAATAAATTGAATCTAAGGAACTGAATAAAGCAATATTGTTGTTTTATTCTACAGTCTTATACGTGTGTTCATTTTGATTGAAGAAAATAGAAGTAATAGGGGTTGATTTTGATACTTGAGGGTATTTATTTAAAAATGTGGCTATTAGTTGTTATATAATAAAGTTGAATAGGAGTATAGTTTAAAGGAATCGTACTTAATAGCAACTTGTTTTATTAGATTAAGTTTAAGGTAAAGAGGTTGATTAAGATGAATAAGGGTTGTTTCTTAAATGTGGTTATTTTCTGCAATTAATTGTATATTTTGTGGTAGGTCATGATCTAGAACAATATTTTAGATGAGTAAAGCACATAAATGAAGTATTGTAATACTTACATATAGCACATAGGTATTAAGGGCTGATTTTCATTCCTAAAAGTAGTGACCCTTATGGGGATGTTATCACTCTGCATTTGAAGAAAGTATTACGAGCCTACATTTTTTATATAATATATTTTTTTATCAAAGATACTTTATTTATATCTTCTTAGACTTTTCAATTCTGAAATTCCAATCGTGAGCGCATTTCCTGTTTTGACGAATTCAAATACTTATAACTCAGAACCGAATCAATATTAAGCAATTTTCCAAGAGAGAAAAGTTGTTCAGAATTACGAAAACTACAAACCCCCAAA
Organism: Leptopilina myrica (nomen nudum); assembly: GCA_032872475.1. Lineage (NCBI taxonomy): Eukaryota > Metazoa > Arthropoda > Insecta > Hymenoptera > Figitidae > Leptopilina > Leptopilina myrica (nomen nudum). The sequence goes on from CM065460.1 coordinate 18,378,476, forward strand.
GTTACACAGAAATCGACTGGGACCCAAAACTAATGTATTTTCTGCGGGTCCAAAATGGCGTATACAATATGGCAGGCGATTTATTTAAAATTGATTGTATTTCCCTAAAATATGCTATTTTTGAACCTGTCAATCTGATATCGAATTCGTATTCAGTTATATTGAAAATCCTCAAAACTATTTGAAATTTATATGTTTGTAGTTAAATTATGCTTTATTATCGAATTTTTGTCTATTCCTACTTGGTTTTCGAAGAATTCGCCAAACTTAGAAAATTCAATGAACGATTACTCAGAGAAAAATGAAGATTTTAAAAAAATTCAAAATGGATATTAAAGGGAAAGAGTAGCACTTTTAGTAGCAAGATTGACCTTTAAGAGAAAAAAATTATCTCTTGACGTTACATGACAGCAAATATAACTAAAAACAAGTTTTTGCACTTTTAGGATAAAATATATCGAAAACCTGACTGATGGGTCCCATTTGAGGTCGGATTCGGATTCAGGACGTCGAAATCCTTCGAAAAACTGTTGTCTGATTCTTGGAAAGTAAATCTTGTCGGCATGTGTTATCTTAGCCAAGCCCTCCAAGCATAGGTTATACAACAGTAAGGACTACAAGTTATACACCTGTCATGACAACTGCTAGTATCCCTACTACCTCGATTTGGGGGGGGGGTTCAAATACTACACATTTAAACTGTACTCTGTTAAAACTCTACATGGCAAACTGTGCAATGATAAATTCTGCATTATTTAAACTCTCCACAATTAAATTTCTAAATTCTACACAGTTAAATTGAGCACTGTTTAAACTCGACACATATTTATTGAATAAATAAAAGTTATTAATTTTAAACCTTACACAGTTAAACTCTTCACCGTTAAACTTTACACGCGCTGGTTTAATAATGGAAAAATATATTAATTAAATTCTTCACAGTTAAATTGCACAAAGCTAAATTCAACACACTTTTATTATATAAAAGGTGAATAAATTTCGTTAAATTCTTTACATTTAAATTGGACACTGTTAAATTCTACACATAATTATTTAATAGAAAGAAAACTTAATTTGTTAAATTCTACACAGTTAAATGGAGCACTGTTAAATTCTACTCATAATTATGGATTGAATAAAAAAAGTTTATTTTGTTTAATTCTTCACATTTAAATTAAACACCGTTAAAGCCTACACAATTTTTTTTATTGGTAATTATATTACTATTAAGCTTTACCAATTTAGCAGAATTTAACAGTGTTTAATTTAAATTTATTAAAATTTAATTTCTTTTTTTAATTTCTATGTGTAGGATTTAACGGTGTTCATTTTAAATGTTGAGAATTTAACTAAAAATTTTTTTTACTGAACAGATGTGTGTAGAGTTTAACGGTGTTTAATGTAACTGTTTAGAATCTATCAAAAATAATTTTTTTAAATATATTAAACGTGCACAGATTTTAACAATGAGTAATTTAACTGTGTAGAATTTAACAAATTAAGGTTTCTTTTTATCAAATAATTATGTGTAGAATTTAACAGTGTCCAATTTAAATGTAAAGAATTTAACGAAATTTATTCACCTTTTATATAATAAAAGTGTGTTGAATTTAGCTTTGTGCAATTTAACTGTGAAGAATTTAATTAATATATTTTTCCATTATTAAACCAGCGCGTGTAAAGTTTAACGGTGAAGAGTTTAACTGCGTAAGGTTTAAAATTAATAACTTTTATTTATTCAATAAATATGTGTCGAGTTTAAACAGTGTAGAATTTAACAGGGCTAATAAAATGTGTATAATCATGAATTGTAGAATTTAACTGTGTAGGATTTTATAATAATATAATTATCAATAAAAAGAAATTGTGTAGGGTTTGACGGTTTTCAATTTACATGTGGAGAATTCAACAAAATTAATATTCTTTCTTTATAATTGCTGTGTGCAGGATTTGACAGTGTTTAATTTAAATTTGCAGAATTTAATGAAATTAATTTTTTATTAGTAAATAAATTATTGCAGAGTTTAACAGTGTGCAATGTAACTGTATAGAATTCTAACATAATTAATTCTAACATAATTAATTTTTTGAAATATATTAAACGTGTGCAGAGTTTAAAGGTGAATAATTTAACTGTGTAGAGTTTAAGAAACCATTTTTCTATTTATTCAATAAATATGCGAAGAATTTATCAGTGTTTAATACAAATGTAGATAATTTAACGAAATTAATTTTCTTTTTTATTTAATAAATGTGTGTAGAATTTATGTATGTGTAATTTAACTGCGTAGAATTTAATAATTATATTTTTCTATTATTAATTAAACACGTGTACAGTTTAAGCGTAAAGAGTTTAACTGTGTAAGGTTTAAAATTAATAACTTTTAGTTATTCAATAAATATGTGTCGAGTTTCAACAGTGCTCAATTTAACTGTGTAGAATTTATAAATTTAATTGTGGAGAGTTTAAACAATGCAGAATTTATCATTGCACAGTTTGCCGTGTAGAGTATTAACAGAGTACAGTTTAAATGTGTAGTATTTGAACCGCCCCAAAAGATTTTGACAACAATTTACAACTATACACTTTCTTTACCAACCACTACAACAATCATGACTACACCCCAGACAATCATTTCGGCTACAATGGCACCAAATGTCATTCGTTTACACCAATCTGTCTCTAGGCTTAGAATTAGTCCCGAAATTAGACAATTTATGAAAATGAATAAGCAAATGACTAATACTCTTATTTTCTATTAACGAACATCATGACGTTGATAGATTAGAAAATAATTTTGAATGGCCTTTAAATGGCATGAATCCCCATTTAAAAAGCGAATAAATTTAACATGGTTATCAAAATCAGAATTTTGAACAAAATGACCAACACAAGTCTTAAAACAAACCAAATATAGGAGAAACAAGGTAGGAAGAAGACTATTTACTGACTCATCTAGTGATTCTGACTCTAACAGTTCGAAAAAATCGTTGTTAAAATCAGACAAAGGTGTAGCAATTAATAGGTCAAAAACAATTAAAACCTTAATTAATTGGGACATTAAATTTTCGGGATAAGATAATGCTGACCCCGAAGATTTCCTTGACAGATTAAAAAATTATAAAATATGTATGGTAATTGACGATGATGACTTCAGAGTGCATTCTATTCCTAGTATTTTAAAAGGTCAAGCAAGTCGTTAGTATACGACAATTAGAAAAGAAATTGACACATGGAAGACGTTCAAGAGGGCTTTTCGTCGTGAATTTTTGACAAAATATGACGATGACTAGGTAGTTGACGAACTTAGGACTAGGGCACAAGCATAAAAAAAAAGATTTATTCTTATTTAACGAGTTTAAGACTGATAATGGGACATTTAAGGAGACGATTGCCGGTTTAACTGCAAGTTAACCCTTTAACGCCGGAAAGGACACATATTTTACTCAACTTTTAGAGTTATCGTTCTTAAGGATTTCGAAAGTTCAAAATTTGGTAGGTATCCATCCCTATACAGTTTTTATTGCTCTTTCAGAATCTGAAGTACAAATTTAAAAAAACTTTAATTTGTAAAAGTTGTAAACATTTTTTCGACAAAAAACTGAAAATTTTTACTTTTTTTGCAAAAATGAGTTTTTTAAGGTAGCAAGTAAGAATGCATGCGTAAAAACTAAAAATATTGCGTCCGCAAAATCCAACCTTTAATATGGCAAAATGTAGGTTTAAAATTTTCAAAATGGCGATAGAAGACATTTTTTTAAAAATAAACATGAAAGTCTAGTGTACAAATTTTTAAAAAATCGTTAGATTTTGTTAAAATTTGTAACTTAGAGGTTTTTGTGGTTGCTGATCACGAATCTGATATTAGTTTTGGAAAATTCAAAATGGCGGTTCCAATATGGCCATCGAAAATTAAAAAAATCGTTAGATTTTGTTGAAGTTTGTTACTTAGAGGTTTTTGCGGTTGCTGATCACGAATCTCATATTAGTTTTTAAAAATTCAAAATGGCGGTTCCAATATAGCCATCGAAAATTTAAAAAAATCGTTAGATCTTGTTGTAATTTGTTACCTGGATGTTTTTGCGGTTGCTGATCACGAATCTGATATTAGTTTTTAAAAATTCAAAATGGCGGTTCCAATATGGCCATCAAAAATTTAAAAAATCGTTAGATCTTGTTGAAATTTGTTACTTGGAGGTTTTTGAGGTTGTTAATTACGAATCTGATATTAGTTTTTCAAAATTCGAAATGGCGGATCTAATATAGCGATCGTAAATTTAAAAAATCGTTAGATTTAATTGAAATTTGTTACTTGGAGGATTTTGCTGTTGCTGATCACAAATCTGATATTAGTTTTTGAAAATTCAAAATGGCGGTTCCAATATGGCCATCGAAAATTTAAATAATCGTTAGATTTTGTTGAAATTTGTAACTTAGAGGTTTTTGCGGTTGCTGATCACGAATCTGATATTAGTTTTGGAAAATTCAAAATGGCGGTTCCAATATGGCCATCGAAAATTTAAAAAATCGTTAGATTTTGTTGAAGTTTGTTACTTAGAGGTTTTTGCGGTTACTGATCACGAATCTCATATTAGTTTTTAAAAATTCAAAATGGCGGTTCCAATATAGCCATCGAAAATTTAAAAAAAATCGTTAGATCTTGTTGTAATTTGTTACCTGGATGGTTTTGCGGTTGCTGATCACGAATCTGATATTAGTTTTTAAAAATTCAAAATGGCGGTTCCAATATGGCCATCAAAAATTTAAAAAATCGTTAGATCTTGTTGAAATTTGTTACTTGGAGGTTTTTGAGGTTGTTAATTACGAATCTGATATTAGTTTTTCAAAATTCGAAATGGCGGATCTAATATAGCGATCGTAAATTTAAAAAATCGTTAGATTTAATTGAAATTTGTTACTTGGAGGTTTTTGCGGTTGCTGATCACAAATCTGATATTAGTTTTTAAAAATTCAAAATGGCGGTTCCAATATGGCCATCGAAAATTTAAAAAATCGTTAGATCTTGTTGAAATTTGTTACTTATAGGTTTTAGCAGTTGCTGATTACGAATCTGATATTAGTTTTTCAAAATACAAAATGTCGGATCTAGTATGGCGATTGAATTAAGTCGTTAAAAAACATTTACATTTGTTTGTGGATTAAATAGGTGATACTTTTTTAAATATTCTTGCCACAAAAATAATATACAAAATTTGGATACTTTTAATTTGAAGACAATCCTATCAAATACAGATTTTTCTAAAAATCGAGTTTTGCCTGTCATATTAATTCTACCATTTTAAATTTATATTTTTTTATTTATTTTTTTTTTAGATTTAAAGTTACAAATTTCAACAAAATATAACGATTTTTTAAATTTACGATCGCCATATTGGATCCGCCATTTTGAACTTTGGAAAACTAATATTAAATTTGTAATCAAAGACGCCGAAATCCCCTGTGTATAAGGTTTCAAACATATTTTGTCAAATTAAAAAAAATTATTCTGCCATATTGGGTCCGCCATTTTGAATTTTGAAAAACTAATATCACATTTGTAATGAGCAACCTCAAAAATCCCTAAATACAAAGTGACAAGATTATCCAAATATTTTATAAAATTCGTACACTAGACTTTGATGTTTATTTTTAAAAAATGTCTTCTATCGACATTTTGAAACCGCCATTTTGAAATTTTCAATCGTACATTTCGCCATATTAAAGGATGGTTTTTGCGGATGCGATATTTGTAGTTTTTACGCATGCATTCTTATTTGCTACCTTAAAAAAAATTCACTTTTAAAACAAAAGTAGAAAAATTTCAGTTTTTGTCGAAAAAATGTTCACAACTTTCTCAAATTAAAGTTTTTTAAACTTTGAACTTCAGATTCTGAAAGAGCGATAAAAACTGTATAGAGATGGATACCTACCAAAATTTTTATCTTACGAAATCGTTAAGAACGATAACTCTAAAAGTTGAGTAAAATATGTGTCCTTCAAGGCGTTAAAGGGTTAAGATTGCTTATAAAGGCCTTATTGACTCATTGACTAAATTAGAAAAGAATTTACTACAATGTGAAAAAGTAAAGGACTTGGACGACAGATATGTTCTCCCACCATCTAAAGATAAAATATGTTTTCCAGATGCTGCATTTCATAGGACCAAGAAAGACGACAAGACCCATGGATCCAGTAAACGTGAAAAGAAAGTAGCAGCGTTACAAGACGAAGGTGTTGTCGATTCAAGTGAGGGTGAGAAGAAAACGAAAAAGAAGGGCGAGAAGAAGAAAAGGGACATGAAGACTAAGGGGGAAAAGAAGGTTGAGAAGACTGACGAAAAAGTTGATGCACTTAACCAATAGGCCCCCATCACAGCGACACAAGCACCATCGCCGAATGCAGCCATGTTCTTCGCGGTCATGGCGGCTGGAAAATGGAAGAAGAAGCAACAACAGAATAACCCTCTTAATGCTGTTGCTGCCCCTGGAGGTCAAGTTGGTGCTCCACGTGATAGGAATGCACCAACCTTTTTATGGTGCATGTTACTCCTACCGAGTGTCTAAAAGCCCTTTGAAAACATGTTTCATATGCCACCAACAAGGACATATTGCGACACATTGCCCTAATAGAGCAAAGCAAACAGAACTTTGTCTAGTTTGCAAGACTCCTGGGGTAAACTTCTTGACTTGCACAAATTGTATTTATGTGAGGAATGCTTTGGGAAACGGCCCATGGGGGCGCAGTCGTTGCTGTATAATTACAGTTTCTAATGACAAAATTAAAAAGACTGTAATTGTAGAAAATAGGGATAAATTAAATAATGAGAAAGGTTTTAATTCTTTTCCTATTAATGAAGGTGCATCTTGCAGTTAAGACATGGGTGACAAAGTGGTAGATGACAAGAGTGGGGACGTACCATTCATTTGAAAAATTAATAAGATTGGGACGGAAGAATTAAATGAGAAAACTCATTCAAGTTTTTGACTTGGGATGAAGGAGGTGTTAATAATAAGAAAGACTCATTTAATTATTCATTTCGAGATTTTAAGGATAAGAGTGGAAGTGGATGTCCACTCTATAAGCGTAGTAGCCTGGAATCTGGACGTTCAACTTGGACCTAGTCTCTGGAGAGTGTTTGACGGTGACTGGCATATATTTTGTGTCAAGGACGTTATTGAAGAAGAAGAGGAAATCTATGCTGAATGTACTGGTATCTCGGCGTTGACGGACAAACAAAAGGATATATTTCAAGAATTGTTAAAAAGGTTAGTAATACCACCCTCGGAAGAACTACCAATGACCAACTTGACTGAACATCACATCAGGGTGACTGTCGAGATCCCTATTCAGCATGGACAAAGACGTATGTCACCAATAATAATTATTCGGTCCCAGAAAAATGCAGCTCAACTGTATAGGAAAAATGTTATCGAACCTTCATGCAGTAATTGGAGAACAGCTCCAGTTTTGACGCGTAGAGGGAATGGTGACTTTCGACAATGTTTGGATTTTAGAGACGTGAACAAGGTCACAATGAAGGACATGTACCCTTTTCCGACCATTGACTCGATTTTGGACAAATTGAGAAACGCCAGATATATTTCGAAGATTTCAAATTCCATTATTCCAAGAAAGCAAAAAGTATACTGCTTTTGCTATCCCCGGATCAGGACTTTGGCAATACTGCCGAATGCCACTTGGACTTGTCAATACTTGAAGTACATTCCAGAGACAAATTGACTCTCTTTTTGGACCAGATATTAAACCTTATGTGTTTGGATATCTTAATCGTTGCGGACAACTTTGACGAACACGTAAAATGGTTGAAATTTGTTTTAGAGAGTCTTAGAGAAGCAAACCTGGACGTGAATCCTGACAAGTGTGAATTTAGATGCTCACAAGTCTGATATTTAGGATATTTATTAGACGAGGAAGGATTACGACCAGATTCAGAGAAGACTGAAGCAGTGAAGAATTATCCACCACCGACAAAAATTAAACAGCTAAGAAGATTCTTACGAATGGTTAGATGGTTCTCAAGATTCATAAAAAATTATAGTGAAATCAGACTGAAACTCTTCAAGATGCTTCAGAAAGGACGACCATGGGAATAGGGTGACGAACAACAGGAAGCCTTCGACATTTTAAAAATGAAATTGACGACAGTCTGCCCTGACTTCAGTATGCCTTTCACAATACAATGTGATGCAAGCAGCTATGCCCTTGGCGCCGTTCTGACTGAGGAATTTGACGATAGAGAACATCCAGTGATGTATATCAGCCGAGTATTGACTGGGGCTGAAATGAACTACTCTGGGACTGAAAAAGAATGTTTAGCACTTCTTTGGTCAATTAAGAAGTTTCGACCTTCCATCGAAGAATATAAATTAAAGGTCATAACTGACCACTCAGCATCGAAGTGGCTGATGAACTTAAAGATCCGACTGGACGACTCGCAATCGAGTCTTTGGCTTTGAAAATGCAAAATTGGGACTTCGAAATTATTCATAGGAAAGGTACATTAAACCAAGTTCCAGTTGCATTGTCGACAATAACCGAGGATGATGAAATGATTAACGCTTTCGAGACGATTAAGGATCAATGGTATCTCAGACGACGGGAATTAATTAAACAATTTTCAAACCGATTCCCAGGTTGGAGAATTAAAAATAACCTTTTATACGGTCATCGTAGTGATCTTTTGCTCCTCCCTATTGTTTGTGATGAAGATGGATGGAAATTGGTGTTACCACATGAGCATAGACTAAGGGTATTAGGAGTTTCTCTTTCTATTTCATCCATGGGTCACTTAGGAGTGGAGAAGACATATGATAGGGTTAAAAGGGAATACTATTGGCTAGGAATCTGGAATTACGTAGATAATTTTGTAACTCATTGTGTTCAATGCCAACTACTCAAAGTATATCAAGCAGAACCTGTAGGATTGATGGGACAAAGGATACTAGAGAGACTATGGACCAACATATCTTGTTGTTTTTCAAGACCTGTTTTCAAGATGGATCGAATTGAAGCCATTAAGATCTGTGACTAAGGCGTTCGAAGAATTGATCCTGTTCACATAGGAAACTCCAGACTTCCTTTTGACTGACAATGAGAAAGAATATGACAAGACTCTTAAAGAAAGACTTGACGAATATGGGGCGTAACATATTACTACACCACCATATCACCCTCAAGCTAGACCGGTAAAGAGAAGCAATCGGACTCTATAGACTATGATATCTACATTTATTAGAAATGATCATCGAGACTGGGATATACATATTCATTAATTTCGATATGCAGTCAATACTGCCACTCAAGCTGCGACAAAAATATCTCCTGCCTTTCTAAACTTTAGTCGGCATCTTCGACCAGTAAAAAGTTTGCGTAGAGAAATCGAAAAGAAGGATAGAATTCACAGAATCTCTCCCGAGGAATGGATTGACAGGGTTAAAAGACTTGACGCATTACGCGACTTGGTAACAAAATTTATTGATATGGAAAAAAATAGACAGACTGACTATTATAATAAAAAAAGACACGAAGTTGTCTTTGAGGTTGGTGATTTAGTACGTAGAAATAGCACACAAAATTAGCTCCTAAATTTGAAGGTCCATTTGAAATTGTTAAGCAATTATCTCCTTCAGTTTTTTTTATTACACACCCAAGACAGTCGTAGAAATCCAAAAATCCATGTTACACACCTAAAGAAGTACTTACCTAATTGAATTAAATGCAATTTTTATTAATTATTTAATTATTTTTAGGCTTTGAAAAATTAAATTGGGTAGAGTGTGACCGTTGAAGTAGAGAGATATCGTAGGAAGTGTGACAAAGGGAAGTGGAGGACTAGTGTATCTGGAAGACGACCACCTTACTGCCGTCAAACGAATATGTCGCAAAGTTGGATATTACGTGGTAAAGCCAAATCTGGGCAGAATTTAGGAGCAGACTTGCTGTCGAGGAGTTGGACAGATTCGTTAAATTATTAGACCCAAAAACTTCTGTGACAATCAAAAAACTAAAAGAACATCAATCCGTTGAATTGGAAGACAGAATACATGCTACCACCAAGAAAGGTTTGATTAATCTAAATGATGATGACATTGACGAAGCTCGTGCTATAACTCCTCCTGGACCACCGACAAGAATCACAACAATAAATCCCAATCTGATGACAGAAGAGGAAAATTCTAGAGACATTCATTTAATCATGACGAATGAAAACCACTGGTGTGATGTTTGACGATATTGAATTGATTCCCACTGATCCAACAGTTGATCCTCCTCCAAGAGTCTGTCAAAATTGTTAGAGAAAGTAAAATCAAAATTTTATTTAATAAATACGGCCTTAAATCTTAAACCTTAGATCGTCCCAACATGTTCTAAGCATTTTCCCATTTTCAGTTTGTCAATTAGCAGCAATGTATACAAAATATTTCCCACTACATAAATATTTAAAAATCACCCTTTTACTTTTTGCTTCCTCATAAAGGAAGCCTTATAGTGATGTCGATTTCCGAATTTTTTAAAATCAATTATTTTTACATATTTTCAAGTGTAGTATATATAATTCATCGAGAGGAACAAATGTCCGGATGTATGTGTGTATGTGTGTGTGTGTGTCACCGATTCTTGTGGACAAATTTTCTCTTGCACATCTTGATGGATTTTGATAAGATTTTGTAGGTGTATTACGGTCATGAATACCAAGAATTAGACAGAAGGATTTTCAAAAAAATAATTTAAAAAAATTTTTCAAAATTTTTTTAATTTTTGAAAAAATTAATTTTTTGGTTTTTTGAAATAACTTTTTTCTACATTAAAATTTTTAATAATTCTTGTCTAAATTGCATTCCTGACATAAAAACGAATCGATTCATGTATATAAAGTATATATTTTATCAAAATTTATAGAATTAATAAATATTTTAATTTTTCACAAAAAAATAAAATTTTGTATTTTTTGACATTTTATCATAACACTTTAAAATAATTATTCTATAATAAAAAATTGAATAATTAATATTTATTCAGGGTACTTTAACCTGTTTATTAATTATATTTAATAAACTATTATAATTATTTAACTTTTAAAATTATATATAATAATATATTGAGGAAGCTAAATGGTCATGAAATGAACAACTTGTTTTACTAGCATTTAGAAAAAACTAAAAATTCATACTGAAATTTATAATTATCTCTTATTAATACTACAGGGTAAGACTCCGTCAGAAAACATGCGATTTGCATGGGGTCTTTGGATTATGCTATAATTTGGTGAAATTGTAGTATTGGATACTAGAAAGTAGTGTGCAAAAAATTTTTTGAAAATTTTGAAATTTGTTGAAGTTACGCCATTTTGAATTTTTGTTATAATTTTTTTGAATCTTAATATTTCCAAAAGTTTTCAAAGAAATTTAATAAAATTTGGAAGTCTTGAAATCATGTTTCTTCTGACTATTACATAACAAACAAAAATTTTTGAAATTGAAATCATGTTTCTTCTGACTATTACATAACAAACAAAAAATTTTTTTCCCTAAAAAAAGTCAGAAAAAAAATTTTTGAAACTGTTTTGCCCGAGCGGGACCGATTTTTGAGTTTTCTTGTCAGTTAATAAAAAATTCCTTATAATTTCAACTTTCATTTAAAAAAAAGAAATCGATGGAGACTCAAATAGTTTTCGAGATATTGCAATTTTTGTGGAAGCGCGACCACGTTTCGGTGCCAGCGCTGTGTTTGTGCCCGGGACGCTTCGCACAGTAGGAATTTTACTGTTTAAAATTGTCTAGAGCCTACAAATGTTATCCGATTTTGATGCTCTTGGTATTGAATGAATAAAGATAAAGTTTCTAAGAGTTTCCCTGAAATCGTTGTTTCAATTATTAATTGTTTATCTATTTTTTTGTTACTCAAAGTAAACAATTTACAAGAATTTTGAAAAAAATCGTATTAATTTTTTACTTTTTTTATTCCTCATGATCAAAATCAATTTAAATTAGTCTAGTATGACCACCTGATTAATTATAGGGGAGTGCTGTCAGGGTTGGACATAGTTTTGAATTTTCTTCATAACTTCCTCTGCAGTGCAAATTTCACGTTTTCGCGCATATTGTTGGAAATATCAACTCAAATGCAATGTTTTTGGTGTACATTGCAAAAAAATTCGGCCAAAAGTTTCAAAGTTATAAACAATTTAAAAGAAAAAATAATGTTGTAAGGGTTAAACATGGGTGTAAGGGTTGAGCCACTGTAGAAAATCAATGAAATATTTAGGTAAATGGTTAAAAAAAAGTCCTTAAAATATTAAAATGACACTTGAAAATGAGGAAAGGAACCATGAAATTAAAATAAAATCCCATATTGTGCATTTTTGCATAACATTAGATATTTTATTTCTTAAGAATAAAAGAAAAAATTTTTAAATTAAAACGATAAAAAAAGATAATCGAAAAAATTTTTTTCCTCTTTTTTCGTTAGAAACAAAGTTTTTGACACCTCCTTAAGTCAAAAAATGAATTTCTGTTGCAAGTACGCTTCGTAATTGCAATATTTTAGGTGGTTCAACCCTTACGACACTGCCTGGCTCAACGCTAACTCACGCGTTGTTTTGCGACATACCACACAGAAAGAAACGCGTCACATAAAACCCCTAAATTTCTTTTCACATTTTCGTAAAACATCTTAATAAACAACTTCAATAAATTTACTTTTTCTTTGGCATATTTCTTATACATTTACTTCTCTTTTTTTGACACCACAAAAAAGTTTCTGTTGAGCGTATAACAATGACTCGCAAAAAACAAAAGTATACGTTCGTATACTTGACTGAAACTCATGTGAAAAGTTGACTGGCATTAGTAGCAAGAATTTAAGTACAAAAACAGATGGCGCTAGTGTGATAGAACAAAATAAACGCGATGGCTCAACCCTAACACCTGTCCAACCCTAACAGCACTCCCCTAATGTATAATTCAATTTATTTAAATAATTTCGTTAATTAACAAGTAGATAAGTCTGGTTCTTCTTTAAAAAAGTGTAGTTTTTGCAGACAAATTTATGTTTATTTAAATAATTTACGTCTATTTTGTTAAAAAATAATTTTAAAGTTAATTATTATTGTTATTAATAATTATATTTATAGAAAATAGAAATTTAAAATTAATTAATTAATTTTTTATTACTTATTTATATCTTTATTTATATAAGCATAAATTTGTCTCTAAAAAATACAATTTTTTTAATTTTTGTTAATAACAATGATAATTATTAACTTTAAAATTATTTTTTAACAAAATTGACATAAATTATTTAAATAAACATAAATTTGTCTGCAAAAAATACAATTTTTTTAAGAAGGACCAGACATATCTATTTGTTAATTAACGAAATTATTTAAATAAATTGAATTATGCATTATTATTAATCGGGTGGTCATACTAGACTAATTTAAATTGATTTCGATCATGAGGAATGGAAAAATTAAAAATAAATACGATTTTTTTCAAAATTCTTGTAAATTGTTTACTTTGAGTAACAAAAAAATATATAAACAATTAATAATTGAAACAATGGTTTCAGGGAAACCCTTAGAAACTTTATCTCCATTCATTCAAGACCAAGAGCATCAAAATCGGATAAAATTTGTAGGCTCTAGACTACAAATTTGAGACTCCATCGATTTCTTTTTTTTAAATGAAAGGTGAAATTATAAGGAATACTTTATTAAATGACAAGAAAACTTAAAAATCGGTCCCGCTCGGGCAAAACAGTTTCAAAAAATTTTTTTTGACTTGTTTTGGACAAAAAAAAATTTTTTTTTTTGTTATATAATAGTGAGAAGAAACATGATTTCAAATATAAGTCTTCTAAATTTTATTAAATTTCATTGAAAACTTTCGGAAATATTAAGATTTAAAAAAATTATTACAAAAAATTCAAAATGGCGTAACTTCAACAAATTTCAAAATTTTCAAAAAATTTTTTGCACACTACTTTCTAGTATCTAATACTACAATTTCACTAAATTATAACATAATCCAAAGACCCCATGCAAATCGCATATTTTCTGACGGAGTCTTACCCTACAACAAAAATCATCTTTGATGTTATCAATTTGCAAACTTTATTTACTTAAAAATAGCAGACTGTTTCTATTTAACCATAATATTAACTTTAATATAATAGTAATAATAATGAAAAGTAAAACTTCTAAAGCGACTGTCAGAGTTACGTACTTTGTACATAAACGGGAAGTATAGGCACTTTTCAAAACAACCCGCTAACTTACGTGACTTCTAAAACCAATAGAAAATAGCTAAATTCTAAATTGTTTTTTAAACATAAGTACATTGTACTTGGAGTGAACGATATATATTTATTAAATATTCCGAATATTGAAAATTATAATTAGGCGAAGATTTTATTGAAATATTAAGAAATGTTTCGGGCTAAACATTTATTCAAGTGGGACATTTAAATTTTTACACAACTTTCAATAAAAATTGCAATTAATATTCCGAATATTGCAAGTAAATATTTAATAAATTTTTAGTAAAATTTCGGTGCTGTAGGGGTTTCTATATTATATTTATTTATGTTTATTATTTTAAAAAAATGAAATGAAATAATGAATGAATTACATAATTAAATATATTATTTGATTTTAATTTAACTTAAATTCAATTTTTTGTTTTGAAAAATTTGCAGTACTTGGATTAAAAAGTATTACATTTCGATGGCTTGGATGTCATTCTTTTTTTTAAATAAAAAGTATAACAGAAAGATAAAGTATAACAGAAAAGACAATAATTATAAGAAAAAACAATTCCTTTATTCAATATTTCTCTTTTTCTAATAAACATATTTTGAAAATCGATAAACTGCAGAGCTCAATAACAATCATTCATTTTCGTTCACTTGGTAAAACATTTTTTCTCACTCACTCTCACACGCATATTTTTCGTTTCTAATATTTTATCGCAATTTTTCTTTTTTTTGAGATTCTCGCTTTTAACTAGAATAATAATTTATACATATTTCGTCAAAATATATAATGGAAAAAATATGGAGTCTTTCGCATGTTTTAAATTATTAACACTTTGGTGTACAATGAAATGAAGAATATTTTTAATTAAAAATTTTCAGATATACATATATTATAAATTAATCGCAATGAAGCACTGATGTATCTCCTTTCGCTTAACTACCTACTTAATTAAGTTACTTACAAGACTAATTATGCTAATGGTATGATACAATCTTTTCATGCGTAGGTATACACATTCAGACATACAAATTTTGGCTCGAGATTTCCGCGCAGTTTGGGAAGTTTTGCACAAACGATTTTCATTTATTTTCGAAATTGTAATAAACATTACTAATACAATTTGTAAGTGAATTATTATTCGCAGAATAATTTACCTAACTTATGTTTTATAAAAATCAAATATTACATATTTTTCTTTTTACAATATTTAGAAATTTTCAATCATAATTTTTCTGTAAATATATTACATTTTTTCTTATTTTTAGATATATTTACAAAATTAAAAAATAATTTTTTTTGACAAAAATTCTGGTCCTACCGATCGATCTCGAGCCAGTCTTAAATTATCTTTGGTCCTCTAGCCGATATGAATTTTTGCCGGACAGTTTGAAATTTTTCAATGAAAACCACTCTGTCGTTTTTTTAAATTCCCCCATTTTTAATATTCCCTTGTCAATCTTAAATTTTAAATCGCAAACATAATTATTGTAATACGTGCAAAAAATACATTGCAAATAACTTGGTATTCATTTCTTTCTTAATTCAGGTGCATTTTAGTTTATACATGTGCTGAAAAACGTGAAATTTGTCAATTTTTTAAAAGTGAATTATAATCAATTTGTACAATTCATTTCTCCTTTTGTCTTTTTATAATAGACAGTTTTTTGCATCATGAAAATATTAATAAATCAGTGCTTTTAGTTTTTATACAATGAATTTTGTATTCTTTCAAATTTATACAAACAAAAATTGACACATAAGAATAAATTTTTCTTTAAATTTTCGAGTTCTATTTATTTAACTTATTAAAATTTGTTTGTAAACATTAAAGAAAATGATTATTTTTGCACAGTAATCGAATTCGTGTCTTTTCTCTTTATAATAATAATAATAATAATAATAATAATAATAATAATAATAATAATAATAATAATTGATGATTTTTTTTCAAATGTGGTTACCAGAAATAATAAAATTTTGCCTAATTCTAATTACAGTCATAAAAATTAGAAACTCCTCTTTGGTACTAATAAGAAATTGAAGCCATAATCTCAATTAAAATTAGAATTATAAAATAAAAAATTAATAAATTTAGAGGGAGGGGGCATATATTTACAAAAAAGTACTTTTTCAAATATTAAGAATTTTTTGTAAATTTGTAAATTTGACAAAATTTTGTAAATTTTTTTGTGTCTTCGTGATTTCGAATTTAAAAATTCTTATTTTGCTTTCTTCGTTTATTTATTGGAACAATCTTTTCAGCACGGACAGCTTTGGCTTCGACGGACTATAACATGTAATTAATACATGTGCTTTATATGTTCATGATAGTAATTAAGCACGCAAGGCAGTATTTTTTTACTACTCAAGAGACAGTTCTAAGTTTTTTCTGTAATTTATTTAAATCTTTTTTTTTATTCTATTAGTTTTGTAAAGAGGACTCTTGAATAGTGTAAGCTTTGCTCACTTGCGTTGCTGTATGCTAGGTCTAGTATAAATATAATAACAAATAGTTTTAAATACATTAGTTCAGGTATATGTGTTGACACCAAAAGGCACTCTAGTCTATTATTATAATCGTATATCTATTTGGTGACACGTGCATGAAAAATGTTAATAAAAATCCATTTTTTCTTGTCGATCATATATGTCCAATTTTTTCTAAAACAAATATTAACATCCTCAATTACTTTTTTCTAATGATGGAAACTTCTTTTTTTTATTTTTTTAAAAAGTTGTTATAAAAATTATTATGATTATTAAAAGCAAAACTTGAAGTATTTGTCGAATTAAAAATACTTCCATTTATTATCAGCTTTTTAATGACAAAGTTCTTCTTATATAATTTGATGATTTTCGCTAGTTATGTTTTTTTATCATTTATTATTCAAGATTTTTGTTCTTTTTATTTTATTTTTTTCCTATTATAAACAAATTTATTTGAAATGTATTAATGAGCAACAAATATTTGTAATTAAGAATTAGAAAAGACACAACGTTTGTCACGCACGTGTAACTGATATCTATTCGTACATTTATATTTGCATATTGGACGGTTTAAGATTCTTCGACAGATCATTTTTTAATTACGGACATATTTCCGTTTGTCTAATTCTATATTTTCTTTCTATTTTTTAAAATTTTCTCTCTCTTTCTTTTCGTTCTCAGTTTTAAAATTACTATATAATAACCCAGCGGACCTTGAAATTTATTATATATATGTATATATATATATATATATATATATATATATATATATATATATATATATATATATATATATATATATATAGATATCTATATACATATATATATGGCCAATTCAACGTGAGATTTACTTATAACCTCTTAAAATAGGGCAAAAATATTTTTTTCTATTCTGTATTGAAAAAAACAACAAACAACCTCTGTTAGTTTTAAGAGAAACGGGAAAATTTGCTTCAACTTTTCTAGAGAGTGGGTACTCCTTATAGGGAAGAGTGGGGAAAAATGGGGTACCTTTTAGTAATTGGCTGTTTACAGAGAACCAAACGAATAAATCGATTCAACTAATCATCAGAATTCTTCTTTGTACTCTTAGGTTGAAGGAAATTATGATAATAGCGGAGAAAAAAATTTTTAAAAGAACTTATATCCCATTTTCTGAGAAGGTGCAAGAACCCCATTTTGCCCCATGGGTGGGGCAAAATGGGGTGGTACAAATTACCATACAAAACATGGAATATTTTTTCAAAATTTGTTAAATTCTTGTTGTAAGAAGTTGTTAAATATGCATAATATAACGTTTTTAAGTAGTTCAATGAATATTAAATACTACCCGGCATGGCCCAACACATAGGTACCCCATTTTGCCCCGCACTGCATAGTACAACAAAATGTAATGTTTACAAATTGTTGTAAACAATTTAACAATCTATCCTATTGGAAATTACTCTTGAATAAGTGCCGAAAAAGATCCCACAATTTTCAAATTATATAAATTATCCCAAAAGGTTTTATAAGCACTTTAATTTCGCAAAAAATCGATATTTTTTTCGCTCAAAACTTTAAAGTTGTATAACTTTAAAAAAAAATTTTTTTTCATATTGCCCTCATAATTAATAACATTTTCTTATCAAAATGAATGATATATATCGAGGATAAAAAAATTAAATGTACCCATCATGGAGAAACAGAGGTACCCCATTTGACCCGCCTACCCCATTTTGCCCCACTCTCCCCTACTACTTCATGGTTTTAGTTTTCTTTCAACTTTTTAAAAATGTTTTTAAAAAAATTTTTTTATAAACACATTAATTTTTTTTAATTTTGGACCCGATTCATTTTTATTTTTTTTTAATTTATTTATACCTTATAATGTAGAGAAGATTTTCCAAAAAGAACTGGAGTGGGCCTGATAAGTTTACTGAGTGAAAAACATTTTTCAAAAATGTCTACAGCCTAGAATTTTTAATGGATTTGAATGTTTTTTGGTTTAAATTCAAAAAGAATAATTTTTTAACATTTCCCTCCATGCAAACCTAAGAATATTCAATTGTTTATAATTTATTTAAATCAAAGTTCACAAATTAATTGTACCTATACATGTACTTTGGTTTAAAAATGAACTTTCTTTTTTTTATTCCGTTACTACTCATGCGTCTTAAATCAGTTTAAATTACTATAATATATTCTCCAATTAAATAGCAAATCATTAACTAATTTATGTAAACTGTTATAAAAAATATTACTTAAAAAAAAGTTAACTTTGGTTCGTCACCATAAAAAACTTTGCCTTTCATTAAATATATTGTTATTTATATTCATTTAATGAATATAACTGTTTTTCTTTAAAAAAATTTTAAATTGTTATAAACAATAATAGTTAACAAATTTTAGTTAACAAGTGATCAGCTTGCATGTAATTTTAAAAAAATTTAAAAACCTTTAGTCAAATTAACCAAAATTAATTATTTCTTAATTATTTTTGTTTATAACAATTTCTAGGCTGTAAACATTTTTGAAAAATTAATTATAATGAAATCCCACTGTGAGGCATACCCGTGATTTTTGAAAAATGTTTTTAACTCAGTAAACTCATCAGGCCCACTCCAGTTCTTTTTAAAAAAATTTTTGTACATTATAAGGTATAAATAAATTTTTTAAAAAATAAAAATAAATCTGGTCCAAAATTAAAAAAAAATTTTTAATAAAAATTAAAAATAAATTTTTTTAAAACATTTTTTAAAAATTTAAAGAAAACTAAAACTTTCGTTCCTTGACAACTTTTTTCTAAACTCAATATTTTCAGACTTATATGATACTGAAAATTGGTCTATGTTTACAAATCAAAAATTTCGAAAATTAATATTTCAAAAAATTAGGCCTCCAAAAAGAAAATAAAAAAATACGTATCTGTTTTTTTTCAATACAGAGTAGAAAAAAAATATTTTTGCCTGATTTTAAGAGGTCATAGGTAAATCTCACGTGGAATTGCCCACATATATATATATATATATATATATATATATATATATATATATATATATATATTGCATTACGCAGAGATCTTTTGTGAGTTAAGCTTGTAAGTACACGTTACTTTTAACAGGTGCACTTACACACATTTCTATACCTTTCAATATATAACAGACGATTGCGCATACAAAGGTACTTTTTAATCAATCAACAATTCATGTAAAACGTAAGGTATAAAAAAGGACTTGAAAAATAAAAAAAAATCTATTTCACTAAATTAATCAATAAATCTATTTAATTAGTCAAATATTTTTAAAAATACATTTAGCTCTTCTAACCAAATAATTGGTTACTTTAGCCAAATATTTAGTTAGTTAAACAAAACATTAATAGTTATTCAAACGAAATATTTTTTTGACCGAATTAAATGAAAAGAAGGGTATAATTATTGAGAATAGTTTTAATAGCTAAATAAATAACCCGAACACCTACTCAATAAAAAAAATTAATATTTATTGTGTAGCGTGAAAAGATGAAATCTCGTTTTGAATCATCGAGGCAATCTTGATGTGACAATAAGTTGCTGCAAGTGATCAATCATCAAATGCGTTTTCACATAAAATAATCCATCAGGCCTTTATTGCATTCGTGTGTTGAAAATGAATGTTATATGCTTGTAAAATTTTGAATCGCCGCGTGCTCAAAACCCTAACGATAATTAGCATACATTAATTGTTGTGCTAAATTCGCACACATGCATACTAATGCACATTAAGAAAGTCGAAAAAAATTATAATTAAGTTATTGCCCGCGATTCATGAAAGAGTGTTTTAACAAATGGATTTCTATATTTAATTTCTCGTTTTTCAAACCGAATATAATTAAAATTTATGATTTCACTCATGATTATTAAGTATTAATTATCATTAATTGCTTAATATTTCAAATTAATTTTGAAATTTTTAAAAATTAAAACTGAAGTATAATTCGACATTATGTTAATATAATATAAATATTACTATTAATAAGTTATAGTAATAAATTATTTGTCTTATTGAAGTCAATTTTAATTTTAAAAAATTTTAAATTCTGCAATTTCAAGACCTGCTAAGTTTCATCAAATTCAATATTAGTTATGAGAGAAATTTTGTTGCGAGTCGAAAAATATATATTTTCTATTATTGTTACGTAAGTACGTAAAAAATGTTTTTTCAAATTTGAAAAAGCTTGAAAGTTAAGCGTTTTGTTACATGTATGTATATATTTTTAAATATACATATATAAATGACTTAAAATATACGCAATTTGAGATACATTATTTTGAAAATATTTTTGACATAAAATTTTTCTTTTTTATTTCTTCTTAATAATTTACAAATTGCAATTCATGTGATAAGGTGAGAGGGAAGGGGCGATTGTCTAATGGGGGTTGGTACCTGCAGAGATCGATAATCGAGTGCAGGTGCAGCCGGATGTTGACCCTCTCGATGTCTTCGAAGGTCGACCTTTCTTTGGAAAGCCTTGTCACAAAGACCGCATTGGAAAGGTTTGTATCCTGTGTGCTTTCTCATGTGAGTTATCAAATTGCTACTTTGGGAAAATGCCTTTCCACACACTACACACTTGTGCGGTTTCTCACCTGAAACAGAAAAAGAAAGTTCTAAGACAATTCTTTGAAACATTAAATCAAAATTGTTACTTAAAATTCCATATTTTAAAGTCTAAAAATTTGATTTAATTTTATTTTTGTCTATTTATTTATTTTTGTTTTTAATTTTAATTTTAATACTTTTTTATTATACTTATGTATTTTTAATTTTACAATATAATATAAATAATATATTTTTAGTAGATATTTTATTAATATGAAACATTAATCATTACAGAAGTATATTTTTTATTAATTATTTTCAATTTTTATTTTAATTAAATGCTTATAATAATAAATATTATTCTTTCAAACTGAAAGCTTAGTAAAAATCCAACTAAACAATTTACACCTAAAATTCTAATTAGAAATTGCAATTATTCTGTCATAGTGGAAATATCAACAAGCAATAAATGTCATAACAAACATAAAAAATGAAATTAAGTCGATTTATCACAATACAAATTGTAATAGGCTTTGGATATGAAATTGTCCGTCAAGGTTAGCAAAACCAGCACCTGAATCAACTAATAAATCATATAAAGTGTATGTGGATCGCTCTTCGTGAAAAAAAGATATGAAGAAACAACATTTTTAATGATTATTATGAGTAAATCCGTAAAATTTATTATTGTATATTGAACTTTACTTTTGCATATATGTATATCTACTATGAAATTTTGAAACGATGATTTATAGATTCGTAAAGAAAATTTTGCTTTTTTAAAATTATATTATAATAAATAAATTAATAAATAAATAAAAAAATAAGTTGGTAAGAGTATTAAAGAATTTTCAAAGAAAGGTGGTGCGCACCACTTTATATATATATATATATATATATATATATATATATATATATTCACGTTTATGAATAATTTTAGAATATAAATTTTCAGTATATTCCCTGAATGCAGGTGTCAGACAATAAAAAGAAAAACCACGTTTAATATATTTAAAATAACATCACGTGACAAATTATGATTATTCCACTTGTCATTTGTTCAAAGATCAATTACCATAATGACAATCTGTGATAACAAAGCCCTCCACATTGGAAAGCAGTTCCTAATGTTTAACAAACCTTCTCAACTATTATAGAAAAAAATTATTTGACTCTCTTAAAAAAAATTACTTTAAATTTATTTCACATCAATTTTATCTAAATTGTACATTTTTTATATAATAAATATTTAAATAATATGTATAATAAACATTCACCGTATGATCTGTAATAAACACTTATAATAATATTTGCTTTTTGTTAAAACTGTTTTCTTAAAATAAATAAAATAAATCAATTAATTTCTATTTTGAGTAAGAAATTTGAAAAAATTGAGATAATAAATTTTAATGAAAATGTTATTATATCGTTGTGTATCGGCAACGGTATTTTGCGAAAATACTAATATTATTAATGACACATATAAAGTTGAACCCAATAATAAATGAGGTGACAAGCACAAAAAGGGTTTAAGAAATGTTTGTTCAGAATGTCAGCGACCCAAGAAAATATCGATTTACAAAACTCATTAACGACCCTTTTGGCCAATGACTTAAATATTTACCACTTGCTTCATTTAAAGAGTCTATTTTAATGATAGACCTACAAGAAGCGATTTTCAGTTTCTTAATTATGTAGGAACATGCTTAATGAACTTACAGTAATAACACACATTTTCAGTTTTCCTAATGAGCAAATCGACAAATTACTATAATGTGTCTTAATCATTTCTTTAAAACATTCATATCCGATTTTTATTAATTTTTTAATTCAATTATTCGTTCAAAACTATTTTTTAACTTTTATCTACATTTCGTTTTTATTTATTATCATTATTAAAATTTCGTTATTAAAATGTTAATATTAAACTTTGTCATAACCCGAATGTGTGATTTTAATAAATTAACTAAAATTTTGTGATTGCTCCTTTATATGGAAATTTAATTAATATTTTCTTTTGATAAGTAGTACAGTTAACAGTATGAAATTGTTTTATAAATAATTATAATAAATATAAATTTGTAAACATTTTTGTATCAATTTTTTTAATTTTCTGTAAAATTTAAGTAATTCGACAACATTTTCACAAATTTAAATTATTCAAATATTAAAGTTTTTTTATTAGATTGCTACATATTTAACATTGAACTTGAGAACTAAGACACCTGAAATAATACACGACTATTAATGAATATGTGTGTAGAAAATCATATTATGTTGATTATTCTGAAATTAATAATTTTTAATTAATGGAAATTATATAAAATTTTTTTTTAATTTTCGACATCTTTTTTCTTCAATTGTGTGAGAAAATTTTAACATAGTAAAAAAATGATGAAAGAAAAGAAGAAAAATTGAAAAAGTTATGAATTATAATTATAATAAATGTTTAATGAAACAAAGAAATAAAAGCTTCTCATTTTCGAGCAAAAGAATGTAAAAATTTCTTTGATCTACATATGTATATACGTATTTCTTGTTAAGTAGTTAGCTAACAAGTAAGTGAAACTATGTTAAGTGATCTTTATTGTAAAGTGTGTTTCTGAAGTCCTGATGACTATTGTTTTCAAGTTGCGACTAATAGAGAAAGTGTAGAAATGAGGAAAAGAAGAGAGAGAAAAATAAAGGAAAACAGAAAAGGAAATGCGCACCATATTATGATTAGCCATAAAAGTGAGATTATGTGTGTGTGAAGTTGTAATAAAATTCTCCGAACTTGAATCGCAACCCCTTTTTCTTCTTATTGTGCATTGAAAACAAAAAGTTGAGCGGCGAATAATATACAAAAGGGGTAAGGAAATCAATTTGTAAGGCTCGCGTCTAGTGTGTTTTCCATTATTTATAGTTCGATAGGTTCAGTGGCCGTTTATTAGAATTACAACTCTTTTACTGTTCATTTTTGTGCACGCTCTTTTTTTCACTTCTTTATTACATTTTTTCCTTTGTTTTTTCTTTTTTTTGCCGGTAAATCATTCAAATATATGGAAGAGGGGTTTCGAGAACATAGGAAAACTGCGATGATAAGTAGGTTTCTGCATATGAAACAGCAGTATTGTATTTCTGACCGACGACACCAAGGTGCAATAAAAAGAAAAAATAGAAAATATTTTTTCGACGAGGAAATGGAGAAATAAAATTGTGGTTAGTTTTGGGTTTGAAGAAAAAGTTTGTTTCTGTTGTAAGAAACTTTTTCTTTTTGTTATTGCTTAATTCAGAAATTTTTTTAGTTATCTGCATGGCAAAAATGAGTAAAGTAACTTTTACTCTATAGTATTATAGTCAAAACTAAACTAACTTGTCTTTTTTTAAAATTTGGATTAATAATTTTTTACTAACGAAATAGTGTCGATTCGCTTATTAATTGAATATATATATATATATATATATATATATATATGAATACAATACAATACATGAATTGTGTGTAAATTTAAAAACTGCAATATGGCAAATTTAATATGAAGATTAGAAAAGAAATCTGTTTAAACTCAAAACAGTTTAATTTTGTAATTTAATAAAATAATAATAATAAATATAATATACATGTATATTATTAAACAAATTTTGTTGACACTTTTTTCACACTTTGACCTTACATTTTAAGTCATATTAACACGACGTACAAACATAAAAAAAATTTGTTTAAATACATTTTTTAATACTTTTTTACGAATTTTCCATATAAAAATGAAAATTTGTTGTCTTACAAGTTTTTTAAATAAACTGTTTTTAAATGATCAACAATTTAAAAAATAGGATGTCTTTTAAAACAAATGACAATAACTTTCTTAAAAATTATTGTACAATAATTTTTAAAAAAGCATTTAAAAGATGACAGAATACGCTGTCAACTTCAATGCATGAAATTTATGTGTGGTGACTTGTTAAAAAACTACATTTGTTTAAAATTTACCCCCAAAAGAATAAAAAATTTTGTTTATTGCTTATCGCATTTTTAAACAATAATAAAAATGTTTTTTTAACCTATTATTTTGATGATATGAAATAATAACTTTAAAATAAGACCTTAAGCAGATTTCTATCTTTACTAGAAATTAAAATAAATAACATTTTGTAATGTCTACAATTGCAGTAGGATGGACAAATCCTACTGGGCGGCACTGTTATCAGAAGAAAAAGAGCCAAGTTATCGAGGGCACGGGACACTAAAGCAGAAATGCTTTTGGTTACCGATAAATTGAACCGGTTCGATACAACGGACAGGAGTCATTACTACGACATTGACATAAACAAGAAAGATAATAATTACTCTAGCCTAGAAACTTTTATACATATAAACATGTATATTTATATATATATATATATATATATATATATAAAATGAACAAGCATCGTCGACAATACACTGAACTATAGAATCACCTAGTTTTTTGCATTTAGGGATAAATCGTGTTATCTTTGAAAGTAAAATGAAATGGAGTGTGATTATACCGCAACAAGTTGCCGTTGTATTAAAAAGAGAGAGAGAGAGAGAAAGAGAGAGAGAAATACTCCTGATAACAGTGATATCGAGACTCAAAATTATCGTAAAATTGACTACGTGCCTTTTTCAAGGTTAAACTAGAAGCTGCATATAATTATATTATAAATTATTATCTATTTTTTCATTTTTGTTTGCATTTTTTTCGATTCGAATGGTCTACTGATAAACTTTATATCATTCTTTTGTTATTTTCCATCCATATTTATACATATCAAAATTAATCAAATTTTTGTTAAAGAAATTAAAATTAACCAATTTCAATAGTAGGTCTAGATAGTTTCCATAGCACAGAAAAAAACTGAACTCAAAATGAGTCAAAAAAGTGACTCATTATGAGCTGCAACAAAAATGAACCTCGTAGATGGCGCCACGTTCTATGTTATTTAACATAGACTCATTATGAGTTGCAACAAAAATGAGTCTAATTTTTTTCTGTGAGTATAGATAAGAATTCTGTAATACTCAGCGATTTTTGCACTAAAATGGAATTTGATCATTATTGATAAGTCCAATAGTGCCAAAGTGGTCCTTTTTCATGTAGACATCCACAAATAGTTATCTAATTATTGTTATTTTCAATAAATACAATTATTGTTATTTATTATTATTAAGTGCTTCAGCATATAATAATAATTTTGAAAAACTATTTTTTTTAAAGCACCGCGTTATGAAAAAACAATTTTTCGCAGATGTATAGCATGAAAAAGAAAGTAAAAGTCATTTATTTTTTTTCTTTGATGCAGGGTGTTCAGTTTTCTTTGCTTTGAAACCTCATTTTTGAATTTAATTAACAGGCGACATGCACCCCAAACGTCAGTTTGTGTCAGTCACGTGCCACACACGCGCTTTTTCAACGGAAGCACACTTAGCACACGGCAAACAGTTCATTTCCCATCGTGCCTTCCTTCCGGTCATTCCTGGACACGCTCGAGCTGTGTTTGGGCCACACACATCAGGGGATAGAGGGTAAGAATACTTTAATATACTTTTCAAAGGCGACGCGCCGTATCGCGATTAAGGTGTGAAAGGGTTGCTTGCCAAGATTATAGACCGAGGTAAAGAATCAGTTAGAGCTATCTACTATATACTACATATCTAATGATTTACCCACTTATCATGTACATATTTTAATTGAAGACACGTGCCTCTCACGTAAGCTTTTATTTAGTTTTATTTACCATCAGACCAGGAAATAAATAGCAAGCCATAAATTTTAATAATTTTTTAATGTTATAAAATATTTATAATAATAATAAAAACAAATAAAAGAAAAATATTTGACAAAATTTAGATTTCTTTAAGAAAACCGTTTAGATTCTTTACTGACCTTACGCAAATTTTCTTTTCACCAACTTTAGATAGAGAATTTGGAAACGCAAAGAAACTCTGCATTTACTTTTGTATACATAATAAACATCATCGCTGTACTTTTATATATATGCAAGTTATATTAAATCGATAATTTGAAAACAGTGAAACACTTTAAAGCCATAGCTGTCGACTGGTATGCAATAGGTAAAACTTTATATAAATTGCCAGTATGACCCCTAAAAGTTGTGCATTATTGAAAAATCGACGCATTGTATTTTGTCTGATTGTCAAGTTGGGGTGGACTTACCGCATAAGGTTTCAATATAAGTCCAAACCCCTTGAATTCTCTTCTATACAGGTTCTTTCTTCAATGAAAGAAGGCGTTTCTGGGAGTGAAATAGGGTTTTGTATTATATTAATATTACTTTACATATAAATTTCAACTTTATATTTAGTTCATATTCTGTACTTCTAATTTAAAATCATTCTCAATGATTTCTTATATTGAATACATATATATTTATACATATGACATTTTAAATTTATGACATAATTTTTAAATTGCATCTTATGTGTAATTGTAAGACAATAAAGACTTAACTGCACGAAACTTGATTAAGAACCGCACAAACTACAATCATCAGTTTTTATAAATATGTATTATACACTTATTCAAATAAACTGGACATCTATTAAGGAAAAAAATTAGAGTGAAAATCCTAATTAAAATAATAAATACTTGGCATTGAATTTATTAAAATTTCATTCAAATTTATTCTTATAATTTAGTTTATTAAATTTATACTGTTAATATACATCAAACTAGATATTTTAACGTGTTTTTAATTTTAATCAAATTTACGATTAAAAAGTATTTTAGGAAAAGTGTGAGTTTTATATTCTAAATGATCTTTCTGATACAAATAAATATTTACTTGATAATAATACTGTCTGTTTAATCAAATAGACTTTACTTGAAAAAGTAAAGGAATAATAGGTACCTAAAAAGTACCTATCTATCAGAAAATCCAATTTTGTATTTTTTGTCTATTCGATAGATTTATACACACGGAGAGAAGAGCGTAGTAGATTCCACTGACGTGGCAGTTAAATGTACTATAAACAGAATCGTTAGTTTTGGATTGACGGTACAGTCAGTGACATTTACTGCGCTGTTTAGTAAGATAGTAAAATATACAGAGCAAAAAGTATATTCTACTAAACAGAAAGGTTAGGTAGTGTTTTACTAAACCCGCTCTGGCAAATTGACTGCACCTCTTCTCTCCGTGCATGCAAAATTAGAAATTAAAAGGTTAACATAGTTATAAAAAGTAGGAACTCGAAGATAGGCGCCTACTGGAAAATCCTATATAAGTACTTACAAGGAATCCTATAAGAATTTATATGGGATCCTTATAGCATTCTTTTAAGTACCTATATGAAATTTTCCAGTAGGGGCATATCTGCTCAAAAACGATTTCTGGTCTCGCTTTAGACGCTCCCCCTATACAATTTATAGGCATCATGTCAGATACAAGCAAATATTTATA
The DNA here is from genome assembly GCA_032872475.1 of Leptopilina myrica (nomen nudum). NCBI lineage: Eukaryota > Metazoa > Arthropoda > Insecta > Hymenoptera > Figitidae > Leptopilina > Leptopilina myrica (nomen nudum). The sequence continues at coordinate 18,407,229 of CM065460.1, forward strand.
TATTAAAACTTTATTTGACAAACGTGACAATCGATAAAAAGTTACTTCAAAAAGTTTTTATTGGAGACCATGTTTTTTATCCTGGCTATTATTAAGTTTTCAATTGAACAATCGCTTACACAACGATTACAAATTAGATGAAATAATTGCCACTTGTAAACTTAAGAAAAAAGTTTTTAATTTTATAAAGAGGTGTATAATTATTTCATTGAGAGTTTCATTTATAAATTTTCTATGTACACTACTGTCGGGAAATATAATCACGATTTTTTTGTAAATACAAATGTCAGAAAATTAACAAATATATTATTTAATAAATTATTAAATAATACGATTAATGATACATAACTGGAAATTTTAATAATTTATGCAAAGATTGCAGCAATCAACAAATTTGACAAAAAAATTTAAAGAATAAAATTTTTTTCAACTCTTCCATATTTTTTAAGAATTGTAGAGAAAATTTAAAACTTAAATAGGTGTAATCAATCAAGTTCGAGTCCGCCTTACCCTCATGTGTGCTGTAGTTGTGAAGATCATTTTTTTAAATTAAACCCACTTTTTTATTTTAAAACAATGCAAAATTTGAATAATATTTAATTATTGTATTTCCTGGAAATTTCCAGGAAAGTACCAAGAGTAACTTCCGAAGGTTGCGACGGGAAACTTCCTGAAAGTTTTCTGGAAGTTTTTGTGCTATGTAAGATCTTGGGCGACCGGAGCGCCCGAGCGAGAAGTTTAACTCACCCAATTTAAGGTGGTATCACAGTCGTCAAGTTTCTGTCCAATTGGAACAGCACGTCACCCTAGATTTTTTCCGTGTGTGGATACCAAAATCTGGCCCATTTATAATGTATTTCGTTTGATCTCCTTCTGACATTTGTTTTACAAACAAATTGTGATTTAAAAATCGGTATGTTTTTGGGCCGTGCTTGTGTAGCCATACCGATATTTCCCTACGGTAGTGTACATAAAGTTATTATTCTTTTGTTGAAGAAATAAGAAACAAAAATCTACAACAACAAAAAAGAAAAAAACAATTTTAGAATTTACAAACACATTTTTATCACTACATTTTCGACAGGTTTTAAAATTACAATAAGCGCAACGAATTTTAAAAGGTTTTTTTTCCTTTCTCTCTCTCTCTCTCTCTCTTCTTTGAGTATATAATACAATTTTTTCTTCTTGCTTTTTGGTACAATTTTGAGAATGTTTAATGACTTACTTAAGTGAACTGTAACATTAACGAGGCGCGTCTTTGTGCATGATTTAAAGACACTTTTGAAGTTAGTGAAGCTTATTCTCATATGTGTGTATGTTTATGTATAAGGAACATTGGATCGTTATTGCGCGCAACCGGAAAAAGTAACCTGTAATTTTTACTGGTGCTCTTTAATGCTTTCCAAACGAGCGATAAATATATATATATATATATATATATATATATATATATATATATATACATGTGGGCGCATCTAACTTATATATACGCGCGCATAAACTTTGGGCAAAGTACATATAGTATATATGTAAGTGAATTTTTATTTCGCTTACATTTTTTACACCAATAAAGACAAATATATACTTCATATAATGGTAATCTAAAACGCTTTACCAACACCTTTAAAATATTTTACCTTCTTACATGTAAGTTTATGATTTTCTCGTAAACCAAAATTTATTATTTTTTAACCCATAATAATTACAAATTAGAAAAAAATTGTAGATAACAATTTTATTGCATTTTTATTGTTTTGTTTATTTCCAGCATTAATTCTATAAGAAATTAATAAAAATATTTCCCATTGAGAAATATAATGTCTAACCGACGTCTGGTCGACGCCTAAATAGGTCTTTTTAGACATCTTAGACTTCGAACAGACATCGGGTAGATCTTTCAATTCTCACTGGGTTAAGCCTTACCAGTGTGAATGTAGGTGTGCTTTTTCATGTCGGACTTTTGGTGAAATCTTTTGCCACAATAGTCGCAAGGATATGGTCTCGTGTCGGAATGAATTAATAAATGTGTGCTTAATGTACTGGATCTCTTGAAAGCCTTTCCGCACTGTTTGCACTAAAACAAAAAAAAAGTATTTTTATGAATAAACAATTAATAAATTAACTATTGAGGGTATGTAGGAAATATTCCTCAAAAATGTGGTTTTTCACGTGTCGTCTAATTTCTAAATAATTTAGGGTATCTTGTCTGGATTTAACAGGATAATATGGGGAAAGCGTGCTGATGAAGAATATCATTCTCGTTTGCAAGTAATTTTTGAAATAAGTATTTTATTTTTATTTTATTTATTTAAGTCTCAGCCCTCAATTCAGCCCTAATTCAGTTGCAGTAACTTTAAATTTTGTTACAGTTTAAAAATGTTTGACCTTAGTATTAGGAAAGACGGGATGGGTTCTATATTTTCTTCGATTGAGAATATCTGTTCTTCTCACAAAATAAATTTTTTCTTCATCTAAATCTTGAATTGCTTGAACGAACGATACAAAAAATTGAATAAATCAAACACAATATTTTAATTGACTATATATATATTCTTAGAACAAGAAAATATTTTATTCATTTAATACATTTGATATTTCGTACAAGACGATTAAAAGGTTGATAGTGTTTACTATTAAATCTCTGAATTTTATTGTTTAAAAATGATAACATTTCTGGACAGTCAATTGAGTTGTTTATAACACTAGTTATAAACTTGAACTTAGTAATAATTATACGTTAGTAAAGTGTAACCGAAAAAAAATATTCTTGTTTTAAGAGGATTCTTCTTATTTCAATGCATATTTTCCTTTTGTATATGGACCAAAAAACGTTCTCTTATTTTAAGAGGATTATTCTCCACTTATAAGAGTAATTCCTCTTAAAAGTAGAAGAATAGTCTCCAATTAAGAGTAATATTCTTAATTTAAGAATAAAATTTAAGAGGATTTTAGAATAGGAATTGTCTTCTTAAAACAAGAATATTTTTTTTCGATCTTTATAAAGATCTTGCAGTCATCAACAAACAACCATTTCCCAATATGAAGAGTGTCCAGAACGTCATTAATATAAATTGTAAACAAAACTGTACCTAAAATAGAACCAGATATATTGTATCATCTTAAAATGAGACCCAATTTGTAAACCGTTCAGCCCGAATGACGCTTAACCTCGATGATCGAAAGCCACGGAGTCTCACCATCGTAATTTATCATCGATGAAGTATGCTGAATAATTATGAAAGTTACTAAATAGTAATATTTTTTAATAATAATGATAAATAACTTAATAGTAACTAAATAAAAATTAATAAGTAAGTATTAATAGAAATTAGTAGAACTAAAAAAAACAATAAAAAATAGCTAGTTGAAGCTAGCAGTCGTAATCGGCACCAATCTTTAGACATCAACTACTAATATGCCTCTCCATCTAATTTCGCAATACTTAATAATTTTAAAAATTATCGAAAATTGTTATTTAAGAATCAATAATCACTAAATAGCAAATTTAGTAAGTTTTTATTTATTAATTTCATCAATTGAGGGGCTGGATGGTATAAGGGGACGCGCATACTTTTCGTTGGCCCCTCGCGCAGGCGCAGTCTCGTTGTATGCTGTGACTTCTACTTTCATGCGTATCCCCTTATAGAGAAACCCCTCAATTAGTTATGGGCGCCTAAAGATTGATGCTAAGTACGACTGCTAACTTCAGCCTGCTAAAAAATGAGTAATAAATAAAGAATTCAATTATTCATCAATTGACAATTCTTAGTTAATTTAAGTTTGCAATTTCAGTTTAATTAAAGACAATCATTTTATTTAATTGTTTCTAGGTAATCAAATTAATATTTGGTTTGAAATAATTTTTTTTGTCTTGTATTAAGTACTTATTTAATTCTTTAAAATTTATTTTTAATGTATAAAGTGATCGAGTGATAATGCCGGACGCGTCTGTATTTACGCAGCACCGTTTTCACGACGTGTATTGTTGTCACAGGCGCCAGTTTTAACAATACTGCATCCATTCTTGCTATATTAAACAATGAACCATAAGTATTCACGGAACCATTGAATATATATATATATATATCGACGCCTCCTGTTAATATACAGCTTATTGAAAAGCGAATACAAGATCATTCTTATTCGTTTTTTCGTGCAAGATAATTCTTTTTCGATTTTCCGTGCAAGAAAAGTCTTATTCAAAATTGTGGGCAAAACAATTACCATTGACAGAATAATAAATGTTACCCTAAATCTTTCTTTTAATATTAAATTACAATTAAATATCTGAGAATTTCGATGCGTATCTATTGTATCACTATCTCTTACTATTATTAACATTTTATTACTATTTTTTATTACTTTTATTGATTTTTTTCACATAAAGTACTTTTCCCTTTAAAACATGATTCAGTTTATTAATGAAATTATTCATTACCATAAAATGTAGAAGGGGAATAAATGTATTAATAAATCGATTGGAAAGTGAAGGAATGATTCAGAAAAAGTTTTTGTATTGTGATAATGATAATTTTATAACTAGAAATAGAAGGACATGTATGATATACACTGAGAAAACTGGAGTATTGGACTAAACATCTGGAGGGACAAATCGTTAATATTTGAGAGTTAGCTATTGGATAACAATCTCAATATTCAAATACACCATTGACAGATATTCGTGCCATTTCTCTTGGAGGGAAAATGAGTTTATAACAGATGGACAAATTAACCATCTTGAGAAATCCCTTCCTTATCCGGCGCAAAATGAATAAATATGGCAACCTAACCCCTAAATTAAATACATAAAATGTCAGAAAAATAATTTCGCGCGCATTAGATCGTACACATTTTCTGCGCAACTTTTAACCCTCAGATGTAATGGGAGAGAATATACAAATAGATTTCCATTATCAATTCAAAATTTATTTTAGAAGGACTATTTAACTCTCTTCATAAGCAAAGCAAACATACACTTTTTGAACCTCTGAATTTAACTCTCCAGATTTCTCAGTGTATATAATAATTTTCACTAGAAATAGAATTTCTTCTATTTCTAGTTATAAAATTATCATTATCAGAATACAAAAACTTTTTCTGAATCATTCCTTCACTTTCCAATCGATTTATTAATACATTTATTCCCCTTCTACATTTTATGGTAATGAATAATTTCATTAATAAACTGAATCATTTTTTAACCCTTTAACGACCAAATGTGCTGATTTCTAACTTCGATTTCAAACTTTTATTATTGAAAGAAAAAAATTATTAAAAATTCTGCAGGCACATACCCATATGTTTTTGGGGTCGCTCTTTCGAATGGCGTTGTCAAAATTCCCAAAAAGTGCCATTTAACCCTTATTTTTTTCAAAAATACTCAAAAAATACAAAATTTTGGAAAGTAATTTTTTTTTAGATCCAATTTTAGTTAGTATATTAATTTTTCCAGGTCACCTAAGGTATACAAAACGTGTTCCCGATAGTTCTAGTTTGAAAATATGCTTTGCGTTTTAAGATTTTTTGTTTTTATTAATTCAAAATGGCGCCTGAAAATAAAATTTTTTTCAAAATTTAACACAGGATGGACAAAATTTTCAAAAATTGTTGAATTCGCTTGAAACTTGTTGCTCGGGGGTTTTTGGGGTCGCTGATTACGAATCTGAATTCAGATTTTCAAAATTCAAAATGGCGGATCCAATATGGCGGACGACAAATCTAAAACTTTATCGTATTGTCTTTAAATTTGTTACTCGGAGGTTTTCGGGGTCGCTGATTACGAATCTGAATTCAGATTTTCAAAATTCAAAATGGCGGATCCAATATGGCGGACGACGAATCTAAAACTTTATCGTATTGTCTTCAAATTTGTTACTCGGGGGTTTTCGGGGTCGCTGATTACGAATCTGAATTCAGATTTTCAAAATTCAAAATGGTGGTCTCAATATAGTGTTAATATTGAAATATGAATGACGAAATATAAATATATTGTATCAAACATACAATTAACGCCCTTAGCCTTTGAGCTTTCAAAGTTTCCCGATTCTCACCACGAGGAGGTGGGCGAATTTGAGAATCATTTGTTTTTAATTTTTTTTTGTTTTTTAAAGTTTTTAAAATTTTTTGTTTAATTTTTAATGTTTTTTTAAAATTTTATTTGTTTAATTTTTAAAGTTTTTTTAAAATTTTTTTGGTTAATTTTTAATGTCTTTTTTAAAATTTTTTTTGTTTAATTTTTAAAGTTTTTTTAAAATTTTTTTGGTTAATTTTTAAAGTTTTAAAACACAAAAAACTTTAAACATTAAACAAAAAAATTTTTTTTAAATAAAAAATGATTCTCAAATCCCAAAACCCCCCCGAGTAACAAATTTGAAGACAATACGATAAAGTTTTAACTTTGTCGTCCGCCATATTGGATCCGGCATTTTTAATTTTAAAAATCTGACCTCAGATTCGTAATCAGCGACCCCGAAAACCCCCGAGTAACAAATTTGAAGACAATACGATAAAGTTTTAACTTTGTCGTCCGCCATATTGGATCCGACATTTTAAATTTTGAAAATCTGACCTCAGATTCGTAATCAGCGACCCCGAAAACCCCCGAGTAACAAATTTGAAGACAATACGATAAAGTTTTAACTTTGTCGTCCGCCATATTGGATCCGACATTTTAAATTTTGAAAATCTGACCTCAGATTCGTAATCAGCGACCCCGAAAACCCCCGAGTAACAAATTTGAAGACAATACGATAAAGTTTTAGATTCGTCGTCCGCCATATTGGATCCGCCATTTTGAATTTTGAAAATCTGAATTCAGATTCGTAATCAGCGACCCCGAAAACCCCCGAGTAACAAATTTAAAGACAATACGATAAAGTTTTAGATTTGTCGTCCGCCATATTGGATCCGCCATTTTGAATTTTGAAAATCTGAATTCAGATTCGTAATCAGCGACCCCAAAAACCCCCGAGCAACAAGTTTCAAGCGAATTCAACATTTTTTGAAAATTTTGTCCATCCTGTGTTAAATTTTGAAAAAAATTTTATTTTCAGGCGCCATTTTGAATTAATAAAAACAAAAAATCTTAAAACGCAAAGCATATTTTCAAACTAGAACTATCGGGAACACGTTTTGTATACCTTAGGTGACCTGGAAAAATTAATATACTAACTAAAATTGGATCTAAAAAAAAATTACTTTCCAAAATTTTGTATTTTTTGAGTATTTTTGAAAAAAATAAGGGTTAAATGGCACTTTTTGGGAATTTTGACAACGCCATTCGAAAGAGCGACCCCAAAAACATATGGGTATGTGCCTGCAGAATTTTTAATAATTTTTTTCTTTCAATAATAAAAGTTTGAAATCGAAGTTAGAAATCAGCACATTTGGTCGTTAAAGGGTTAAAGGGAAAAGTACTTTATGTGAAAAAAACAATAAAAGTAATAAAAAATAGTAATAAAATGTTAATAATAGTAAGAGATAGTAATACACTGAAAAAAGTTCTGTTTGGAATTACCAGAAATCCTAGTTTTAACTATAGAATATCGTGTTGAAAATACTCTAACCAGAACTTTTTTTCAGTGTAATAGTGATGATAATAATAAAAATAATAATAATATTAGTAGTAAAAAATGTAACAAAAAATAGTAATAACAGTCTAACTGAATTTTTTTTGAAATTATATTTATCACTGAAAAAAAAGTTCTGGTTAGAGTATATTTAACACGATATTCTATATGTTAACCCTTTTGTTCATACCCGGGTACCCACGACTACACATTTTTTCATTTTACTAACGTAAATATTAAAATTTCGCCTTAGTGCATCAGATCTACATTATTTATGTTAAATAAAAACAATTTTTTCAACAAAATTTTTGTTAATTTGTTATAAATAAAAAAATAAGTTTAAACTGTAGACATGCAGTGTCAGCACTCTGGGTGGCTAAGGCAAATAGTTTAAAGATTCCCTGATTACAAATATGATGTCCGTTTTTGAAAATTCAAATTGGCGAATCCAATATGGCGTTTACTAATATTGGATACGACATTTTGAATTTGAAAACTGACATCATATTCGTAATCAGCGACAGCAAAAACCTTCGAGTAACAAATTTCAAATGAATCTACTGGCATTTTAAAATTAACAATTCTGAAATTTGAAAAAGTTGAGTTTTCAAAATTTTGAAAGTAATTAGTATCAATTAGTAATTAGTAATTAGTATCAATTATATTTTTCTCGATTTTTTGACATTAAAAACATTTTTAAACAGATACTAGCGTTGTTGTGCTCGCTCGCTCGGAAGACATTTTACTTGTTTATTTCCACTTATATAAATTTATTAAATAGCATCTCCATTGATAATATATATATATTTAAAAAATTTTAATTTATATATGTATATACATATCCCAGTTGAAAAAGTTCTATAGAATTTCACTAGAATCATTCTATAGAATCGTTCTATATGAATTCTAGTGAATATTCTATAGAATTTCACTAGAATGATTTTATAGAATTTCTACATAAATACTATTAAATTTTAGTGATTTTTAATTAGAAAGACTTTAAATTTGTGAAATAATATTTTTCAACAAATTTTAGGCCAAAATAATTGGTTATATCCTTTAAATATATAAAATTCATTGAACTTCGTAACCATACATAACTATAATGTTAAAAAAATTATTTCACGAAATTTATATTCCTTCTAATTAAAAACCACTAAAATTTAGTAGAATTCACGTAGAAATTCTATAGAATCATTCTATTGAAATTCTATAGAATATTCTCTACAATTTATATAGAATGATTCTATAGAATGATTCTACTGAAATTCTATAGAACTTTTTCAGCTGGGTATGTATGTGTTGTGTATGTATGTGTTGTGTATTTATGTGTGAATATACATGTGTATGTAAATAATAAATTTTTTTTTTATTTTCATTTTAAAAATTATTTATGTTTGCTTTGAAATATTTGTTATTCAACATTTATATTTGTTCATAAATTAAGATTTAATTATTTTTAATATTGATATTTTATTTTTACCTACTTATTGTAGTTAATTTTAAAGTATTAATTTTCTAATTATAAAATAAAAATATTTCTACTTACATATATATATATATATTCCCTATATTTTGTAAGTCTGAAAATATTGAGTTTAGGAGAAAGTTGGCAATGAATGAAAGTTTTAGTTTTATTTCGACTTTTAAGAAATGTAAAAAAAGTTTTTTTTTAATAAACAAATTAATTTCTTTTTACTGTAGGTTATATTATATTAATATAAGCTGATTTAGAACATGTACAGTACCGGAATTGAAAAATAAACGTTTATTTTAAAAGGAAAACTAAATTTTTTTTTTAATTTTGTTTACATTTCTTAAAAGTCGAAATAAATCTAAAACTTTCATTCTTTGACAACTTTTTCCTAAACTCAATATTTTCGGACTTATAAGCTACTAAATATAGGTCTACAATTGAGGCTTCCAATTTAAGATCCGGTCAGACGCTCGGACGACACGCGCTGGTACCAGTCGGGTAGCAGTGAGTGGCCCAGAGGAGCTCACTGCTCAATTACTGGCAGTTGCGCGTGTCGTCCGAGCATCCGACCGGTTCTTGAATTTATGTTACTAAAAATAATAAATTTTATTAATTAAATGTTAAAATTAAATGTTAAATTAAAATGTTATTAATAAAATTAATAAATGTTATTAAAAGCTGAGTAATATTTAAAATGTGTCGAGCAATTAATATTTTGAGCGAAGCAACTTTTATTATATATCAGAGAAATTATTACTACTTTGTATAGATTTTTAGTTTTTACTCGAAAAAGCAAACGCTACACGGAAAAGTTTTCGGGCGAGCTGCGTTCTCCGCGCGTAGAGAAGGTTTCCTAAAAGAGAGAAGGCATGCCTTGTAAATGGGTGAGCTTCTTTCTCTACTGGGAACGTTGCTCACCCAGTGCTGGACGAGCTGCGCTGAAAGTCAGTGGTACATACACGATTGGTAGAGCAGCTCGTCCAATGCTGGCCTGCTGCGTTATCTTTTTGCGACTACTGCTCCACCAGACGTGAAGTTGCGCAGCGTTACTAGAGCAAATAGAGTTGCTCGCCCAAAAACTTTTCCGTGTATAAAACAAAATTTCAGTTACATGCATATATCTCTTTCCCATATGAATACGTAACATTACAGTAATATTATAGTCATATTAAATATCTGTCTGTTGGGTAATATTATCCATTAATATTACTGTAACATGACAGTAACATTACTATAATATTACACACTTATGGAAAAATTGCAAATCAGTTCCCTCGCAGCACGTAAGATTATAGTGACATCACTGTAATATTACACTGGAGATTCGTAATTTCCACTGTAATATTACAGTGATCTTACTGGAATATCAAAATGTCCGCCTGGAGGTAATATTATGTTGTACTATTACGGTAAATTCATGGGAATATTAAGGTAATGTTACCTCACAATATGTTAAGGTAATATTAATATAATATACAGATAAAATTAAAATAATTTTATATTTTAGAAAAAAAACATTTCACCAAGTCTGGACTCGAACCCTGAACCTTGTGTTCAGTAAGTTCAAGTAAGATTGGCTCACTGGTAAAACTCTTGCTCACTGTACACAAGGTTCAGGGTTCGAGTCCAGCTTGGTGAAATGTAATTTTCGATTTTCTAAAAATATTTTTATTTTTATATCTTAGTTATAAACGGAAAAAAATATTATGCTTAATTTACATGAAGCATTGATGTACTTTTCGCTAGACACTATTTGATGTATAAATTGTTCGTGAAGCAAGAGATTCTTTCATGAAAACATGTATTCATTACATGAATATATGAATTATATTAAAAACGTTCAAAACACATGAAAGAAATGCTCTTTACATTCATATATAAAATTTGCTTGAAATCTATGCGCTTTTCAGATGGATTTCTTGTAAGGGGAATAGGACCGTGACGCAGGCGCACTTTATTAGTATCTAAATTGCAAGAAATCCATCCGAAAAGCGCATGGATTTCGAGCAAATTTCATATTGAGTGGTGGGGAGCATTTATAGCATAGTTTTAAGGAAATCCTGGTATACCCGTGTAGAAAATTGTCGTGGTGATAGCTAACAGTGCTAGATACATGGTAAATTTACATGCGGTCTAGCGCTGTTAGCTAGCGCCACGACAATTGATGCAATTTTCGGACGACATATGCTTCTATGATATTAGCACACTTTTTTTCCGTGTAGGATAGTATTTTTTGCAAAATTATGGTAAACTGTGCCTAAATAACATATAATACTCAAGCATAGAAAGATTAAAGGCAATCGATGAACAAATGTAAAATTTTGAATTTTTTGAAAAAATTGAATATCTCTCGTTCTAATTAATATTTTTTAAATCATTGAACTGATAAACCTTCCTTGGGTGTTTGTAATCAAGTTTTCTATATTATTTAACGTTTTAAAAAATTGAAAGGGTTTTTTATAACATTAAATGTAAATATTTTTAATGGCAGACAGTTTTTTGGCAGAATATGACCAATATTGTTTTGCCTCTGTCTTTTGCAAATTTTTGTTCTAAACAAGTTGCTGTATTAGAAAATCATTTCAATTTTACTTTTTAAATATTTTAAAGTATAAAAGAATATTATTTGGCACATAAAAGTAATTTTTATACAAAAAATGAGAAAAGATTGGTTACGCTACTTCGGCACAGAAGGGGACACTTGAAACAGAAACATTATATAAAAAAGAACAAATATATTAAGAATATCTACACTGTATTCATATAAATAACTATTTATCTTATAAAGCAAAGTTTTTTATACACTGGTATTAAATTTTTACTCATAATGTAGTCTTTTTATTACATAATAAGAATAAATCTATTAGACGGGACATTTTTCTCTTTTTTCATTCACAACATAAATATGTTATTAAGAAAGCAATGCAAGCTGTCAGATTTCTTAAAGAATTGAAACTTTTTGATAATAATTGACTTACAAGAGATATAAAGTATTTACTTACTATTTTACGGACAGAACAGTAGTGAACAACTATGTTACAACCATTAATTAATTATTTTTCTGCTCGACTACATAATTTGCATGATAGAAACTAGAACATTCTAATTGCTTTGATCTTTTGAGGTTATTCATTTATTATTGTAGTATCGGTAAAACAGTGAGTGTAAGCGCTTAACCAATTCGTAGTGAGTGTGCGAAAATGAATACATTTTGGCAAAATATAAAATATGAAAATGAGTGACACGTTTTTAATCATTTTTTCAAATGATATTCTGGCATTTGATATGAAGTAGTTAATGAATGTTAAATATAAGATTTAGAGATTATAAAAAATTTCCGTTTAGACCTAATAAAAAAATATATATATTATATATTTATTATTGGAGGCAATGTAGTGTAAGTGCCTCGAGGACAGGGTCAGTAGGGGAAATTTAGTCTGCTTTTTATTCTGTCATTTCGTCTTGAAACACCTCAAAGTTCTTTTAAGTTAATAAAAAATTAGAGTATGTTAGATATTAATCAACTATACCAATCAATATTCATTTGCTAACTAAAAACTTTTTTACTAAGAGACATGAATTTTACGTTTTAAATGAAATGAGCCACATACATTAAAGTTTTTAAGATTATTTCTGGAATCCTTGTTGTCAATAACAACTATTTATGATAAAACTTTTAAGCAATGTACAGACAGACGTCTGATTTTATTAATAAGGATAATTATATATTATTATTTATTAATAGTTTATATTAAATAAATTAAATGTTTGATGTTATTGTTGATAATTGTTTTTAAAAATCTTGAAAAATATTTTAATAGTTAATAAATGAAATTATGTTATTAATAGTGACCACGGTTTAATGATTAATGCCATTATAACAAATTTTGCTTGTTTTTCAACTCCTCCGACATAGTACTGATTTGGTGTTAAGCCAATTTTCTGCCAGTACTGATTTTAATACTTTTTTAACTCCGATAAAGTACTGATTCGGTTTTGGAGTCAGTAAAGTCCCAGTACTGATCGAGTTCCGAGAATCAGTACCGTTGGTCAGTGTTAAGTCAGTACCATCCCGGTGTTGAACTCCGCCTTAGCTTCAGAAATTTCTACTTGGGTAAACGGATATGCAATAATTACATACGTGTTAAAACAATTGTCAATCGGTACCTGTAAGATTTACAATAAACCAATTTTTAAAAAAATTACGTTTTTTGTTTTTTTCTTTAAACAAAAACAGATCTTTTTCAAACAATTATTTAAAAAAAATATTAAGATTTATCGATTTGTCAAGTCCTTCAATATTAACATTTTTTCTAATATTGTCACCGCAGTTTGTAATATTGAAGTCGAGTTTAACTGCAAGTGTTTATGGAAAATCGAAACGTTTTACGATCACCGCAGTTGGAAGCTCCACATATTTGTCATAAAACAACTATGCCAGGGTAAATTCACGGGACTTACAGTGATAAAACTCTTTTTTTACTGACTTGACTCCTTTACAATTTTCCTCTAATAAGAAAATAATTTCCCATTGATTCTCAGATTTAAAAGCAGTATTTCTTATTTTTAGTTCATATTTATCAAACATAAAATTTTATAATTCTATAAACAGAATAGGCAAAAGAATATTACATATTCGATAGAAAATAAAAATTCTAGATTATGAATAAAAAAAATTTTATTACTTTTTCTATTTCAAAAAGAAGAGTAACAGTTTTATTTAGAAATTTTTTTCATATGCACATAATTTTATAGTATATATGTATGCACTTTAGAAAATTTAAGAACTAATTTTTTCAACTTACACTTATTTGGTCATAACTCTCTGTATAGGAAAAAAGTCATTTGGAAGATTCATCTTGAGGATAAGTGTAATGTAAGGTAAAGTGAGATTCCTAGGAACGATATTCATTTTACGTTCCACGAAAGTTTAATCTTTCATCTTTAAACTGCGATGGTTTTTATTTGCCGCCACTGGAATCTACGAGACCCCTGGGACCTACTTCTGCTTTTGATTTTTTCTCAAGTACACTTTAACCAGAAAGTTTTACTTGTTACATGAATCTAAATTACTTTTCCACAGTTAATTGTAAAGTTTGTGGTGTACACAGAAAATTAAAAAGAAAACTACTAATCCTTAAGTTCCAATTAATTTAAATAAAACAAAATTCAACAATTTCTCAAGGATCAATTCATTAAAACTTGATATACTTTAAAATTTTAATAAACTATTCCAATTTTACAAAAAATTCATTAACTTTTTAAGGATTTATTAAATTTTAAGAGTTTAATAGATATTATAATTAACAAACTTGAAACAATAAAATAATTAGTAGAAACAAAAAATTATTTTACAAAATGAAAAAAAGCAAATAATTGCTGAATGATTTTTGATTCCCATAAGACTCGTAGATTCGAGAGTTGGAAAGTTTATAAGAAATGAATGAATTTAGGGGGAAAAAGTTTTGGTAACTTACCTGAAAACTTCTCTCGGATGACGAGGGTGGTGTGAGGGGGGAGTGGTGAATTTGTCTAGTGATTACCGGCGTCGTTATCGAAGGGGAATGATGATCAGAGGGTACCCTCGTCTCTCTTGCTTCCCTTTCGCAGACAGAGCCAGGAGACCAGATTTCGCTCTTCCGACTATTCGTTGAAGAAACATCACTGGGCTTTGTGCTTAAATTTAACGGCGCTTCATCATCTGTAATTCAAAATTTTTTATTTTTATTTTTCAACTCTATTTCTTTGCTTCGTTTATTTAAACATTAACTGTATTATCATTATTATTACTACTATTTACTGTATAACGTATGTAACTTGCTTTGAAGAAAGGTACACGGAAAAAATTTTTGTATACGGGAGCAACCAAATCTATTGTAGCACTTGTACTACTAGTCTCAGTGCAATCGAGACCCCAATTTTGAAACTATATTGTCCTCTGTTAGGTTTGAATTTTGCACAGCTCTAATTTTTAATTAGTAATAAACTAAGTAACTTATTGATAACCATAAAACGTGTAAAAGATGTATGAGTAAAATAATTTAGAGTATAGAGGAAACGTAGATTAGAATTTAGAAGTGAATTTTTAAAAATATACGTTAAAGAAAAGAAGAAGGCATTGTACTGAAGTGAATTTACAATGGAATCTCGATCCTTTTTGCCGACAGGTGGGCGATATACAAGCGTGCCAGAAGGAGAAGAGGAGCGAGAAAGGTGTAAGTGAGAAGGCAAAAGAAAGTAAACAAAGTACCTGCCCGCATGAATATTACTACGAAACAAAAAAGAACCAAAGGAAATTTAAAGAAACGGAAAATTCCCTGTTAAAAAAAATCAGGAGAAAATCCGAGCAGCAGGATGAGAAAAAAATATATTACGTTTGGAAATATTGAGTGACAGTAATTGTTTATATAATTTGAAAGAAAAGGGCGGAAATGAAACAGAAGGAAGAAACGTGAAATTATAAATTTTAAATGTTCCAAAAAAGCAGGCCAATTTGAATTTGAATAAGCATATTGTCTTTATATGTTATTGTTCTGTTTATTGGAAAAGATACATTGGAAACTCCTTTGCAGGAAAATTAATGCAGTACATTTTAAATAAAAAGGCCTAAAGTATAATTTAAAATTAAAAATATAAAAATATTTTTTGAAATTTGTTAATAAAAATACGAAAGCACCTTAAAAAATAAGACATAAAAATTCTTTTTGAATATAATGCAATGAATTCAAGAGAAAAGAAGGGTTGCAGGTACTAACCGAATTTCGCCTTTTCTGGTGTGCATCTACGGGGTGATGTGGCCCTCGCAGGACTCAGAGGCTCTGGATAAACCGGTGAACTGGTGATGTTTGTCTGTTGAGAGGGGATTCTTGGAGAAATGAGGGAATGAGGTAACAGAAGGCCTACAGCATGGTGGGCCCACCATGCAGTACTCGCTGCATATCCCCCATACATTAAACCGCAACGCATTTCTGTAACATAAGAACCAAGTCATTAAAAAAACCCAGAATGTAATAATATGTATATGTACAGGGATTAAGGGCTACAAATTACACATTTTGGTTCATATCTACTTAAACCCCCCCCCCCTTCCCTTTATCCCACGATTTTACTCACATTACATACAAATTGATAATTTCCCTAATATTCACATATTAAAAACTTCGTCTTCATAAACAATGAAAATAATCTGAAACATTCATTGCTGTTAAATAATGTACACAAATTTCGCTAGTGGAATAGGGAGAAAGATTTCTACAGTAAAAAGTTAAATTTATATTATGGCAGCAAGAAATGAGTAATTGTAGAAAATAGAAAACATTATCTGTTATCACGTTTACAAGTTGTATCAGGCAACACTGTCAAAAAAGAATAAAATTAATAATTTAGTAAAACTTGCAGGTGTGTAAACTGCGTGAATTAATGAAATATTGTTTTTGTGTACATACTTCTTTTTATAGATAATGAAAACAAAATGGAAAATAATATGTATATATTTTTTTAAAACCAAAGGTGTCACAAAACTATAGTTCCATCTGTCAGACAGCTATTCCCTTTTTACAGTTATTTTAGTAATTTATAGTTGAGAATAAAACCGCTATACTTCAAATATTTATTTATATTACAAAATTTAACGAATAAACGTTTTTGAATAAGTTGTCACCCACAAACAGATTTTCATAAAATATGAAGCTAATAAAAAGCTCAAGTTCTTATTATACTTTACACTTTAAAAGGTTAAAAAGACTTTTCTTCTCGGATTTTTATTATTCTTTACACGGAGAAAAATAAAAGTAATCCGCTTGACTAAGCAAGGTAGAGGTTCGCGCTTTGCAAAAAGGAGAGCAGTAGCGCCACTGCGACATACAGGTGTACTAATAGGGCCGCTTGTACATCCAATATCATATAAGCCTTCCTTCCGGTTTAGACAACTTTGTAAATAGTGATGTGCCTTCTACCCGTGTAGAAATTTCGCTATGGCCCAGATAAGGGACAGATCGGGCCTTCCCTATTAGGGAATGAAACACGCGGCCCGATATGGCCCTGATCTGGAAATCCACATTTAAGTGTCGCCCCTATCTGGCCCAGGTCGGGCCGTGTGTTTCATCCCTAATACGGCCGTAGCTGTCCAAACCGGAAAGAAGGCATATACGATATTGGGTGTACTTTTCAAAAAATGCACCGGCTTTTACCAAAAAGTAGAACCGTTCTCTCCTTGAAAGAACTCTCTCTTCAAGACCCAGAATAGGGTCGGTAGAAGCGCGATGGTCACGTGATCTCCATATGGAATTCATAGGACGACGCGTTACTACCGACGTCGACTCTATTTTGGACTCTCCTTCACGTGACCAACGCGTTTCAACCGACTCTATTCTGGACTCCCCTTGAAGGTAAGCAGAGAGCTTTGCCTCAAGTCGAACGGCTAGTTCGCGAATAACGCAACCGCTCTACCGGCAGGTAGAGCGGCTTACTTTTTTTCCGTGTAGAAAACGATTAATATTAAATATAATATTAATATTTATTACAATAAAATAATTATAAAAGTAATAAATAATGATGATAATAATAATCAAATTTCTAGTATAACAATAATTAGGTATTACTTTAGAGGTTTATCTTTTTAATTTATCTTTTTAACGTCTTGATTCCAAATTGGACGATTACTAAATGTGACAACAGCTGACTCACTCTTCATTGGCCAAGATAGAAAGATGCCTATGTTTGTTGTCCTTTCGATCTTACACAGAAAAAAACTGAACTCAAAATGAGTCAGAAATGTGACTCATTATGAGCTGCAACAAAAATGAACCTTGTGGATGGCGCCACGTTCTATGTCATTTAACACAGACTCATTATGAGTTGCAACAAAAATGAGTCCAATTTTTTTCTGTGTACTGTATTTTCGGCAAATAATTGTTTTTTACTTTAGAAAGTTTTAAATGTTTTTAATAAATAATTGAACGGTTTTGAATAATCACTTCACCAATAAAAGGTAGGTACTTTGTAAACCAATTTTTCTAACCTCACAAATTTAGTTATTTATCCACAACAGAACATGTTTCTGTTGTTATGACAGACTAAAAATACAACAAAAAACCATATCGTTCACTCTAAGTACAATGTATTTATGTTTAAAAGACAATTTGGAAGTTACTTATCTTCCAAGTTTGTTTCCAAGTCACGTAAGTTGGCGGATTGTTTTGGAAAGTGCGTAACATTCCCGTTCATGCAGAGAGTACAACTCTGACAGTCGCTTTAGAAGCCTTTTTTTATTATTATTATTATTATTATTACAATTATTTTAAAGTTAATATTTTGTTGTGAAGTAATTTTTTTAAAATTGATGCATTAAAATGTATATCTTTAATAATAATGTAATTTTTTTAATAAAATTATTATATTTTATTTAGTATACTAAATATACGTGTACTATAATATAATATGCTTATATGCTATATAAACATCAGGGTGTCTACACCCTGATGCTTTAATGCCTTCCTTTCGCTTTTTAAAAATTCGGTTTTTAAAATTTTTTTAAGTTGTGACATATCTATCAAAATGTTATTAGTTCATGACGTATGAACAAACTTGAATGTCACTAATTAACAAAATTTTGATAGATATGTCACGACTGCTTTAAATGCCGTCAAACCCGGAAGGACGGCATTAAAGCATCAGGGTGTACATTACACGCATAAAAGAGGTTTGCTGTCACAGCGAACTTTTACCTGCCACAGCATACCTTGTTTCTTGAAATAGGGACAGCGAAAAAATACGCTGTGAGATCAAACAGGTTGGCTATGACAGTAAACTCCCATAAATTTTTACTAATGTTTACAGTCACAGTTAACAAGTTCGCTGTCACAACGAACTTGTTAGCTGTGGTAGCTAATTTTCAGAGATTTCACAGCAAACATTTGTTTGCTACTGTAGCTAATTTCTTTTTTCCGTGTAGTAGACGTTGTAAAGCGACGGTCAGAGTTACGTACTTTCTGCATGAACGGGAAAGTTGCGCACTTTCCAAAACAATCCGCTAACTTACGTGACTTCTAAACCAACTTGAAAGATAAGTAATTTACAAATTGTCTTTTAAACAAAAGTACATTGTACTTGGAGTGAACGATATATATTATACGTCTTTTAATAATAAACAAGCATTTATTTGCCAAAAAATTATTAAAAATTTAAAAAACACACGGTAACCGGTTTTTGACTTTCGTTTGTGAATCAGTTTTCATATGAAGTTACATTTTATATTGCATGGCATTTAAATTTATTAAAAAATTGTAATTTCTATCTATTTTACATCAAATAGCTTATTTTTGTATTTAAAGTTTTCTATACAATGATTTTTTTAATTCGTCAAAAACATTTTCTTTAAAATTTATTTTCGGCAATTAAAATTTGTTTACTTTATATTTCTTTTAATCACAAAGTCATATTTTTTACAAAATTTAACAAAAAAGACTAATGGAAAAAGTGGAGTTAATGAAAATTTTAAAAATATTCATTATGCACTGAGAGAAGTCCAGGGCTTAATAGTTCCCGCTAGACGTCGCTATAAGCTACTCTGCTTGTCGCGTTTGAGATGTCTCGAATCTAGGGCTCAGACACCCCGAATCGGTCAAACATTGTTCCCGCATGTGAGAGACAACTCATGGCCGATACTAAAAGTTGTAAGTAATCCCGCTTCGGGACGTTCCACGTTTTTTATCGGGGCTTGAGACGTCCCGATCGAAGGTTCACATAAGAACATTCAAAATGATCACTCAAGCCTTGCACGGGACGTATTAGTTCCCGGACTTCTCTCAGTGTGTATGAATAGCAATGTGCAGTTTCCGAAATTTATACTTTTCGAAACTTTTAGTTGAAAGTTTCAGTGAAAAGTTTCAAAGTAATTGAAATTTATGAAATTATAGCCTTAACTTCTATTTTTTTTAAATTAATAATTTAGAAATTATTTAATGACGTTTCAAGTTATTCTCTTTAACTGTAAAATGCAAATACTATTCTATTCTAAATGTTTTCATTAAAAATATTTAATTTTACAAACATTTATTTGCTTAAGGTATCAAATCCCCGGCATAAAAAAAACTTAGTCTCAAAATGAGTAGCGTATGATACTCAAAATGAGTTGCAACAAAAATGAGACTCCTTGTCTCATTTTGAGCTTACATAAAACTTACTTAAAATGAGACCAATCATATTCACTACGAGTATAAAAGATATACATGTAAATTTTCATCAAATAATGAATAACCCAATATAAACATAAAATATATTAATTACCTGTGCGTAAATGACATATCAGATATTATGTAATATTCATTTCACATATATTTTGCTTTAAATTCTTCCTGTTATGTCTAACTTACTTTAATTAAGTTACTGTTTAATTAATAAATTTATTTTTAAGTAAAAGGACATTAAATATTTTTAAATTAATAAAAAGTAACATTTTTCAGAGTAAATATATGAAATAGCAAAATATGATAAAACTGCAAATGTTATCAATCCAAATTCTGAAAATATTTATCGACAGATAATACTAATTTTGAGCAACTTGAAGTTAGTAATTTGTTCAAATTGAGTAGATCTCAAAATGAGATGCAACAAAAAACTAATTCTTATATATATTTTAATTTTTACTTTCAAATCATGTTCTCTTAATTTGAATGCATGGTAATAAGTTAGAGTTGTTGTGCCGACCGAGGGATCTAATGGTTGGAGATCCTTCGGTAACCACGGTCGGCCCAACTTTGGTAAAGGTAGTCTTGCCAACCAGTGACAAATGTTAATAAAAAAAATGTTTATTGAAGGACCACAAGTTGACAATTACCTTACATTGATCACACATTTATCGCACATACATTATATTAGTTATAAACATATTAAAATATTTAACGCTCGCGAGGATCGAACTCGCAACCTAACACACTACAGCCACACACGCTACCACTATGCTACGCTCACATGTCTGAAGAAGGAGCGTGATAACTTTATAAACTAAAATCGTACCCGACCGTTGGCCCAACTGTGGGTGACGGTCGGGCCGATCATCAAGAAAACGATTTTTTAACTGTGGCGACCACAGTTCACCCGACCGTCGGCCCCACTATGGCTGATGGTTGGGCCGACCTTAAAAAAGTTGATTTTTTCAACTGTGGCAACCACAGTTCTCCCGACCGTCGGCCCCCACAGTCATTTTTATGAATCGTTACTGTTGCGAATTGTGATTTGTCTAATGAATATAGACACTTTTCCGAATTGTCAAATAACTACTTGTACAAATTACATTTAGCAAAAGTTACAATATGTAAAGATGTCGCTTCAAAGAAATGATGTTTCGTAAAACTGACAATTCGTGTAAATATCATTTCGTTATAAAAACTGTTCGCTTAATTCATATTTAGTTAAAATGACACTTTGACCAAAAGTAGTTCGGAAAAGATTAATTAGGGAAATATTTATGCTTCTAAAAATTGTATATGTATATTTACAAAAACTTAAACAATTCAAAGGAAAGAATAACATGGAAAAGCAAAATTACATGTTAAAATTTTTTAAGAAAAATTACGTGCTGAATGGAAAAACGAATGTTCAGCCAATTCAGTGATAGTGAGTTTGGGTTAAGTTCAATTTGTCAGTCATGTTAGAAATATATGGAAACTTTTAACTATAACTAAGAAATATTTCTGACATTATTTTGACATCAATTTTTGTGTTTTTCAGTTTTAAAACATTATTAATTTGAATAATTTACTTTTAAATGGTTGTGATTTGAAACGTACAATTGAAAAAAATTAAAAATGCGCATTTAATTGCACTTCTCACACAATTTTGATTGTATCTGTTCCAAGACAAGTCCTCATTCAAAAATTAGCAAATACTCGCACTAGTTACGAACGATATTTTTCATAACAAGGTGCAAAAAAGTGCCCTTTTTAGCACCGCGTCATGAAAAAAATTTCTTTGCTTCACTTGTACTTTTTTTCGTATGCACAAACGCGGGCGCAGGCACGCAACAAAGTTTAGAATTTCCTTAAACTGTTTGGGAATGAATGTAAGGACTCTTGCACTGAACAATCCGTTTTAAGTGAACGTTGATACACATTTTCTAATAATTGCGTGTAGCTGAATTAAAATAAATGTAAATATAATAATTAGACCTTTAATTTTTTGCATCCAGTAAAAAAAGTATTGGAACACTGGGTTTTACACATCCATTCAATGCGTTATCGTAAAAAATACGGATTGGGTTGCATGGTGAATGCGTTTATCCCTCCAGCTAAATGCGTTGTCTGTATTCAGTTTTATTAATAAAAATTCATTAATTGAATGATAAATAATTAATATTTTTAACACTAACAGACTAAAAGAAACGTGAAAATGTCTGGCCGTGACGAAATTGCTACAAAGGATTAAACGCCAATTTTCTCCGTGTGTTATATTTGTATCGTGAAGAAAGACGAATAGATAAAAAGAATAATTAAAGATAGAAAATAAAGAGGAAAAACAATTAATAAGTAACAAGTAATTTATAAATCCAGGTGAAAATTTCTTGTCGTTTAAAAAAAGTCATTAAAATTATAAGTAAAAAATAATAAAAATTATAAATAAAATGTAAAAATAAAAAGTTTAAAAATAATTTTCTTATATAAACAGTAAACAAACCTCGCGAGGTAGCTTGCGATGAAACGGGTAGAGTAGGAAATCGTTGTAGTTCCTGATTGTATCCGGAGACAATGGTGAAGGCGCTAAGTCGATCTTGGGCTGGTTGACTCAATGTGGATGGATTTGAGATGGTACTGCTCGAACTACTGCTACCAATGCCACCTGGACTCCAGGGTGAAGGTGGTAAAACACTCGGACTGTTGGGTGGCGAGAGTGTCGCTGGCGGCGACAATGCTCCCGCTGGAACACCAACAGGATTGCAGTGCAATTCTGGTTTTATGTACCAGGATCTCGACACTGTCTCTGCAATTACCATAAAAAACATTTGTTTTATTAATTTCGGACGAAAATTATGCAAGCTACAGTTTTACAACAGTAGATGGATTTATTTTCAATATTTTCGTATATTTAATTAGCAAATTAAATTGCCGCTGAAGCGTTGTAAGTAAAGAAAAATTCAGAACGCAGGCACCTGATTTGATAAGTGAGAATGATCGACAGATGTCAGTTGATCTCTTTGCGCCCACTCCATAATTGCGCTTTACTTCTCTTGAAACTCTTTTCGTACTATTGAAATACGCATTAAATTCGAAGATTAAATTTGAATTTGCAAGAGAACAAAACATTATAAAGAGAAATAGAGGAATGTTTGTAAACTATTGATAACTTTTTCCTACTAATATACTATAAAGGTGCGTGCACACTTTACATCATCGCATTTATTTAATTGGAAGAAATTACAATCAGGGGGACGAGAATATCGTTAAATTTTTGAAATAAAAAAGGGCATTGTTTTTTTACTTTATCGCAGGAAAATAATCGTCAATAAATAAATATATAAATGGAGAAAGAAATAAAAGTGAAACGAATTGGGTATATCAAAGTGCGTGCATCATTCAAAATGATTAGATAGAAAGATATATAATATCATCCAATGTTGAAGGAACGTGATTGTCCCCAATGATGAGCTTTACAATGTCGTGTGTGCGAGACGATTACCGTTAATGGTAAAGCTCAATAATGAAAATAATACAGCAATATTATATATATATATATATACTGACACAAAGGGCGATAGGTTATTTTTCAATATTGCTTTGGTTTAAAAATATTTTAGAACTGATTATAATACAAGTAAATTATTATCAGAAAATTTAAATTAAAAATTTTTAAAAATAGGTCAATTTTTTACATATCAGGGAACGTCCATAAACTACGTAGACCAATTTTTTGGAAATTTTACCCCCCCCCCTCCCCCCACGTGGACGCAATTACATGTATTAGCGCCATTTTTTCCTCTTATGGTAGACAATTGCTTGACCCCCCCTCCCCCTAGACGTGCTACGTAGTTTATGAACGTTCCCTCACTTTAAATGGCACATTATTTTTCCAATAAGAAAAAAATCATGCCTATATTTATTTTTAATTTAATGTTTTAATTGACAAGAATTATAATAGCAATTGTAATTTATAATTATTAGAGTATAATATATTTATTGACATTACAAGCATTATATAAATTAAATTATTAATTAATAATGAATTCTAAAATTAAATTCACGGAAATGAGATTACATGTTATGCCCTTGGTCAAGAAACTTTATTTTGCGCTTTTAAATTCAACTAATAAAACATATATTGTTATCTTATATTTTGATTTCCTTTAGTATAAACAAGTGACAAATGAAATTTTTCTCTTTGCTTTGGTTCAGAGAACAATACAGGTAGATTTCTTTTTTGCACTTGTTACAACAATTGAAAATCCAATACTTATTTTATTTCGAAGGTTATCTTTCACGAAAAAGTATATATGTATATATTTCTGAGATAAGTAAAAAAAAATTTGTTTTGAATATTGAACAAAAAATTTCCAAAATTTTTTATATTTCTATATATGCTAAAATAAACACTTCTCTTAAAAAAATTTAAAAACGTAATAAATATGCCTAACAATAAACTATATTTTTAAGAATGTTGTGTTATATTTGCAATACATCATTCTTCAAAAGTAATTTTACAAAAAACTTTTTTAGGTCCAAACTAAACCCAAAACGATCTTAGTAGCCGATGGATGAATTTACCAGACTCTTCCCTACTGTAAATTTGTCAATTAAATTAGTTATGAATAAATTCAAAATTTAATAGCAATTTTTGTAAATTAACATTTTATACTAAATCTTTTTATCAAAAAATAAATTATTAAAAAAAATTTTTAAGTAAATACGTAATGTATTTCAACTTTTGGCATAGTTTATTTTTAAACTTATATAATGCATTATCATTTATTAGTTTGTATCTTTTAACATTTCCATATACATAAAATTGATTTTTTTCTTAAATTTTATAAGAAATAATCAACTGTTTTTATTTACCCCGAATTTTCAGTTTGTAAAGGTAAATAGAAACAGTCTCCTATTTTTAATTAAAGTTTGCAAAGTGAAAAAATGAAAATTAATTTTTGTTCTAGTATTTATAAGAGATAATTATAAATTTTAGTATAAATTTTTAGTTTAGTTTTTTCCAAATTCCAATCCAAAAGAAAAGAGCGTCTTCTTTGATTATTTTCAATTATTTATGCAATAGAAAATATTTTTGTATGTACTGATGTTGGAGCGCCACCCTCCAAGGCTAAAGTCTTACGACAGTTCTGAGGGTAGGCAGGGGGCTCCAAATGGAGGGTTACGGGTTTTAGTGGGTCGGGCTGGCAATAGGTCGCTAGCTTATTAAATTTATTATTTAATTTATTTATTTTTTCTTTTTTTACCAACCCCACATAACCTTGAAATGCGGAATCCAAGGTATATCTGCAGGCAGATTTCCCAAAAGTCTCTAAGTATTTATTTAAAAACATTTTATTTAACTAAAATAACTACTGCTTCTATTTACCCCTAAATTTTAGCAAAGTTTAAAAATGTAAGGGTAAATAGAAACAGTTGATTATTGCGATTTTATGTTGCCCATATTTTCTACTATCTTATAAAATTATTGTACGGAAGTGAAATAATAACTCAATATATAAGAAAACCGGAAGTAATCCGATTTAAAAGAAAAAACTTATGTTATTGGTGAAACTTAGCCAATCTGTTTCTATTTACCCCAACTGACCCTATGCATTAAAAAATGATAATAGTGATGATATTAATAATAAAGAAAATGAAGAAATTTGAGAAAAATGAAAATGAAATATTTGTTAATATCTTACTAGCAATTATATAACTAAAGTGAATTTAATTGACGTATTCCTTAACGTGTGGGCGCTTTCTTCATTTTATTTTATTATCATTATTATCATTATCATCAGCATAATCATTAGAAATGACGAATGTAGAGTGTATATTGATTTATGAATAAACTTTTTATGCTCCAGTTAAAGTTTACTTAACAAAATTACAGTGAATACAATATCAAACTTTGATCGAGTGTGGTTGTACAAATATAATAATAGAAATAAAAATTTATAGTGGTTTCTAGTTCAAATACGTATATATATATATATATATATATATATATGAAAACATTTTTGGTTATAGTATATTTAACACGATATTCTTGTTAAAACATAACAAGAAATCTGGTTAAATTAACTAGAATTGTAGTCAACCTAACCAGAAAAGTTCTGGTTAGGACATATTTAACACGATATTCTAGTTAAAACCAGGATTTCTGGTAATTGCAACCAGAACTTTTTTTCAGTGTATACACTGAGAAAACTGGAGAGTCAAACTTAGAAGATTATGTTTTAAGTATTAACCTGATTCTCTGGATAGCTAACTTTTTCCTTCGAGATAGTCAAATTAATTATCGGAGAGTTTATTTAACCCTCCTAGATGTTTGTCGAAAAGTTTAACATCAAATATAGTCTGTTTGTCCCTCCAAATAAGTAGTTGAACACTCAGTTTTTCTCCGTGTAAATACAATCTTCCACATTTCAACGAAATATACAGAAATATTTCTAATGTACATTTTTTAATCAAAATTAATTAAAAAAAGGGGATTTTTCTATTACAAACAAAATTTTTAATTTTCAATTTAAACGGAAAGAAAAAATATTTTTGGTTAAAGAGAGATTTTAACTACAATGATGTATTTTTTATACTTAAAAAAATCTTCTTTTGTTTAAAAAAAAGTTATTTTAAATCTAATTATTAAGTTCATGTAAGAAATTAAAAAATTAAATTATAAAAACGATAAAATTCAAACTAAATGAAGCTTTTTTTATATAAATAAACTGAAGTTTTTTATTTCGAAAAAGGTTTCTTAGTGCTGAAAAAGAATTTTAATGTAAATAAAATTTATTTCAATTAAACAACAATTTTTTTTATCAAAAAATAATTTTGTATTTACAAGAATATATTTTTTTTAAATCTAAAAATATTTTCTTATAGCTCAGGAAGTTTTATGTTTTTTGTATTTAAAAAAAGCTTTTTAACTCAGAACACATTTTAATTATTTAGTAAACTCTAGTTTTTAAACATTTTTTATTATTAAAAACAAAATGCTCTTTATTTATGTTTTTCTTCTATAACGCTTTCGTGTCGAATATTTTTTTAAGCTAGTTCAATATCAAATAAAAAATATCGAATTTTCTTACATACACTATTATATAAACTATTAAACATATACCCATTTATATTTATTTTCTATTTTTAAAGACGGAACGGTAAAATAGGTTACGCCACTATCTCCAACAATCTCCTAATAAGACAATTAAAGCTTTTAACGGCGCTCAAGCATCAAGTTACTGTAAAAAGTTATTGTTCATTCATGTGGTTATGAAAGCTTTTTACTGTTAGATTTTTAAAATTAAGATTTTAATTAAGATTTTCAAAATTAGTAAAATTATGATAATAATATTAAGAATAACAATATAATTAAAAAGAATATTAATATACAAAAAAAGACATTCAAATAAAATATTAATAATAATTATTATACTAATTTTTATTTATGTTAAAATTTATTACATAATATTTTTTCTGGAATTTTTTCTATTTCTCACTATACATTAATATAAAATATGTTCAACAGAAATCTGTCCCAACAATATGTATAAAGCTTATTTAACAAGACCCAGAATTTAGAAAAAAAAAATTTGTGTCACAGGTGAAAATTTTAATGAATTTTATAATTTTAAGCCTAAAAGATTTCTGTTACAAAATAAACCGTTAGATGTTTAATTTGATTTCATCAATTCAATATTTTAATTTGTGATACATATTATTAATAAATATACAAACATTTAAATTAAATCAAACTATTATTTTACATTTTAAATGTATTCTTTGACTATTAAAAACTAAATATATTATAATAATTATAACAATATATATGCATTGCAGGAGATAAATTTCTTATTTCAAAGTGGAAATAATTGAAGGTTACTACTGTGTTGTATGGAAATTTTGAACCAATCTTTGAATTTAAAGTTTGCTTCGTATTAACTTATTGGTATAGTGTTTTTTAATTAGCATATATTAAATGCCAATATTTTTAGATAAAAATAACTTATTTAATAGTGAATGCGATTTATTATCATAAAATATATTCCACGTGCTAAGATTTTAATTTTAAATCTTTTCCCCTTCTCGTCTTCTATTATAAACATAATAATGATAATAATAATAACAAGTTGTTCATTTTATGATCATTTAGCTTCCTCAATATAATATATACCAATTGTTTAATTTTTAATTATAAAATAATTATTTTAATGTGTTGAGATACAATTTCATAAGAAATACAAAACTTGATTTTTTTTGTTAAATATAGAAATATCGATTAATTTTATAAATATTAATAAAATATATACTTTATATACATGAATCTAATTATTTTCATTACAGAAGTATAATTTTTTCACAAATTAATACAAATTTTAAGAAGGAAAAAAATTATTTCAAAAACGCAACTTACCCCATATTAAAATCATTATTAATAAATAATAATTTTAATGTATGGGGTAAGTCCGGGGGAGATAGGGGAGGGGAATTTGTAAAGAACTATCACATATTCAGGTCATTCTTTAATCTTTTGCGACTACTAATAAATGTAAACAAATTGCTGAAAAATAATTACAAATATGAGTGTAATCCTTATATATTGTTTTGCATGGGTCGAAAATAATTTGAGAATTTAAGGACGGGACGGACACATTTCTGAGACAACTTTTGACGATAATTTTCTCGTCGACCAAGGGTTTTAAAAAATTTAGAATTAAAAAAAAACAAAAACCAAAAAGTTACAGACATTTTTTTAGAAAAAAACGTTGTTTTTTGAAATTTTTTTTCCAAAATGAATTTTTTTCGAAGGTAGTGAGTCCGCAGAAGTTCGTAAAACCTTTAAATATCGCGTCCAAAATGTTCAAAGCTTTCAGATGGTAATGTTTATTTAGTTAAAATTCAAGATGGCGGATAAAAAATGGCGACCAAAAGTCAATTTTTTATAATGTAAAAACCTCGTGTGCGAAATTTGGAAAAAATGCTCAAATTCAGTTGAAACTATTTACTCGGGGGTTTTTGGGGTCGCTGATTACGAATCTGAACTTCGTTTTAAAAAATTCAAAATGGCGGATCCAATATGGGTTACGAATTTTCGTAAAATTCATCTAATTCGATAAATATTTCTTACTCGTGGGTTTTTGGGGTCGCTGATTACGAATCTAAACTTCGTTTTAAAAAATTCAAAATGGCGGATCCAATATGGTTGACAAATTTTCGAAAAATTTATTATATTCCATTAAAATTCGTTTAATTATTTTACAATTTTCAAGTTATCTATGATTTTTGGTAGATATATGAGTACACTTTTTCCGCCTAAAATATTTTTTAAAAAATATTTTAGGCGGAAAGTAATGAGATGTTGAAGTTTTGGGTAATCATTTTATTTTCATTTTGTTATTATCTTGAAGCAAATAAAGATAATTAAGTCGATTTTTTTTAATTAAAGCTTAAAGTCTATACTTTAAGGATTAAATAAAGCGATTGCTAAAAAATAAAAATTTATAATTGTTATTAACAATTCTTTTAAACAATTGCAAATTGAAGAATGTTCTCAATGTTTTTGAAAGAGCGATGTCCAAGACATAAGGAATAATTATTTTAAAATTTTTTAAAACCCTTGGTCGACGAGAAAATTACCGTCAAAATTTGTCTCAGAAATGTGTCCGTCCCGTCCTTAAAGGGTTAATAAACCCAATTTCCAGAATGCTTAAATTCCCGCAAACCTTTTTCCTGAAGACCTTTTTTCCGAAGCGACAATCCCGAAGACTTTTATCCCAAAAAGAAAATTTTACGAATATTTAATTTCTTAAAAAAGATTCAGATTTCTCTAAAAAAATGAAAGGATAGAATCATTTTACGATGGTAACTACTAAAATGTTTTTAAACGGATGTCAGTCAGTTAAATTTTTAAGTTGGTTTTTTATAAAGTTTTATTTACATATTTGATGTAACAAGAGACGATGTCTTTTTCACATGAATGATTTTTTGTTATTTTAATATCAACAATAATTTTTTACGTAAATCCTGATAAATTAATTGAAAATAATGTAATAATAATAATAATAAATAAAGTTAAAATAATAAAAAATTATTCATGTAAAAAAAATCATCACTTCTTACATCAAAAATATAAAAATTAAAAAAATGTTCCTTAGAAATTGTCAAAAAGTATTAAGCCGGGAAGTTAGTTAAGCAGCGCGACACACGCATAAGGTGTTGAATATTTTATGTAAACAATCATTGCAAATTAATGGAATACATTTTTTTAAAGTAGAATTGTATAAAAATTTATTTAAAAAAACTAACACTTTATCTTTATTCTTATAAATGATATTCATTTGTTAATTAATTTTTATAAATATTTATTTATAAAACGGCAAATTATATAAAATACTTCCTATTGGGCTCGTGGAAGCGAATTTTGTAATGCTTTACAATAATGTTATATTTTAGTTAAATGTTATTATACTCGTATTGTTTATTATGATATTAATACAAATAATATATTTTGAATAAGGACAAGAATCGATCTGTTAAATTTAATAAATGTTACCTCTTCAGAAAAGAAAGAATTTATTTTTAAATCATCAACATAATAAAAATTTTCATTGTGTTCATGCTGTAACAGATGGTCTTGAATTTTATAAAACTTTATTTTATATGAATGAATTTTCTTTTTCTCAATTATGGTTTCCAAATTCTTTACATTAGCATTTACAGATCAATAATTACCACAAACAAGTGGTATTATATTTTTAGTCTAAAAATATAAATCATATATTATTTTCTGACGTAAAAATATTTATAATTTGTAAATTTTATTATTTTCATTTGTTTATAATTAATTAATTTTTTATTTAAGTAAACACGATATATTGTTTAACTATAATTAAATGAAATAAATCAATATAATATCATTTTTTATATTACAAAAAATAATAAAATGTAATATAATATTTCAGCACGAAATAGAAAACTTATTCCTCTTCAGCTTTGATATATATTTATTATTATATTTAGATATATTTCTTTTTCGACCTATATGATGATGACATCTGTTAATTTAAATGATCTTTTTATGAATCAAATCCCTGATGATGAGTATATATATAGTAAAGCAACGATAAAAATTATAATTTGTATCTTTTCTTAAAACGTTTTTATTAGAGCTGTGCGAAATTCGAACCTCACCGAGTTTTGTTCTGTTTTGAGACGCCGAAATGTCGAAACTTCGAACTAGTCGGTTCGGTTCCAATTATTTTGCACAGCTCTAGCTTTTATTTGATTTATTCATCATATTTTTTATGCATTTTTGGTTATAAATAATGAGTAAAGAATCTTGAAATATCCGCAGTTCATTTTTGTTTAATTTAATTAAATAATAAATAATTCATTCTTATTGTTACTCTTAATATTACGATATTTGTTATTATTTAAATTATTAATATTATTGTTGTCGCATTTGTTATATATTATGTATATTCATAAATTAAAAAAATGAATAAATCACCCTAGTGACGAATTAAACAATAAGGAATTAATTATTATTACTTTAAGAATAAATATTTTCCATTGACTTTTGGTATATTTATATGCAGTTTATTTAAATACTATAAGCTTACAAATAAAATATATTGGAATTTTAATGAATTAGATAACTTCCCGTGTAAAAATTACCTTAAGTAAATTCTATTTGTGATTTGCCCCTGATCAGGATTGACTTATCACGGCCACATTACAGGCCCTGATCAGGTCCTGATGAGGACCTGATCATGTTCCAGGTTGCTTCGAAAAACGGGTTATTTAATTTAATGTCAACACATTAAGCCACATTCAATTATTTTCAATTATTTTTTTCATATTGAAAAATTGAATAATATAACCATAAATAATTTTATTGTAATTTAAACAAAAAAAATGTTTTCTCATGGGATAAATGGATCAAAGATTTTATTTAAAAAATATTATGTTCATTTAGTCTTTTAAAACTTATATTTTTGTTATTTCTTATAAATATTTTGTTAATTTTGAATAATTGAAAATAGACTAATAAGAAATGACAGAAATCAATTTTAACTACAGATAAAATTACCCAATTTTTTATAAGTAAGGCCCTGATCACAACCTGATTTGGCCCCTTTTTTAAAAAACCACTTTAGGGCCTGATCAGAAAAAGTGTTTCATTTCCATATCAGGGCCCGCTTTAACCTGATCAGGGCTGGATGACTACCATGTTTCAATTTCTACACGGGTTACTATTATTAATTTTTGAATTTCCTTCTCATTGAGTGAAATTTTAAAATTATTTAATTTAAATAATTGTCTTCTTTTTTGGCTAAAAAAATAAATATTTTTTTTGTTATATAATAACAGCGGGTGTCTAGCAAATTAATATATTCAAATCCAATTATTTTCGTTTATATTATTTGTGGATAAATGATTGTTTTTGAATTATTTTGTATACCCTTCAATAACATTTATGTCTTCATTTAGATATTTACATTAAGTCACTGAGATTCAACTGCAATAAGTTAAAAACATTGGGATTTATATTTAAACTATCAATTTAAGACTTTAAAATGTTAAAACCTTATGCAACAATTATATAAATAATAGTAATATAGGGTCACAAATATCTACGTCACAAGTATGTTTTATTTCCAATAGTTTTCGAGTTATAAATACTTAATTGGAAATAAGTCTACTTAAAAAAAGAATTTCAAAAATTTGGTTACCTATAAAAAATGAAAAAAATCTATTTACAATATATTTTCATACTTATTTAAAATGTGGACTGAAATTTAACGTGGAATCGTCAATATACATATTATAAGATATCTTTTAAAAATTTTTGAAAAATATAAGACCTCGTTTAATACAGAAAATAAAATTTCTTATATAGATTTTAATGATTTAGCGAAACCTTCGAAAAATCCACGGACATGTTTTTCAATTCCCGGGTTTTTCCGGGTGGAACTAAATTCCCTGTTTTTCCGGACGCTAGAAAATCACTTAGCTTTTTAATATTTTGAACTAATTTTCAGATTTCAAAAGAACATTTGTATAGCAAAGAGGTATGGAAATGATATATGAATTTAAATATTGCATATGGATATTTGTTACAATATATTTGAGTTGCAAAATTTGTTAAATATTGTAATAATAAAATTTGTAAAATTTTTAACTTATACTTTTTTGTTGAATATGTAAATGCAGTTAAATTCTTTGAATCAATCTATAATTTTTATATTTCACTGTAAAAAATTTTGGGAGTAAATAGCATCGGATGTACGGAGTAAAAATTAAAAAATTAAAAATCTACTCCAAAAGAAGAGTAATAATTTACTCCTACATGAGTTAGATTAATCCATTATGTCCGAGCTGCTATATTTCATTGTTCAAATTAACCTCTTAACTATGAATAACGATGAAGAGTTTGGCCGTTAAATCATCGTCATCGCAGTTAAAGTGTTAGTTTTCAGTAGAGTTAAGTTTAAACTCCTTATATCTGTATAGATATTACTGATTTAAAAAGAATTCTGTACATCATATATCGTATACTATTAACAACATTAGTGTAAAAAATTCTGGATATTAATGATTAAAATGTATGTTGTACAACACATATTGTACAGCATTAACATGTACAAAATTTTCGATATTTAAAAGATTAAATCTGTATATGTTTAATGATTAAAAAAGTGTTCGGATTCAAACTGACAATTATTATGACGGTTTACATTTTATTAATTTAAGGTTTTCTATCTATACTGAAATTTGCTATTTGCATCAAAAATTCCGTACGCCAAACCGCTATTAAAAGAACTAAAAGAAAATATTCCCTAAAGAATTTTTGGTATTAATATTCTTCAAAACTATTAAAACTCACCACACATCTCGTTTCGCATAAAATTTCTCGTTGGGTTTAAAATCTTTTCCTCTGGATCATTCCAGGAAACAAAATTAAAAACTAATCCACAAATGTCAAGTGTCTTCTTCCGTGTACACCACTAAACTTGAACTTGAACATGCAGAACTTGATAACAAAACTCACAGTCGGCTTTACCTTTTTAACACTACTTGCATAGACAACTTTATAGCACGTGTCTTAATTTTCTTCTTCTTCTTCTATTTTTCGCTCGCCTACGAAATAACACTAATCGAACTTTTCTCGGCACTTATAATATTCAAAGTCAAAAATATCGATTTTTGTTTCTCGAGAGTTAAAAAGGGAAAGAAATAATAAATAATTATCGTTGATTAAGAAGAATGTTTATTGATGATGATGATAGAAAATTCAGGGGTAAATAAATATTTGAATGCAAAATTAAAACTATTGGAGTTACTTTTTAAGGAATCGTTTTTAATGGGGCCGGTTCTCTAATGGAAGGAACATGAGCGTCCCAACGAAGAGCAGGTCCCTGACTGACCCCGGTTAGACTAGTGGTCTGTTCCCTTACCTGCACGGTTTTTCTTTGAAACACTAACACAGGGTTGCGCACATGGCATCGGTGTTTCACATGTGCACGCTACCTGTATGCTCCGCCCACACGTGGAGGGGATCATCTTCTCACGAGCTATCCTATATGCTATCTAGTCTGATTCTGATCATCCACCTCTTCTTCTGTGTTCTCCCCTCTTCACTCTATTTATTCTCTTTTATCGCTCCACCACCTTTTCCGTTTCACTCACTACTCTCTGTTACAAAACACCTTTTCTAAACCTCCCACATTTAGAGTTAATACTGCTTTTTCATTCGTCTAGAGTGTCATCACACAATGTATATCATGCATTCATTTATCAATCTAATGGCAGAGACGATTTTTTCATTCTTTTTTTTATAGAGTAGGGGTGATTTTCTGGTAGGATTTTTATATATTACTGATATAACTTTCTAAATCTGAATTAGTAGAATTCTACTAAGAATTAGTAAAATTTTACTAATTTTTAGTAGTTTTCATGAACGACTTTTCACCTTTTTAATTAGTAGAATATTACTAATTTTTAGTAAAATTCTACTATTGTTTTAGTAGTCACTTTTTCACTAAATGAATTAGTGAAACTGTTTTATGGACTATTAATAAAACAGTTCTACTAATTGTCAGTAGAATTCTACTAATCAATTAGTAACGCTCTACTAACAATTAGTAAAATTTTACTAATTGTCAGTAGAATTCTACTAATCAATTAGTAACGCTCTACTAACAATTAGTAAAATTTTACTAATTGTCAGTAGAATTATTACTAAATCATTTAGTGGCCGACATTTCACCATTTCATTAGTAACTTTCTACTAATTCAGATTTAGAGAGAAGGCTGTCTATATAATAGGATATAAGATATACACCGCAAAAACTGAAATCTCACTCGTGTCTTTAAAATAAGTTGCTTTACGTGTTTTAACTATTGAGATACAAATTCTGTTTTATATTAAGACATTTAATTCCATCTCGTGTCTCATTTTAAAACATTAAACTTAATGCAAATAAGACACATAAAACGTCTTCTTACCGTGACACGAATACTTGAAACACACATAACGTGTCTCAAAATGAAGTGCTAAATGTGTGAGATACTTTGTAACGTCTTAAAATGAGACACATATCTGTTTCAACTTGTCATTTTTGAAGTCGGTGTACGCGATAACTAAAAATCTACTTGAGCTATTGTTCTGCAATTTTGCAGAGTACTTTCTTCATATAGTTTATTCTTATGTACACATAAAAAAATAAGTGTTAAATGTGTTGCGTGTAGTTTTCAGATTATGTTGTTTTAACACAAGTTTTGTGTTATTTTAACCCCATTTAAAATGTATATTAATTTAACACCCTCTAGTGTTAATTTAACAGTCTCTATTGTTATTTTAACACCAATGTAGTGTTAAAACCACACATCATCGGTTAAAAATGTTGCGTGTAGTTTTAACACTACTTTTAGTGTTAAAATAACACTTCTTTTTTCCTGTGTATTTCTGGGACCTTTTTTTAAAATTACCAATTTTACAATAACAAATTTGTCGATTTTTTATAGCGAAAATTGACTTTTTGGCTTCTAGATGCTACAAAAAATCGGAGGATAAAAAACTCCTTCTAGCGTTATCTCAAGAAACTTTTCCTTTGATAAACGCACTTTGATTTTTTTTATTTGAAATGATTCTGTTATACGAGTTACATAGCGCACACCACAAATTTTTTTTGTATAGGCGCCTAAAAAAATCCCATTATCTCGCTCATTTCTCAATATTTTTTCATGAAAATTTAGAGAAATATTGTTCAAATGTTACAATATTATATGCAAAGCTATAAAATAAATTAATTTTCTCCGTATCGCAAAAAAAATTCTTAAAAATATGCATTTTTTACGGAACAGATCTTACCTTCTCCCCCTTAATACACTGAAAAAAAATTTATTTGATTCAAATAACTATGATTATTTGACTATTATCAAATAAATATTTACTTGAATTAAATAATTTTTATTTGAATCTAATAAATTGTATTTGAATCAAATACTAATATTTACTTGAATCAAATAATTTTTATTTGAATCAATTAAATAGTATTTGATTCAAATACAATTTATTTGATTCAAGTAAATATTTATTTGATAATAGTTAAATAATCATAGTTATTTGAATCAAATAAATTTTTTTTCAGTGTATTAAGGGGTAGAAGGTAAGATCTGTTCCGTAAAAAATGCATATTTTTAAGAATTTATATTTACTTGAATCAAATAATTTTTATTTGAATCAATTAAGTAGTATTTGATTCAAATACAATTTATTTGATTCAAGTAAATATTTATTTGATAATAGTAAAATAATCGGTTATTAGAATCAAATAATTTTTTTTTCAGTGATAAGTGATCTTATTACTGGATCCACAGTGATCTTAAACACACCTAATTATTTTCGTTTATATCGCTGCTTATCATATCAAATTTGGTGTCGAATGGTTTACTCGTCTTTAAGTGATTTATCATCGTTGGAGATCAATCTATATATTGATGAATAATTTCCTTTTTTGAAGAAGAAAATAAAGTTTTTTTTGTTTATATAATTCTTTAAATATGGGATAAAAATTTTTTTTAACACTTTTTTACACAAAATCGTAATAATTAAACAGATGAAGTTCAACGTTTAACTTGCATCTTGAATATATAAAATGGAGTTGAAGTCACGTAGCTAGGTTTGGATTTGATCAGAACCAGAAAAATTTCATGACAAAGATTGAACGGGGATGTCATGACAT
Organism: Leptopilina myrica (nomen nudum); assembly: GCA_032872475.1. Classification (NCBI taxonomy): domain Eukaryota; kingdom Metazoa; phylum Arthropoda; class Insecta; order Hymenoptera; family Figitidae; genus Leptopilina; species Leptopilina myrica (nomen nudum). The sequence goes on from CM065460.1 coordinate 18,444,694, forward strand.
CAACGCGTCGGCGCTACGCCGGCACATTTTATTGGTTAGCAACCTTTGTGGGAACCTCCTCTATAAGGCAACTGGCTAGACTTTCTAGACGATTGCGATTGTATTCTTGTAATTCCTTGTTCACGATCTCACGTTCTAATTCGAGCTCAATCAGTGTAAGAAAAATAAAATGATAGAAAAAGAAGTATAATCATTCCCAATAAGAAGTCATGTTTTAAAATTTTTTGTATTAAATAAATGTTAATTAGTAATAAAATTTAAAAGCTTGTTTAAATTATTTAATTTAAAGAAAATATCACAATACTTTTCTTGTGCTAGAGATATGCAAAGTTAAAATTTCATGTATATTAAATAAATGTTTAATTGTATTAAAATTCAAAAAATTGTTTAAATAATAATGTTTTTAATTTAATATGGCCCATTTTTAACTTTTGTATAACTTTAAAAATTTTTAAATTTTTTCTGTGAAGGCTTTAACATTAAGCTTTTAAATGATATAAAATTAACCGACTAGAAAAAAATATTTCTTAAAACATTTCTGAAATTTAGCTTAAATTTCTACTGTATTAAAAAACTTCCTGATTTATAATCATTTAATGAAAATTTTTTTAAATGTTTGTCTCCTTCTAATTTACAATTAGAAATTTTTTAAAAGAAAAAAAGTAACATAAATTTAAATTCATCCAACAGATAAAATCGTATTTGACATGTAAATATTTTAAATTCCGTAAAAATTTAACGATTATTTATAAATAAACATGCTAATATGTTCACATTATTCTTTTACACACATACACGCATACAAATTTGCGAAGTAGAAACTAATTTTCATATTACACAGCTGAAAAACTTACAGATTGTATAAAAATTTATTAATATATATATTAATTTATGAATAAATAAATAATCCATATTAGTGAATGTCGGTTATAAATATGACAAAGAAAAAACAGAAGTAAATTTAAAAATCACGATTATAATCTGTTTAATTTTGTATGAATAATGTTCAATTGACGATGATAACTGACTTGCAAACTGAATTTTTCCTTTCTGAACCAGTTTGAGAAATAAAAATCGTGGTATATGCTTTTGGTAATTCATGTTCCAATTCTTTTTACACACTCTTGTTTATATCGGTTAATATATATATATATATATGTAAAATTGCACGTGTTTCAAAGTCAAGTGAAGAAGAATCGCATGTGTCTATTACTGTATACTAATAGATAAGCGGTAAAAACACTGATAGTGGAAATAAAAGCAATCACAAATATTGTTTATAGATATATGGAAAGTTTAAAATAAAAAACAATTTTTTAAATTTTTATTCTAATTTGACTGGTACTGAAAAAATATTTCAAATATTTCTTGTCTACCCCTACGCAGCACCGCAACATTCCTGAAAATTTATGCAGTTTTTTACTTTTGAATATAAATTAAGTTTTAAGAATAATTTAATGAACATTTGTACAATTTTTTTATTTTTTGTGTTTAAAATATTCGAAGTAGTTGTAAATTAATTTTTTAAGATTAATTTATTTAAGAGTTAAATAAAATTTACCTAAACTTTTCATTTTAAATTGAAATAAAAACTATAAATCTTGTAAAAATGTTCGTTATAGTATAAAGAACTGCACTGAAAAAATGATCTATTAAACATATTAACATTTATTGAAGATAGCTATTATTTACTATTTTACCATTTTTTATATTTAGGAGTCATTCCATTATATTTCGACTAAAGTCGTTGCCGACTAATTTTAAAAAATTGTAATATTTTGAAGGAATGATTTTAAAGATATTAGGATTACCGAACAAAACGAATTTTTTAAATATTTTTTATATTTATTGTAAAATAAGCATCTAAAGTATATGAAGTCGTTAAAACTGTCACACTTTGTTTAAAAAACACATGTGTTAACCTGACAAAAATAGTAAAAAATTTAAAGTTAAATAATTCGGAAAATAGCTTCGGGACCAAAGAAAATCTTTATCTAGTGAGTGTATCTAGTGATCAATTAATTATTGTCTAATTTTCGTAATTTTTCATTTTTCTGTGCTGAAGTTATTTACATTTTAAAATCGTGAAAATAAGCAAAGTGCCAGTTTTAATTGCTTATTTTTTAACATTTATGAAGAAAAAAGGAAGAAAGTGTTAAGAAAAACTAAAAGTTAATCACAGGTACTTTGTATTTCATAAGGTTTTATTCAATTTAATGATTTCTATTTCTCACATTTAGTGAATGAAATTTGCAAAAATAGGTTATTTACCAGGTGAACTTTAAAATCATTTTTTATTTAATATTTCTTATTAATAATTGTTTCTACAAATTTATAATAATAAAATAATTCATTCTTAATAAAATCTAAAATTTTTTTTACGTTTTTATAATAAATTATGTGTTTTCTTTAATATTTTCTAATAGATGAAAATGTGACAGTTTTAACGACTTCATATACTTTAGATGCTTATTTTACAATAAATATAAAAAATATTTAAAAAATTCGTTTTGTTCGGTAATCCTAATATCTTTAAAATCATTCCTTCAAAATATTACAATTTTTTTAAATTAGTCGGCAACGACTTTAGTCGAAATATAATGGAATGACTCTTAGGTAAAAATTTAATTTAATTAATTAATTTTAATTAATTTTAATTTAAGTCGGTTGGGCTCTAATGTGTACCCAACTGGGGTTCCCAATCTCCAAAGTGGGCAACCCAGTCGACGCCCAAACTAGCTTTGTAACGCTAAAACCAATTAATTCCCAATGTTAGGAAATCGCCGTTGAGACCAGATTGATTCATTCTATTGCAATTGGGTATTGTTATATAATAGTTGATAATGGCAAAAGAGTAAATAATATGAATAAATGTAGTTTTATTTTTTGAAATTATTATTCCTCTTTTTAATTAAACTGTAATAAAGATGACGACGAACAAAAAGCAATAGATTTAGTAAACAAAATAAAAAATGTTTATGTAATTTAAAACTGCGCACGAAGGGAATGAAGCAAATCAAAAATGACCTAAGGACTTGTTGACTAACGCTCTAACCACTATATGCTAACGACGCGGTGTGTGTAGTAAAGTTTTAATTTCCCAGTATCGTTTAAACATATAATTACTAAATGAAAGATATGAAAAATATTATTTAATATGATTTAATAATTTGTTATATACAAAATTAGAAAATCATGTCCAATTATAATTAATAAATTGAATAAAACTAAAAACTAAATTATTTAGATTGGATTCAAAGTGGGAAACACCAAACTCGAAACACGACTATAAGTTATTATCATAATTTATTAGCTTCGTTTTATAAATTATTAACTCAGAGCTTTACATTAAAGTTTTCAATTTTCTTATTTTTCCTTAAACAGGAACCCAGGCTATAATTTGAGTAAATTTCCATACGGAATTTATTTTTCATATTTTTTCTCAAAATTTTTATTGATTTATAACAGAAAATATAATTAAATTTCAGTTTGGGAATACTTTGTGAAATCCTAATTGGGGCCAAGTGTGCGGTTGACCCAAACTTTGTCCAAGTAAACTAAAGAAAAAATTTTTTTGGAGCTTTTTACAGCTGCAGTTTTATTTGTTTGTCCAGTATATCATTTAAATAGTAATTTAATTAACTAAATTATTTTATTATTTCATTTTTCAAACATTGGGAAGCCAAGTTGGGTCCACATTGGCCCCCAATCTCAGTTTGGACAACTTTGTGTATAGAATTCCACACGAGATGGAAAAAATAAGTATCAAAACTGACAGTGAAAAATAATAGAAAAACTGTGAGAAAAATTTTCATTTTGTTTTTTCGAGAATTATTAATTAATAATAATAATTATTATGTTAATTAATTTAAATTATTTAATTTTTCAATTTACTCATTTTTAACGACTAAAATTAATATTAAAATCTAAAAATTATATATTATTTATTTTCTTAATTTTTTTGAAACAATTTTCACCTAAAGATTGGAAAATTACAACAACCTTTCGGGGAAAGCTTGCTATACAGCAGACATTTTGCTTTCTCAGACAATGTACGTCAACTTTAAAAAATTTTGATTCGCCTTTTTGACTTTGTTAATTTTGAAGAAAAAAATTAAATTCAGCGACCTAAAAAGTTTAAATATGACTATTAAATTACATTTTTTTAATTGTTCTTTTAGTCCGTGTTTTGAACTCGAAAACTTTTTTTCACCAGTAGTGAAAATAAGTGGTTGAAAATAAAAATAATCCAATTTATTTATAGGTAAAAATTGTGCAATCCCACATAGTACAAAAACTTCCAGGAAGTTTCCCTTGACAACCTTCGGAAGTTACACTTGGTAAGTTCCTGACAATCTCCAGGAAATACAATAATGTCCGCAGATTAGAAGCTTCCCATGGAAACTTTCAAAAAATTATTAAAAATTTTTTTAGTGAAATTATTATTCAAAAAAGGGACTTGAACCACCATAGGCCTCAAAAGTGTGCTGCTGTTGGGATAGCGTTTTATGCGCTCAACCAAATCGTCACTTGACTACACAGGGTTAATTTATATATTATATATTTCTTTATATCTTTGAGGATTTTTGAAAACTTTCTGGTAACTTCCAGAAGTTTCCAGAAAGTTTCTATGAAAAGCTTCCACGAAGTTAACAATTTCCTGGAAGTTTCCTGGAAGTTTTTGTGCTATGTGGGATGTCTGTTAGTGGAAAGTCATACTTTTAGTTAACATTTTACATCAATATTTTGAGGATTCACTTATCCTGAAAAAGTATTTACCTTGTTCTAAAAGTATATAACATTTTAGATGCAGCGAATTGCTTTTAAATTGATAATCGAATGGACATCAAAAATTTTGATCAAGTCTAATAAATTAAATAAAAAATTCTGATTTAATTCATTTTTTTGGTGAAAATTATCAAGACTGACATAAGTTTGTTGTTGAGAAATGCATTCAATGATATTAATATATATTAGTTTATTATAATAAAATTATTTGCAGCAAGCTTACAAGGCAATATTGCGGCAAACTAACACTGCAAGCTTCGTACGGGTAAGGCATTTAAAGCTTGCACCAACATTGCAGCAAGCTTTTTTCAATTTCAAGGTTTTTCAGGATGGGTTTAATATTTAATATTTATTATTTTAAAATAGTTAATTAATGTCTTTTTTAAGAAAGAATTGTAAGTTAAAAAGTAAAATTAAAATAAAACTTTTTAATTTAACATTTTTGTGAATAGTTTGATTTATATTAAATTTTAAAATATATATTTTCTGTTTCATAATGATCGCTATGTATAAAAAATATTTACATATGCAGAAAATTTGAAATAATAAAAGAAGTTTTAAATAGAAACCAAAACTTTGAAATTCTCTTTGCATTTTAATATTGAAATATTTTTCTAATACAAAAAAGATAATTTGTCTTTTTAACTCGCAACAACTTTTTCCCTTTCATATGCATAGATGTTGCTTTTAGTATTGTAAATAATATTACATTCATACTTAATCCTTTTATTCCATTGTGGATAATTATAACTTGAATTTTAATTTCAAATAATACATGTATTAATATTCCGTATTCACGTTAAAAATTCTCTCTTATTAGTTTTGAAAAAGGAAACTTTTAAAAAACCTCAACCAAATCGTCTTTTTAGGGTTATCATTATACATATATTACATGCATCCAACAATAGTCTTGTTTTTTTCCTACTTTCATTCGCGCATATATTTATGAATACCACATTTAAATTCGATTCTAGCCACAAATGAAGTTCTTCCTTCATTATATATCAGTATTTGTGTTATAAAAGATATATCATTCACTCTATACACATTACAATAGAGTCAATTACCATTGCAATGCATCGACACTGTAAGGAAAAGTTGGCGCAACAGATGTGCCTATAATGCATAAGTTAAAAACGCTTTTCTTAATGTGTCAAGTTTTTTTCAATTTTTTCCTGTAATAATTTATTCCTCGTGATCCGACAGTTTATAATGTTGGATACCTGAATGTAATATCAATATTTAGCATGAATAGTTACATGTATGGATGTAAAACGTGTGAATGCATTTAGTGCATATGTGGAATGGAAGCACATCGTCGCGCGGTGATTATGCAAGCTTCGTTTATCAGAGCGTACATGGTAGCCTATTGTTATCGCACGAGTCTCCTTATAACATTGACGTTACGTATAATTCAACTAAATAAGTCAGGTAAACACGAACTATCTTGAAAAATTATTGTCATGGATTTGAGAAATCGTGACTAATGATGTACTTGCAAAAAATAGTTTGTATTTCCTTTAACTTAGTACTTTATCTTTTTTTATCACTGTCAAGTTTTTTTCTTTTTGAACTAAAAAAATGGTTTCTTTTTGTTTTGTTTGCCAAATTTCTCAATTTAAGAGCATAAGAAAGAAATCTTGTTAATAATTAAAAAATGAAACAATCCATTTTATTTCATTTAAAGTCGTTGTGACCTATTTTAAAAAAAAACTCATAATTTGTAGAAACGGGATTTAACATTTGTAGAATTCACTTTTGACAATTAATTATTTTCAAAATTTTTTTAATTTAACTTAGAATGTTAATTCTTATGTTGAGTTGGATAGAGAAAAGGTTAGTTTGACAGCTATGAAAATTTAACAAAAAAAATGCAAATGACTTAGAAAGACAAGAAATTCTCAAGCAAGGTACTAGAAATTTTCATTGATTGCTTTTGAAACTCTCCATCGCCAAAATTTGACAGGATGGAAAAGAAGGTAAAATTTAAATGATAAAACCAAAGTTGGATTTTTCCGTTTTGCATCTGAGAATATATATATTTTTTGCGTCTACAGCCGGTTTTATTAGGAGTACTCGCATTCGCCTGGACCACCTGTTAATTACACTAAAAAAAAGTGCTGTTGAATCAAATAGCTCCATGCTATTGAATTTCCCGTTATTGATTCAATAACACATTTATTAATCGAACAGCATATTGCTTAAAACGAAAAAATGAAACTGTTTAAATTAAAAGTACGGTACTGTTAAATTAATGATATTCTACAAATTGTTTCTATAGTTCATCTATATATAGCAACAGAATAATTGATTGCTTCTTTGACATTATTCATTTGAAGCATCTAATAGATAAATTTGAAGAAAATGCGTGTAAATTTGAATCAAATGAAAAGTTGTTTGCTCCAAAGAAGCGCGGTTTTGAAAATGAAAGCATATGCTTTCGTTTCAATGAGTGGTGCTATAGCGGACTGCCTATAGCATATGCTATAAAAATAAGGACACTATGTATTTGATACATTGACAGGTGCTAAATTTATTGAAATACTTATCCACACTTATTTATATGTTTATTAAACCTGTCGTTTTTGAGATTCTTATATAAAAAACTATTATTTAAATTGTTTTAAAGAATTAAGGACTAGTTAAATATAAATTCCCTATATAAATTCCCTTATTTACGAGAAAAATCTCGCGCACGGTATTTAACTACAAAGTAACTGCTCAATGTAAGAAGTGAATGTATTACATTGCAGCGCGGCAGTTCTCGTCCATCACGAAAGTTAAGCACGTTTGGTCGCGGTTACTACATGGATGGGTGACCGATTGGGAACAGCGTATTTTTCAGACTCAAAAAAATATAAAGTGTGTTTGAATGTGTATGTATGTGTGTTTGTCGTTGGAAAAAATGAAAAAAATAGTAAAGATATGTATGTTAGTGTGTAAAATTGAAAAAAAGATGTATATAAGAAGTGTTGTGTTAAAGGTGTGAGAATTAATTATAGTATATAAAAAATATGTGAACAAAAATTTCATTTTTTCAATTTTACGTTCGTATATCTTTAACTACATAAAAGAATTGACTTAACAGTATGGTGTTATTCAATCGATAGCAACAACTAAAAAAATTAAAAGTACAAATTTTTAAATCATAAAAATGATGCTTTCAAATTGAAAAACTATAGTCATTGACTCAAAAGCATATACTGTTAAATTAAAAAATTTTGATCGTTGATTCAAAAGGAATACCTTCAAATTAACATAGTATGCTGTCAATTTGAGAAATATGCTTTTGTTTCAATGAAAGTGATACTATCGAATCATTAGAATCGGTGCTTTCAAAACAACAGCATATTCGTTTGGCAGCCCGTTATGACACTATTCAATGAATCAAACTCATATGTCATTGATTCAACAGCATTTTTTTCTCCGTGTATGTTTTCTCGCCAGAGGAGAGGGAAACTGTAGAAAACCTCTCTTGAGTACAACTGGTTTTATCGACAGTCAACTTCTAATGGTATGTACCAGACAATAATCGACAGTGCACATCATTATACCTTCACAGAAAAAAACCGGACTCAAAATGAGTCGCATATGAGACTCATTTTGAACTGCAACAAAAATGATACCCCTTCGACTCATTCTGATTTTGTAGGGAAAAGACTCAAAATGTGTCTTAAGGGGTATCATTTTTTCTTTACGATAAAATTACAATCACATTGGAAAAGCTAAGAATAATTTATAAAAATATGAATTAAAATAATTGTTTATAACTAATAAACACGTTGCACTTGTCAAAACATTAATACTTGCAGTCGATTTATTGTTTTTATGAGAAATGGAAAAATTTTTTAGGTACCCGTGTAGAAATCACCATGCTATGCCTAAAATGATTATTGGCCCTAGCTTGGACCTAACTTGGCAACCCCTTTTTATATATCCTAGGCTGGTCCTAACTTGGTACTAACTAGGAGATCCAGTTGTGACTTAGAAAATTTTTTAGGAAAATAAAGTGTCAAAATTGATACAGGAAAAACATGTAAAAATTGATAAATATTATTCTCAATTAATATTTATAAAATTAATTGATAATCATATTTTTTAAACAATTTATTGTTTGACATAAATCAGAAAATTATACAAATATTATAAAATAAAGTTAAATTATTAATTTATTAATTCAGCAATTGTTTAAAACTTTAAACAAATAATTGTTATTTACTAACTTTTCACACAATCAACCTAGAAAGTAGTAGTTTTTTTTAATTTTGCAATAAGTAAATACTCAGATTAGTTAATTTCAAAATTTAAAAAGACCACAAGTGTCTAGACGCTTTATTGTCTCAAGAGTTAATAAATAACAACAATTTTTTGTTTAATCAAATGCTGAATTGTTAAAATTATAAAATATCTCTATTTCATACTTTTTAAATTAGTTTATTGCAAAATTAGGAAAAACTGCAAGTTTCTAGGTACTTTGTATCAAGAGTTAATAAATAACAACATTTATTTGTTTAAACAAATAACTGAATTGTTAAAATGATAAATTATCTTCATATTTTACTAATCGCGAAATTAAAAAAAAATGCAAATTTTTAAGTAATTTGTAACAAAAGTTAATAAAACAGTAACATTTATTTATTAAAACAGGTACAGACTGCAATATAATTATAATTAGTAAAATATATTTTTAATTTCGTTCGCAGATTTTAAGTTTCGTTTAAGTTGGTGCTAAACACTAGAAGATATTGCAGTTTGAATGTGGGCTGACCCACCCACGTCCAACCCAGGCCCTACCTGGGCTTCCTAGTTTCATTAGCAAAAATTTCTAAGTCCAAATTTAAAAAAATTTTTGCAACAAAAAATTACTGTTTAAAATGATTTGGAACAATGAAAAACGTGTTTTTAACATAAATTTTTTGACTTTTTTTTTAAAAGTGGATCACCCACTTAATTAATTAGCAAAAATTTCCAAGTCCAAAAGACCAATATTTTTTTAGACCAACAAATTGATGTTAAAAATGATTCAGAACAATGAAAAACCTGTTTTGAACGAAAATGTATAGATATTTTTTTCTTGATATAATATAAAAATATTAATTTTTGAATTTTTATATTTGAATATTATTTTATTATTATTTTTGTTGTTGTTAAACTATTTTTTTATTTATTATGGTGTATTAGTGTCAATAAATACTATATTGAATCATCAAAAGCAAGTCAACAAGTCACTGACAATAAAAATTTTAATCTCAACTAGTTTCATTAGCATAGTGGTTAGGGCGTTAGTCTCGTAGTCCGTATAGGTCATAGGTTCGATTTCCGCGTGCGTTAGATTTTACTTGCTTCTTAGGTTTGCGTTTATTCCGATTTTTCTGCATTATATTCGTAGAAGTATGCAATTTAAAGTATATATATACTGTAAAGTAATTTAATTAACAAATTTCTAATTTTTTTATAATTTTTAATGTATATATTAGAGGAATATATATTAATCTCTGCATATAAGTACTAACATTATTTATGAATTCGCTTTCGGTCATCATTTAATTGAAAAAAATAATAATTAATTAAAACTAATACATATTATTATAAATTTAGGTTATTTCTGTAACAAATATTATAAACTAATTAAAATTATAATGAAATAGAAAATACTGTCTGAGATGGTCCTTTCTAGGTCCAAAAATGGACCCACAAACTGGTCCTAACTAGGCTCCCAAGTTAGGACCAAGCTAAATCGCGTCACCAGCCATTGTTGGTCCAAACTACACTGCCTACTTAGGTCCAAGCTATTAACAGGGCAAAATAGGTAGGACCATGCTAGGACCAATTTTCATTTTCCACACGGGGTTAGACATTTGTCAATTGACAGACAGGGATGGGCAACCATGGAACACGAAACATGCGAAACACAAATGAAAGTAACTAGAATATTGTTATTTTACTCATTTTGAGTCACTTGAAGTTGACGATTACTCATTTCGAGTTACTTGAAGTTGTCGATTACTCATTTCGAGACCGACTTCCAAACGAGTTGCAACAAAAATGAGTCGGGTTTTTTCTGTGTTGACGTGAAACCTCTCGTTTAATAAATCACGAAAGTAGTGAGAAAAACACCGGGCTATAGCGAGCACTAATACGGTCACCCATCCAAGTACTAACTGCACTGAATGGTGCTTAACCCCGGTGATCGCAAGCCACAGAGTCTCACCACTGTGATTTACCATCGGTGCATCTGAGAATATATTTAGTGATTAAAATCACCAAAAATCATGAAAGACACAATTTTAAATTTCAAAAAACGGTTAAAAATGTTTTTTTGTTTTGTTGTGAACTACCGATTTTCATAAAAGTTTTAACATTTTAGAAAATCAATAAAATTTTTTTAACACAGTTGAGCTGGTCTGACCCACTAGAATTAACGGTTTAGTAAATATTATAATTAAATAACTATTTCTTGTTGAACTATTCAACTATTTATATAACTATCTATGCCAAGTATTTTTACACTAGGGTCAGACCAGCTCAACTCTGTTAAAAAAATTTATTGATTTTCTAAAATGTTCAAACTTTTATGAAAATCGGTAGTTCACAACAAAACAAAAAAAACACTTTTAACCGTTTTTAAAAATTTAAAATTTTTGTTATTGTTTTTGCATTAACAAAATAATACAAAATTTAACAAAAAAATTAATAACTCAGAAGCCGTTTACAATAAATTAATGAAACTTACACTGATTACACAAAATTGTTCACTCTTTTAAAAGAAAATATTTGCAAGATTGTAAATTTAAAAATTCCATATTTTTAATAACAATTTTATAAACAATTTTAATTATTTATGTGTTCTACCCCTCCAATTGCAATGAAACTCATAGCAAGTGTACTTAGTGGTCTCGTCTTGAAGCCCCAAAAAAAAAATTTTGGTATTTTTAATTTGGACTATACAAAACGAATTTTTTATTTAAAACACGCGCCAACTCCACAGAGGGAGAACATCAATATTGTCTTGGAAAATTCAGTCTAGAGGATACAAATATTATTTGTTTTTAATAAATTTTTTTTTAAATGAAAGTTTATAATATTGCGCACTGATCAGATCAAATGATATCTTAACTTAAAAAAATATAAATGCTACCCAGGCAGAAATCAACGACCGGCTTGGTACCGGGCCGGTAAACCACCGGTCTGGCACCTTGCCGGTAAACCATCGGCCCGGTACCGGTATTTCTGCTGGCTTAGAGCCGGTCCAGTCAACAATGATAACCCGGAAAATATTCGCCCCGGTGCCGGTAAACCACCGGCTCGATACCGGGCCGGTAGTAAAAAAAATTATTAATTATTATTATTATACATTTTTACATATATTAAACGTTAAACAATATTATTTATTAATTAATTTAATTGTAAACACTAAATACAATGCTGAAACATATGAATTATTATTAATTGTTAACGAAAAATCTGAAGACATGAGGAATTGAACTCAGGACCCTCGGGCTGCAATGTCGACGCCGCATCGCAATCAATGGAAAGTTTATATATGAAGTGTAACACCAGGACTAATTACAAAATGTTCTAAATTAATAGAAAAAACCTTTTCTAAAAGACAGTTTGAATAATGTAATGTCAAAGTTAATAATTATAATAACATTTGTTAATGTCATTATACGTTGGGACTACCCGTGTAGAAATTTCCCTACTACGGCCGTATTAGGGATGAAACACACGGCCCGACCTGGGCCAGATAGGGGCGACACTCAAATGTGGATTTCCTGATCAGGGCCATATCGGGCCGTGTGTTTCATTCCCTAATAGGGAAGGCCCGATCGGTCCCTGATCTGGGCCATAGCGAAATTTCTACACGGGTAAGGCTAAAGAAAAACCGCTGGCATGGTACCGGCTTTATAGAAAAAACTTGCAGAAACTTAGTATAATGAAATTAATATAATACCTTGTTAGATTATCAAAATTTTATAATAATAAATCAGATAAAACCTGACCAAAATTATTTTAAACGAACAAAGTTATTATAGGGTGTCTAGTAATTCGGCAGTAACAAATTCCCGGAGTTTTGAATGATTTTCCCGGACAATCTAAAGCTGAATTAATAGAGTTTAATGAAATGTAATTTTTTCAACTATATAAAAAAAGATTTTAAAAAACATTTGATTTCGAGAGATTTGATTTTCTTATTCTTCCGAATGGTGTAAAAAAATTTCAAAAAATTAAATATTTAGACTTTTTAAGACACAAAAATATTATGCCGGCAAAAGTCCGTCGACGGTGTAAAAACTGCATTTATTCTCTACGATAAATTACGAATTCTAATCAATCAATTGAAATCATAAAAACAGGCCTCGGATCGACTTTAAGGCGCAAAAATAATAGTCGCTTATTTAGTACAAAAAAACAGTTGTTTACTTTATTCAGTATAATCACCAAAATTCTTTAAACTATCTTAATTTTAATTAGTAAAAATTAGGCTATTTAAAACTTCGTTCCATTTTTCTTTTCAACGGTATATTTTTTAGTGGTTTATTAAAAACATTTTAGTAATTTTTTCAACTTAAAATATCATCCAGAACACTATTTATTTTTAATTGTTTTTGAGAAAATCATTTTTCAATTAAATACGTTCAAAATTTTCAATAGTTAATAACATTAACAAAAAATTTTTTTTGCAAAATCCTGTGGTAGTATGATTTCTTTAATAAAATACTATTAAAATAACCATATTAGTACGAAAAAAAGTTAAAAGGTTTTGGGTGGCTCCTTTCAGGAATTCTGGCTCATTTAGTAAAGTTTATTCTTCTTTGTTCATATATATTGTTATATAAAAAACTTTTTTAACAGTTTTCAAAATTCTACCTCCACAAATCGGTGCAGAATATTATAAACTTTTATTTAAAAAAAAATATTAAAAACAAATTATATTTGTATCATCTAAACAGAATTTTCCATGACAATTAATGTTCTGCCTCTGAGGAGTTGGCGCGTGTTTTTAATAAAAAATGCGTTATGTATATTCCAAAGTGGAAATACCAAAATTTTTTTTGGGGGATTCAAGACGAGACTACTAAGTATACACTTCCTATGAGTTTTATTGCAATTGGAGGGGTAGAACACATAAATAATTAAAATTGTTATTAAAAATATGAAATTTTTAAATTTACAATCCTGCAAATATTTTCTTTTAAAAGAGTAAACAATTTTGTGTAATCAGTGTAAGTTTCATTAATTTATTGTAAACGGCTTCTGAGTTATTAATTTTTTTGTTAAATTTTGTATTATTTCGTTAATACAAAAACAATAACAAAAATTTTAAATTTCAAAAAACGGATAAAAGTGTTTTTTTGTTTTGTTGTGAACAACTGATTTTCATAAAAGTTTTAACATTTTAGAAAATCAATAAAAAATTTTTAACACAGTTGAGTTGGTCTGACCCACTAGAATTAACCGTTTAGTAAATATTATAATTAAAAAACTGTTTTTTGTTGAAAGCGCGCGACCTTGAGATTTAGCATTGCCAACTGAACACATACGTTAAACTCTTCAGTTGACAATGCTAGATCGCAAAGTCGTACACGTTTGACAAAAAATAGTTTTTTGATAATATTTACTAAACGGTTAATCCTAGTGGAAAAATAGTTGGCATAAATATCACAGGCCAACAAAATTTTGTGGCCTAACCAATAGAAGCTGATTTTTATAGGATTTTGTCCATAGAATACGAATTTGACCTTGAAAATATTGGATTGGCTCCAGTTTTTAATCAATTTACGTTTCATTATACAAAATATGCATTTTTGGCATTTTTTGAATGATTGTACAACAATACACAGAAACAGTAAATTTGTCCGCATAACACCAATTGAAAGCTTAAACACTGCTCTTGAATATCCAAAAACAAAAAATGTAATTTATGTACACTTTAACCTATAATGTCCAAAAAACATACGCTGTTTCATAAACGTATTAAAATTAATATTACTTTTGACCATGTAAGGTAATTCAAGTAAAAATTAGTGTCTCTGGCGTTTTTATAATCGCTAGTTACAAATCTGCTATGAAATATAAAAATTACAAGTGGCGGACCAAATTTTTAAATATAATTTACGCCTTTTATGATAAAAATTTAAAATTTTAAAAAAATTCTGCCATATTGGATTCGCCATTTTGAATATTAAAATCTAAATACAGATCAGTAAGCAGCGACCATAAAAACCCCTAGAGAGACTAATTGTTATTTAAATTACCTTACATGGTCAAAAGTACTGTTGTTTTCAATATGCTTGTGGAACAGCGAATGTCTCTTTTGACATTACAGGTTAAAGTGTACATAAATTACATTTTTTGTTTTTGGATATTGAAGAGCAGTGTTTAAACTTTCATTTTGTGCTATGCGGACAGATTTACTGATTCGGTGTATTGTTGTACATTCATTCAAAAAATGCTAAAAATGCATATTTTGTATATTGAAACGTAAATTGATTAAAAACTAGAGCCAATCCAATATTTTCAAGGTCAGATTCGTATTCTACGGACAAAATCCTGTAAGAATCGGCAGTAATATTTTAGGCAACATGCAGTTGATTAAAATTTGTCGGCCTGTGTATTTATTACACCCTAATTAACATTTTTTACACTGTACGTTTTTAAGGGCATGTCCAAGTTGCAAAATGTAAACAAAGCAAAATGTAAACAAACCGAGCACTAACATCACCTTTTTTATACATCTTTTTCTTTCACAAAAATTAATCATTTTTGACGCGTCGCGAAAAATAAACTGTTTCAGTATATCAACAGCACTGACGATGAAGAAGTCACATATCAGCGATTGGACCTTCAATATGTGGAAAGGGAAATTTTTCCCTTTCCTACATGAAATTACAAGGAGAAAGGGTAAAAACTTTTTCATCGTCCGTGCGGTTGATATAGTCAAACACTTAAATTTTTCTTGATGTCAGACGATTGCTCTCCGCGCACGCGTAGACCGTGCCAAGAAAGCATTGACAACACTATGCAGAAAGACACATTTTGTTTTAGACTGAAACTCACTTATTTTCACCTTTCTCCTTGTAATTTCATGGAGGAAACGGAAAAATTTCCCTTTCCAATCGCTGATATGAGACTTCTTCATCGTCAGTGCGCTTGATATACTCAAACAGTTTATTTTCCGTGACGCGTCAAAAATACTGTTTTACAGGTCATTTAAATTAATAATAATACTGCTTATTATAATATATTGTTATATAAATATTATAGGGGAGTGCTGTTAGGGTTGGACAGGTGTTAGGCTTGAGCCATCGCGTTTATTTTGTTCTATCACACTAGCGCCATCTGTTTTTGTACTTAAATTCTTGCTACTAATGCCAGTCAACTTTTCACATGAGTTTCAGTGAAGTATACGAACGTATACTTTTGTTTTTTGCGAGTCATTGTTATACGCTCAACAGAAACTTTTTTGTGGTGTCAAAAAAAGAGAAGTAAATGTAGAAGAAATATGCCAAAGACAAAGTAAATTTATTGAAATTGTTTATTAAGATGTTATACGAAAATGTGAAAATAAATTTGGGGTTTTGTGTGACGCGTTTGTGTTCTGTGTGGTATGTCGCAAAACGACGCGTGTGTTAGCGTTGAGCCAGGCGGTGTCGTAAGGGTTGAGCCGCCCAAAGTATTGCAATTACGAAGCGTACTTGCAACAGAAATTCATTTTTTGACTTAAGGAGGTGTCAAAAACTTTATTTCTAACGAAAAAAGAGGAAAAAAATTTCTTCGATAATCTTTTTTTATTGTTTTAATTTAAAAATTTTTTATTTTATTCTTAAGAAATAAAATATCTAATCTTATGCAAAAATGCACAATATGGGATTTTATTTTAAATTCATGGTTCCTTTCCGCATTTTCAAGTGTCATTCTATTATTTGAAAAACATTTTTAACCATTTACCTAAATATTTCATTGATTTTCTAGAGTGGCTCAACCCTTACACCCATGTTCAACCCTTACAACATTATTGTTTCTTTTAAATTGCTTATAACTTTGAAACTATTGGCCGAATTTTTTTGCAATGTACAGCAAAAATATTGCATTTGAGTTGATCTTTCCAACAATATGCGCGAAAACGTGAAATTCGTACTGCAGAGGAAGTTATGGAGAAAATTCAAAACTATGTCCAACACTGACAGCACTCCCCATATATTATTTAACTAAATTAAATAATTAAATAAAAATTTAATGAAAGAATAAATAATATTTTACGAAATAACAATATTATATTTTATTTTTCAATGTGCCAAACATTTTTATAACTTATAACAAGTATCCCGTTTGGATTAAAATTAATTATATTTAATTCAAAAATTGACCTTAGTAATTTTAAGTAATTAATTAATTTGATCAATTTTGTTTTACAAACAAATGTTATTCAAAACAGCATTTAGGTAACGCATACAAATTTTCTCCCAAGTGGTAATAGAAATGCTGGATTAGTATATAAGAACACTGACTTATTTTCTCGATATAAATTGTATATGCGTTCCGTCGATTAAAGTGTGCGTTACTTTATCTGTATGTTAGGTGATTAGATTGATTAGGTTGCGTTAAATTATTAATCGATATAGGTAAAATAGATTTCCACATTACTCATTAGTATGCGATGGCGACATTCTGTATGTACTTGACACTGAAATTTGACAATATTTTTTAGTGAAATCAGTTTCCCAACTGTAGTAGTCAATTTACTAAAAACACATAGTGTGTTTAACAAAAACTAGTATACAAAGTTTCTCCGTGTATAGCAAGTTGTAGAATAATCGGAGGGAATCGCTAATCGGAAGTATATTATCTAAATTAATAAATATTAAATAATTTATAAATATTTACATTAATATTTACACACGAAGACTGACTGAGTCTTGAATCGAGCATGGGGCGAACATTGGTATCCCGCATATTGAACCAATATTGAGTGACAGCCCGAGTCGAAATTTAAAATTGGTTTAAGATCTAATAGAACATAGTAAGTTGTTTACAAATACTTTTAGATCCTAAAAATTCTACTTACTCTCTAAATTTGAATTAGTAGAATTCTACTAATTCTTAGTCAAATTCTACTAATTGAGAAGGGGAAAAGTCTTCCACTAAGAATTAGTAAAAAACTACTAATTGAAAAAGTTATTTTTCGCTATTAATTGAATTAGTAGAATGTAGAATATGTTAATGCGCATGCGTCTTTTTTACTCGCTAATATTTGAAATTTTCTATCGTGTTTATTTTTCAAAAACTTATTTAAAAAAATAAAAGGTACATAAACTAATGAAAGTAAAGACCAAATTAAAGCTTTATAATTTAAATTTGATCAAAATTTTTATTTAACTTTTGTATCTTTAATTTTCATTTAAATATGTTTCATGATAGAATTTGAATTTTACATTTATTGGAAAATATATATGTTTAATAATCATTTGTTTGTTTACAAGATATTAAAGATATAATGATTTTTTACAGTTTAAATAGTCTGAACACATTATATGGATTGCAATAAAAACAATTATTAGGAATAATTAGCGTCTTTAATAACAAAAGATTCTTCAAAAATGATGAGATGATTTTTCTTTGAGTAAATAATAATAAATAAAAATTATTGCTATTACTCAATCATTATATAAATAAATTTTGCTTCTTTGATTTTATAAAAACATGCCATCTAAAGAATTGTAAAACTATTTAATTATATTGATTGATTTAAAATTTTATTCAGATTATAATTATAACTGAAAAAAGGAAAGAATGTTTGAGGTTAGGAGTTTATATACTATTTTTTAATTATTAAAAAAGAGAATTGAATATTATATGTTAACTATTTTATCGACAGTATATATAATACAATAAATAATATACACCATAAAAATGTAGTTAATACACATTTTTTGTATGCACGTTTTCATCATTCCAGCATGCAATGATGAAAATACCAGCGTCTACAGATATATATACAAACAAAAAAAGAAAATGAAGAGAATGTGTACACACTTTCCCAGTACTAAAAAAGTGATGAACGATGATTTCAATATCAGTTCACGCACTTGTTGTTTGTATAAATATTTTTTGAAGTTTAAAATCTTGGGAAAAGATTGCAGCTTGCTCAGGAAAAACCTTTGACACTACACAACAGGAAGCAAATGGCCGTTTAGTGTTACCGAAAGTGAACGCTAAAAGCGCTTCTTCGCGTCACCTGACTTTTACTAATTTAAATAGTAAAAACTACTAATCAAAAAAGTAAAAATTCTTACTCATTTGAATTAGTTATATTTTTGCGTCGACATTCTACTAATTCATTAGTCATATTTCATAAAACTACTATTTCATTAGTAAAATATTAAACTACTAATTTAAATAGTAAAAATTCTACTAATTCAAATTTAGAGAATTTTTCGTACTAATGTGGTTATTTTAATAGTATTTTATATAAGAAATCATACTACCAAAGGATTTTGAAAAAAAAATTTTTTTGTTTGTTATTAACTATTGAAAATTTTAAACGTATTTAATTAAAAAAAGAAATTCTCAAAAACTTATTAATCGATTTTAATTTTTCAAGGTGCATTTTATTTGTCTTGAAATGAAGTATAACTGACAATATTTTCAGATAAAAATATTTAATTTTAGTGCAAAATGCAATTGTTTATTTATAGACAATTAAAAATAAATAGTGTTCTGGATGATATTTTAAGTTGAAAAAATTACTAAAATGTTCTTAATAAACCACTAAAAAATATCCCGTTGAAAAAAATGGCACGAAGTTTTAAATTGCTTAATAAGCTGTATCTACATAAGGAAAAAAGTTTTGCGTCTGCGTCGCGCGTTTCTTAATTTTTTTTCGTGTTGTAGAGGCAGCATAATTTTAATCATTTGTGCCCCGGTGCGTTCGCGCGCGTGTTATCGTTTCTGATCGCTGAAACGACTATGCTTCTCAAACACTATATCTATGTTGGAAATAAATTCATTTTAACATTTTTTTTTAATGGAACATTTAATGAATTCTTTTTGTTGAATGGTAATTACAGATTTGTTGCATAAATTGTTAAAATATAGAATTATTATTATAAATATTTTAAATAAATTATTATTAATTCAATAACTGTGATAATTAATTTAAACAGTTTCGTGTGTATTTAAAAATCATACGTTTGAAAATTTCAGCAAATTAGTGATATGTGAATATTAATTAAATAATATTAATTAAATAATCAAGAAATTTTATTGTATATTTAAAATTCACTAATTAAAAATAATGCACAAAATTACATTTAAAAAAATAATGGCTGAAGAACGTTATTATTTATGTAAATTAAATTTTAATATTTTTTCTGTAAAATTAGATCCCCCATTCTGAATTTTGGAAAACTATGGTTATATTCGTAATCGGCGACCCCGAAAACCCCCGAGTAACAAATTTAAGATTTTTTTTTAAGATTGAAATATGTTCTTAAACATTATGTACAAATTTTGTACATCCCGTCCTTAATGGGTTAAATTAATACTTAGAAACTTTTTGTTGAATGTTAAATATTAGTTAATTTTACATATGCAAACATAATTTGTATAATAAACAGTTTAAAAATGTATTATAAAAAAGCATTAAAAATTAAATTAAGAAAACAATCAATTAAGTATTAAAAAATAATTTTTTACTTGAAAATCACAATAAATATGTTTTCAATATTTTATTATATTTTGAATCTAAAGGTTATAATTTAAATGTTTTTAGTAGATTATACATAGATTAGATTATGTTTATAATAATATTTAATATTATTTCAATAATATTAATATTATTTTGTTTATTATGATAGAATAAATATTATATTAATTAAATAATGTCAATATTATTATGTTTATTATAATATAATAAATATTATATTAATAATATTAAATGTTCAGTAAAAATATATTTTTAGAAAAATTATTTTATGTACAGTAAAATATTTTGATTCCTAAGCAAAAACCTTAGAAATATTTTCTCGTTCTGAAAGGTTCGCACATCTGGTTTGACTTAGGACGAGCAGCCATAAAGGTTTTTCGTCTATTTTATGCGTTTTTCAATACACGTTTTTTTCACATACAATTTATTAAGAAAGAAAATTCCAAATATTTATATGGTAAATATTTAGAAATTTCTTGCATTTTCGAGGAAATTTACAAAGAAATGCTTTTGAAGCGTCAGTTGCTTTCTAGCATTTGTTAGACGTACTTAAACCGCGCTCGGCAAAACATTTATATTCAAAGTTTTATTAAATAAACAACCGCTCATCTTCCTTTTCATTTTAAATATTCTTTGTGTTTATTGTAGTGTTAAAAAATAGTGTTTTTGTTTTATACAAAAAGAAAAACATTTTGCTTCCTCTTTACGATAAGCAAAAAATTTTCTTTAAAGTGAATTTTTTCATTTTATTTAATTCTATTAATGCTAATAAAATATATTCTTTTTATACATCAATCGATTCGTCTTGATGAAATGAAGATTTTTAGTTTGTTTTTAAGTCTAGATTAACATTTTATTATAAAGCAACATAATTTTTAAGAAGGAAATAAATTTCTAATAAAAGTGCGAATTTTTGGTTTTAATTATGTTTAATTCTATAAATTCAAATAAAATATATACTTTATATATACCAATCGATCCGTTTTAATGCAACGGATAAGATTATTGAAAAAATGAGTAAAATATTATTGTACTGGAATATATTTTTGATGAAAGAACTAAATTTTTGATAAAAAAAAGGTAATTTTTTTGCTTTAATTGTCATTACCTCTATAAACTTTCATACAATTTATACTTTATATATACCAATCAATTCGTCTTAAAGCAAAGAAGAAGATTTTATTGTATAATAACTTCAATATTCAATTAAAAAAACTTTTTTGAAAAATTTTTTTTTTTTGGAAAAAGTAAAAAAAAAAACTTTTTTTAAATAGATTTTTTAATGTCCATCAATCCATTTCAAGATATTTTTATGATTAATATTCCTAGCAATTTTCAGCCGAATTCGTTGAAACCTCTTCGAGTTATCGTGTTCACAAAAAACGGGATCCACACACATACATACATCCGGACAATTGTTCAGGGTCTTATATAACATAGTCCCATATAGAAGAACACGATAACTCGAAGAGGTTTCAACGAATTCGGCTGAAAATTGCTAGGAATATTTATCGTAAAAATATCTTGAAATGGATTGATGGACATTAAAAAATCTATTTAAAAAAAGTTTTTTTTTACTTTTTCCAAAAAAAAATTTTTTTTCAAAAAATTTTTTTTAATTGAATATTGAAGTTATTATACAATAAAATCTTCTTCTTTGCTTTAAGACGAATCGATTGGTATATATAAAGTATAAATTGTATGAAAGTTTATAGAGGTAATGACAATTAAAGCAAAAAAATTACCTTTTTTTTATCAAAAATTTAGTTCTTCATATATAAAGTATATATTTTATTTGAATTTATAGAATTAAACATAATTAAAACAAAAAATTCGCACTTTTATTAGAAATTTATTTCTCTCTTAAAAATTATGTTGCTTTATAATAAAATGTTAATCTAGACTTAAAAACAAACTAAAAATCTTCATTTCATCAAGACGAATCGATTGATGTATAAAAAGAATATGTTTTATTAGCATTAATAGAATTAAATAAAATGAAAAAATTTACTTTAAAACAAATTTTTTGCTTATCGTAAAGAGGAAGCAAAATGTTCATGTAATGAATATCTTAATTTACAACTTGTTATGTTGTGTTCTTTAAGTGAAATGTTGCAAAGTGCGGTTTAAATATACCTATATTAAAAAAAAACTCAATATATAGTAAAAACTTTAAGTTTAATTATTAGTTCAGTGTTAACAATTACATATATATATATAGAATAAAATAAATTTATTTTCATTCCAAGTGTAATTATATTATTTTATTATAAAATAAAATTTATTCATTTAATTTCGTGTTTATTGTTGTAAATATTTCCAAGAATGGATAAAAAGCATGTAATATGAAAAAATTATTCCATTAAAAAGGGTACATCCAGTTAATTCATCATTATGTGGGATTACAAATAGAAGAAAATCAGGTAATGTTACTAGCAACGAACATTATCAACCAAAAGTGAAAAGATCATTTAACTTTCACACTAAAATTGATTTTTATTATTCTTATTATACAGGGTGTGTCTAAAGTATGAAACTCCATAAATATGTATTTAAATATGTGATTTTAAAATATTATATAATTTAAAAATGTATTAAAATTAATACAACTCTTGTTTCAAACATTATGGCCAAAAAACATATTTTAAATAATATTTAAGAGACTCCATTCTTTTGATAAACCCTGTATAAATTTAATATTACTATACAATACTACTAAAAACAAGATTCTAGTAGACTCTAAATAGGATTTATTTAGGTACTGCGTACGTACTAAACTTGTACTACATCGGAAATTTAAAGATCCGAGAAGAACTTGTTCAGGTTTTACCTATACAGAGAGTATGTTTGACATAAGCTCTGTCAAGTACTATGAAAGTAGTACATAGTAAACTGTGGTCGGTAAGTAGATTCCTACCTTATCATCTGTTGGCAAGGTAGGGATCTGTCGGTAAATTTACCTCGGTCGGTAGGTTAGGGATCTGTTTTACGGACCGGTCGGTCACTTTGACTACCCTTGATTGAGGGGCTTTGGAATTAATTAAATATTTATTTTAGTGAATTTGAATTTTCGCGCCAAGTGTTAGTGCCCTCTGACGGCAGAAAATTTAAAGTACCCTTGGTTGGTAATGTGTTACCATTAGCTGGGTTATTTTCTTGGTGCTGGCACAGGTTGTGATTGCCTTGGTGCTGGCACAGGCTTTGATTGTCTTGGTGCTGGCACATGCTTTGGTTGCCTTAGTGCTGGTTTTTGTTCAGTTGGTGTTGGCATTGTTCTTGTTTGCTAAGCTCACTAACGAATAATAAATAAATTGTTTCGAGTCTATCTTGTTTATACCTTACTGACTGTACTGATTTATCATTACACGTGTAGGTATAATTTACATAGTGTCGGTAATATGTTACCATCAGTCGGTGCTGCAGAGTTCTATATTGTCAGTGGTTGGTAAGGTAGATTACTGACATGAATTTTATCTCGATCGGTAAGGTAGGAAACTGTTTTACCGACCAAGTGGTTAATAGTTATGTGAAGTCCCCACCACAGCTATGCGTGCGCATCTTTTGTATGTGTGTATCGGTGAGTTTGGCTATATAAGATGGAGCTGAACAGAGGAGCGACATTCGTAGCAGAATCTTGAGCCAAGAGGATCTACAACCAACAGCATACAACAACCAGAGTTTTCGAGGAAGTTTCAACGTTGCAGAGGGCACCTTTATTGAGGAAGGTTTGCTTCACCGTCGAAGAAGGCGTTGAGGAGAGTAGTGGACTCCAGCGAGGAAGTCGTGCAGCAGAAGGCAGCACTGTCGAATTCGAAATTTTGCTGGATTTATGTTTTTTTCAAAGTAATATACTTTCTATTGCAACTTTTCGGTGGTATTTTGGAAAATTTAATGCTAACAGAATATTTTTTAATGTAGAATGCCTGGTAAACGACGAAGAGTGGCGGATTCGGACAAAGAGGTGCCTACGAAGCTAAGGAGAATTAATTCGTTGCTGCTTAATGAATGTGCAATTCTTGTTCAATCGACTGAGGATGCTTCAACCTTACTCGAATTACTGAGAAACGATATCGACAGGACTCAATTTGTAAATAGATGGATGTCCATATGTGACTCGAATATTAAAACGTTAAGGAGTGTACTGGATGACCTATATGGCTCGTCGGATAAGCAGAGATGTTTGAATCTAATTCAACAGTTTATTTGTCTTCGAGCTAAATTTGAAGTTTACTTGAAGCGAGGTACTGGAGTTGCTGAACCTGCAGTTCCAGCAGTACAATTGGATGGATTAACAGATCGTGTGCGATGGGCCAACTGTGAAAATGTCTTTTAAATGTCGAATTCAAACGAGTATTATCGTCAACCTAGTCCACATAGATGTCAGTGCTTTTTTGGATGACGCGAGAATATTGTTTGCGAAATACATTACAACTGTATTGGAGAAGCATGGTCCACTAAAAGTATACGCTGTTCTTGGTGCTAAATTTCGGAAAGTCGTCAACGATGAGGAAAAAATTGAATCAAAGTATTTTAATGTGAAGAGTGAAATAGTATTCCCGACAACAAAATTAAGTGTTTGGTACTGTAAAAATGTCAAGGAGCCAATTTTGAAGCAAGTGGAGGAGTTTACAGAAAAGGAATCACAGTGGACATTGCATTCGATTACGAAATTGGAAATTAACGTAAATAAATATAATCCAGTACGTGTTGGATCCTATATTGATTTACCACATCAAATAAAAATAAAGAAAGCTTGTGTCAATGTACAAAATTCTGACAAGATGTGCTTCAAGTGGTCAGTATTATCGGCTTTGCACCCAAGAAATCATCACTCAGATCGAGTTTCGAGTTACTACGAGTTTCAAAATGAATTAAACTTTACTGGAATCGACTTCCCCGTCACCTTGAAGGACATTGTAAAATTCGAGAAGCAAATCTCTATCAATCTATACGAACTTCGCTTAGTGAACAAAAATTTCAATACTGTTCCATTACACCTAACAGCAAACCAGAAACTAAGTCATGTAAATTTATTAAGAGTTGAAAGTCACTACGAGAACGAGGCTGATAGTGATGTTGATGATGATGTTTCTGATGTTACCATTCCTGCTGCATCTGATGATGTCATATCACCAAACTATCACTATGTATGGATTAAGAACTTATCGAGGCTTGTGAATTATCAGCTATCTATGGATGGACATAAAAAACATATTTGTGACATATGTCTTCATTACTTTGTCACGGAAGAGAGGTTAACTAAGCATGAGGAGGAGTGTAAAACGTTAAACGAGTGTAAAATCAACCTACCGAAACCTGGGCAAAATTTCATCTGGTTCAAAAATTATGGGAATAAGGAGAAAGTTCCGTTTGTGGTGTACGCCAATTGTGAGTGTTTGCTTAATCCTGTTGAAGATCAAGAGTCAACTTCTAATACTAATGTCATTTAACAACATGAGGTGTTCAGTATTGGTTACTACGTCAAGTGCAGCTATGATGACTCATTATCCGGATACCATTCCTGTCCAGAGGGAGCAGATGCTGCCAAGTGGTTTGCCCAGGAGTTGAAGCAGTTAGCTGAAAAGGTGGACGCTATCATCAAAAATCCTATTCCGATGAACCCATTGACGCGTGACGAGATTGAAGCTTTCGTGGATGCTACAATCTGTCACATTTGTGAAGGCCAATTTTCACCACAGCAGAAGAAAGTTCGAGATCACTGCCATCTAACAGGTAAATACCGAGGCCCAGCACATGAAAAATGTAATTTAAATTACCCAGACTCACGTGTAATACCTATTATATTCCACAACCTGAGAGGGTATGATGCACATTTCATAATTAAAGACATTTGCCTAGAATTTGAAGGTAAAATTTATCTTTTGCCGCTGAACAAAGAAAAGTATATTTCTTTCACTTAGCATGTAAAAGAAACGTAAATCAAATTTCGATTCATAGACTCCTTCAAATTCATGGCTTCGTCTTTAGAAAAATTATCATTATACCTCTCCGAGTATAAAATTGTTAATCAAGTATTTTCTAAGCACACTAGTGACGAAATCGGTTTACTTTCGCGTAAAGGGGTTTTACCGTACGAATATTTAGATTCTCGAGAAAAACTAAACGAAACAAACTTGCCAACGAAAGAGCAATTTTATAGTACGCTTAATGACAGTACGGTTTCCGATGAAGATTATTTACATGCACAGAACGTTTGGTCCACTTTCAATTGCTCTAATCTCGGTGACTATGTAGATACATGAAAACGGACGTATTACTGTTAGCAGACATCTTTGAAAATTTCAGGGAACAATGCTTACAAGCATACAGACTCGACCCTGCTCATTATTATACTACCCCGGGATTAACATGGGACGCGATGCTAAAATACACGAATGTGAGGTTAGAATTACTTACTGACATTGACAAATTAATGTTTTTCGAACGTGGTGTGAGAGGTGGAATAAGTCAATGTAGTAACCGATATGCGAACGCGAATAATCCATATATGGAAAATTTTAATGGAAATAAGGAAACAAAGTATATAATGTACTACGATGCAAATAATTTGTATGGTTGGGGTATGGTACAACCACTCTCTTATGGTGGATTTGAGTGGGTTCAAGTGACAGACAATTTTGATTTTAATATTCCCGACGATTCACCGTTTGGCTACATTTTAGAAGTAGATTTAAATTACCCGAAAGAGTTACACGACACTCATAGTGATTTACCTTTCTGCTCCGAACACTCAAATCCACCATCAGAGTTGAAAGAAGCAAAGTTGTTGACAACTTTAGAACCTAAACGTAAATACATAATCCATTACAGAGTTCTAAAACAGATTCTGGATAATGGTCTCGAGTTAGTAAAAATCCACAGAGTCATGAAATTTAAACAATCAACGTGGCTTAAGCCGTATATCGATTTTAATACTGCTAGGAGAACGAATGCTAAAAATGAATTCGAAAAGAACCTGTTTAACCTTATGAATAACGCGGTTTACGGAAAAACGATGGAGAATGTACGGAAACACGTCGACGTTAAACTTGTAACGAAATGGGGTGGTCGCTATGGAGCTAAGGATCTCATATCAAAGCCAAATTTTCATAGTCGATCAATTTTCTCTGAAAATTTGATTGCAATCGAACTTAGAAAAACTGAAATTATGATGAACAAACCGATATATGTTGGTTTTGCCGTATTAGATGTATCAAAGTCCCTTATTTACGATTTCCATTACGCATACATGTTAAAAAAGTATGGCGATTCATGTAAATTGATGCATACAGATACAGATAGTCTTATTTATGAAGTAAAGTGTGACGACAATTATGCGGATATGAAGGAAGATCTTAAAATGTTTGATACGTCGGATTATCCCAAGGATAATGTTTATAAGATTCCGCAAGCCAACAACAAAATTCTGGGTCTCATGAAAGATGAGTGTAGTGGTAAGATCATTACAGAATTTGTTGGCTTGCGGAGTAAAGCAAAGGGTGTAAGAGCAGTAATCGTAAAGAAAACTATCGATTTTAACGATTATATTGACTGTTTACAAAATTTTTCGATTTAGACGCGAACACAACATGTAATTCGATCGAGACTTCATAAAGTCGAAACTGTAAAGCAGCTCAAAATTGCTTCAAGTCCGATGGATAATAAGCGCTATTTGCTACCCGAAAGTAGTGACACTCTTGCTTGGGGTCATTATAAGATAAAGAAAAATTAAGTTTGTAAATATTTTGTTTGAAGATGTAAGTGTGTGTGTGTGTGTGAATTGTAAATATTTTGTTTGATAAATAGACATTTTTATTATATTTGAATCCTTTTCTTTATTTATAACCTTATAATGTTTACATTTAATTTGAAAAAGTGTTTAAGTTTAACATTGAATTAATAATGAATTAATAATGAATCAATAATAAATCAACAATGAATCAACAATGAATCAATAATGAATCAACATTAATTTGTTTTGTCTATCCAACTATTATGAGAATTATCGAAGCCTAACCATTTGACAAATATTTTATTTCCTTGCGTCTTTAGAAATCGTTCAACAATTGATGCCTTTAGGTTACTATACGTTGAATAAAAATTGATTTTATACAGTCTCATTAAAGCTTCAAATTCTGAGTTGTAGAATTCCTTTCCTTTATCAGAATGAAGATTCTTTGGAACACGTCCTTTACCAAATATAAATTTCATTGCAGCAGTGACATCCTTTCCATTTTTACTTTTCACTGGAACAACCCAAGCGTACTTGGAGAATATATCTATAACTGTGAGTAAATATTTGAACCCTTTATTCACTTTAGAATAGGGTAACATTTCTACTAAATCTGCTTGCCAAGTGTCATCAATGTCAAGCATTTCAACTCGACGTCGATGGTAATTTTTCCGAGCTTGTGTATGAAGCTCAGTGACAACAGTTAACTTTTCATCGTCCATTTTCAAGACTTCTTAAACGAGTGTCCAGTTCACCAATAATTTTAGCGTTTCGATATGATAAATCTTGATTTATTTGTCTTTCAAGATTTTTAAATTTTTGTGACAGAGAATCTTCTAGAGTTTTTAACAATACTTGACTGTTGTCACTATTCAATGTATTTTTATTTAATTGCTCTCTAAGACTTTTCGATTCACTTTCAACGGCTATTAAACGAGTATCTATTTCTCCAATTACTTCAACGTTACGGAATGATAAATCTTGATTTATTTCTTTTTCAAGATTCTTTATTTTTTCTGACAGAGAGTTTTCAAGAATTTTTAACAACAAGTTATTGTTATCAATTTCTGATCGTAATGCAGATGTAACTTGATAAAGTAATCGCACTTCGTTTTCTACAATACGTTTAGCAAGTTGCAAATTGACTGCGTCGTCTTCCTCTTCAGCTTTTGCAATGTTACAAATTCTTTTAGCTTCAACGTCGTAGTTTCCTTGTGAATTGATCTTAAATCCAATTCCAGGTGGTCCAGCTGGTCCTCGTTTTGATATTCCAATTCCTCCTCGATTAAGAGGATGTCCGAACACATCAATGCTCATATTTGGTTTGCTTTTAAACAAGAGTTCCAACAGACCAGGAGTTTGTATATAGCTTTTACCACCAATTTTAATAAATTGATTTTCAAAACTAATTTCTGAATCTCCAATTTTAAATGATCCATCACTAGCTTTACGAACTCCATAGACTGTATCTAAACATTGTTTTCTATTGTGGTTCAATGAATAAATATATTTACTTATTAATTTATCATAATCATAGTTTTCTTTCTCTTTATCACCATGTTCATCGGGAGTTAAATATTCATCATTATACTCATCTTCTTTTTCAATTTTCATCTTTTTTTCTACATTTTCACGTTTAATATCAGACATATTAACAATTTTTTCTAAAGGTTGAACTATTGGCTTGAATGTTTCATTTAGAGCGTTTTCAACATTTTCTTTTCCCATTTTAAACATACGATGCTTACGTCGAGTTGCTTCACTAGCTTTTGCAATTTGACGTAAATATTTTTTTTGCTTATGGTACATCTTGATATATCAAAGTCTTAACTTGAACTAAAGCAATTTCATCTATAGGCTTTATTTATAGTGAAATAAAACAATCAAACCCTTTTCTATATCATCCCTCATTCAAATTACTATCCTTGTCAATAACAACAAATCCATGCTTGTCAGAATTCCAACAAGATGAACATAAATCTCGAAATTGAGAAAATGTCATGTCCGTATTTACATGATCATCGTATACATGTTTTAAATTTTTTTCATCTTGTCGAAAAAGCACCAACAAATTAACATTATCTCGCACTAAATGTTTAGGAATTCTTGCATAAGTCTGACATAGATAAAAACTGTCAACGCTTACATGTCTACCCATACAAAAGAAAGCCCTTATATTATCTTGCTTTTCACAAGCAACATCGTCAAATATAAAAATAGAGTTTGGTTTTGCATTTTGAGGAGATATTACTTCTTAATGTTCACTGAATGGCAAATATTCAACTCCATCAACTTCACTAACAACTTGCTCCAAGAAGTTATACTTTGGTTGATGCAGCGATTTTGAGTAAAGATAAATATTATCAAATCTAAGACCATTTGGATCTAATATTAAAGATAAAAGAGCATTTCTTTTCCCACAATTTGATGGACCACAAAATATCGCACGAATACTGCCAGATAATAACCTGCCATGACGTTTCACTTTCTGCTCATGTTGTTGAACAATCGAGTCCAGATTCACGACTGACAGTTTAAAAGGCTGTTGATTGAAACGCATCATGATTTAAACTGACACGAAAGGTATAAATACAGTTCTTTTATATGCTTTGAGTCATTCTAATCTTATCTTTCACCGAGTAAGGTATGATTATACATCGAAAAAGATCTCGAGGTACAGGTCTATTGAATAGTCTTATAAACAAATTACCATTCGAATTACATTTACCAGGTTATCAATATTGTGGACCAGGCACAAAGTTAGCAAAACGTTTAGCTCGAGGTGATCCAGGTGTCAATCCTTTAGACGCAGCTTGTAAGGAACACGATATTGCATACTCGAAAAGTCGAGCAGACGTTGAAACAAGAAACTCTGCTGATAGGGTATTAGCTGATAAAGCTTGGCAACGTGTATTTGCTCCAGACGCAGGCTTTAGTGAGAGAACTGCAGCTTACGCAATAACCAACACAATGAAAGCAAAATCAAAATTAGGTATGGGACTCAGGAGAAAGAAGAAGAGGAAGGCAAATTCCAAGAAGCGAATAGCCTTGGTTGGTCTGTTGCCGTTAATTCCAATTTTTGCTGGGCTTAGTGCACTTGGAGCACTTACTGGGGGAGCCGCTGGTGTAGCAAAGGCAGTTAATGATGCAAGTGCAGCAAAAGAGCAGTTAAAAGAGGCTCAACGTCACAATAGAACGATAGAAGCAGTTGCACTTGGTAAAGGTCTTCATTTAAAACCCTACCGACAAGGGTTAGGACTTCATTTGAAACCATATATTAATGGTAATGGAATTAATAGAAAGTGTTGTAGAAAAAAAAGATTGTGAGACTACCACAACGAGCATTAACTGATGGTGATTTGTTAAAGTACGCTAAAGAATTAAAAATTCCTTATTTTCGAGGAGTTTACATGCGAAATGCATTGCCAAAACGAGGACCTCATAAAAATGAATCAGCTATTATTAACCTGGATGATAGATATGGGCCAGGAACTCACTGGGTTGCATATAAAAAGGATAAAAACAATGCAGTGTACTTTTATAGTTTCGGAAATCTTCAACCACCATTAGAACTTGTCAACTATTTTGATAAAAATACTGTAATAAAGTATAACTATGAAAATTATCAGGATTATGACACCTTTCACTGTGGTCATTTATGATTAAAATTTTTGTGTAAACAGCTTAACAGGACAGGCAGATATAGTCTATATAAATGATTGTAAACTGATAACTTTAATCAGTATAAAAAAGACATCATCATGGATGAGTCACTTACTTTAACTATATCTGGTAATTCATCTGTCTTAGAAGCTGAATATTTTCCACCAATTGATTTATTACCTAATAAAAACTATATTCTTGGACTTGTCGAGCTTTTAACATTTAATTCAATTCCTAACGTTAATGAGGGGAAGAATAAATTTTATATTGGAAATCAAGTAATCACAATCCCACCAGGCAGTTATGAAATTGAAGATATTGAAAAATATATTCAAAATTCTGTTTCTAATGGGACTGAAATTTTAAGTATAAAACCAAATAATAATACTTTACGCAATGAAATAAGAAGCAGTCTTAAAGTAAACTTTAAACAAAAAGATTCTATTGCAGAATTATTGGGGTTTGCACCACGACTACTATCACCTAATAAAACGCATACCTCTGATTTACCAGTATCTGTCCTCAAAGTGAATTCTATTCGAGTTGAATGCAGTATTACAACTGGTGCATACATTAATAATAAAAAAGTTCACACTATTCACGAGTTTTTCCAATAGTTCCAGCTGGATATAAAATCGTGGAAGTGCCTTCACAAGTCACTTATCTTCCAGTTGCCGTGAGGACAATACATAATATTCAGCTGCGGATTGTTGATCAAGACGGAGATTTAGTAAATTTCCGAGGGGGAATTCAGTCTACAGACAGTTCGCAAGAGCTTAACACCTCAGAACAAACTATTTCTAAAACAACTCGGTCTGCAAGTTCGTCAAGAAAAAAAGAACAATCATTAATTCGCGTTCTGTTTATTTGCTGTTGTTGCAATAAAAATGGACGAGACTTTAAATATTTTAAGTCAAGTTAAATATGATAATTCATTAGCACATTATGAAATTCATTCTCATCAACCTTATGTTTCATCAGCATTTAATAATAGTGATGAAATTCAAATTGCTGTTCAACATCAAAATTTATATATTCTTCCTAGCAAAAGTATATTACATGTTCATGAAAGATTAACAAAAACTAATGATACTGCTGTGACGAATACAAAACTTATTAGCAATGCTATTTCCTATCTGTTTAATGAGATTCGTTATGAACTTAATGGTGTTGAAATTGATCGATGTAAAAACGTTGGTCTTACAACTACCATAAAGAGTTAAATTTCTCAAACACCTAGTCAGATTATTTACGCTGAGAATGCGGGTTATATTAATTTTGATGATACCAGTAGAGTAACAAATGATGCAGGTTATTTTGATGTGAATATACCACTGAGCATGATTCTTGGATTTGCAGAAGACTACAGAAAAATAGTTGTAAATGCAAAACATGAACGTTCAGTTATAATTATATACCTTTTCCTAAATTTCGTTTATAATTATATAAAAAAATGTTCTCTATTAATTTTTCTATGAGACAAAATCTATAAACATAAGAATAGTTATTACAAAAAAATGCAACATATAATAAGAAAGAGAAAGCAAAATATTTATAAATCATTTACATTATGATAAATATTTGCAAATAGAGGAAAAAAAATAATTTTCATTTTGGATGTAATTTTTTTTTTCATTTTCATCATCATCAGAGATGATGGTAGTTCAGCAGAGAGGGGGCATAGATGGCGTTAAGAATCGGAAGAGTCTTATGCGGTATATTCGTGGGTAGAGCCATTCTATCGAGCTCTAGCTCAGGCATAATTCCTTCATGAGGATTTGGGTCTACCGAGAGGGGGATGGGGAGCGCGGTATTTTGAGGGGAAACGTGTTCAGTTTGAAAACTTAACTCAGTAAGAAAGATGTGCAACTTGGTGAGCTTTTGTTTACTAGCTTTAACGGAGTTTAGCCAGGAAAGAGCTTTGCCATCTGTACGAAGTATGAAAGGTCGATCTTCCAAGTACGGAAGATATTTCCTGATCGACCAGATAACAGATAGGCATTTTTGCTCCAGCGAGTGGTATCGCTTCTCCGTGGGTGATAATTTCGTGCTGGCGTAGGAAATTATCTTCCGTTTTCCATCAGGCGACTCTTGAAAAAGGGCTGCCCCCATACCTATACCACTAACCCCCGTTTGAAGGATCAGAGGTAGTTCAGGATCGGGTCTACTCAAGGATTCGGGCTCCAGGAAGGCAGCTTTTACTTTTTTAAAAGCCATTTGGTGAACCAAAGTTCATTTATAGGCTCGTTTTTTGGACATAAGATCGGTAAGAGGGGCTGTAAGTTCAGCATAATTTGGGACGTATTCGATGAGCCAATTACAAGTGCCAAGGAAAGAGGCTAGTCGTTTTCTGTCCTGGGGCGATCGTGCGTTTTGTACGGAGTCAATGTGTCGGGGTTGAACTTGATTTCCTTTAGAGGTGACAACATGGCCCAGGTAGGGTAAACTAGTTTGCCCGAAACGACATTTAGGAAGAGAACAAGTGAGCCCGAAAATTAGTAATCTTTCTACGATTAATCCTACGTGACTGATGTTGTCATCCCAATTTTCGGAATAAATTATAATGTCGTCTAGGTACGCTATACAGAACTTTCCCCAGTGCGAGTCGATTACTGTTCGCATTAGGTTCTGAAATGTTCCCGGTGCGTTTTTTAAACCGAATGGCATTACCCTAAATTGGTATTGACCTCCATCTGGGGTGGAGAACGCCATGTACTTTTTAAAATCGATAAACTTCTTCTTTTCTACCGAGTATCGTCTAGGAGCTTCTCTAAAGGGTCGGGGTTTTGCTATGCGAACGAATTTCGTGAGAAACGGCTGTCGTTTGACGTAGAGGACCTCCAGTGTGAAATATTGACGCATAGGTTTGAAGAACTTCCTCGAGACGTATACGGTATTCTTCTGAGATTGTCGAAGAGAAATTGAAACTCAATTTTTCATCGGTTTTAGAGTTTGATGAGGGTAAGGGTGTTAGGTACACACGGCGACGATCTTGATTGCCTAAGTATAGACAATCCGTCTTATGTTCATGATAAACGTCGTGGTCCTTTAGCCAGGCTCGGCCCAGGATAAGGTCGGCTCGTAGCTCTTCGTAAGCAAGAAAGGTGCCGGGGTACGGGTGTTGATCCAATAATGGACATAGTTTAATGACACCGTGTAATTTTATGGACGCCCCTTTAGCGGCAAGTTGGGCTGCGGGTGGTCCAGGGAGTAAATGAGAACGTTCTACTCCTGTAAGCAAGGATAACCGGATAAAGTTATGTGTGGCACAGGAGTCAATTTCGGCTATGAGCCAGCGGTTTCCGAGTCTTACGCGGGCCCGTGGCAAATTTTTGGATGTCGAGTATATTGAACTTAGGACTGGGGTCCGGTCTCGGCGGGAGCTGTGGCGCTTGCCCCCGCCGGAGCTCTCCAGTTTTCCGGAGTTGAAAAGGTCTCTGAGCCTGAAAAATCGGACAGTCTCAGTGATAATGGTGTTCCGGGCAATAGTGGCAAGGTGGTAACCGCTGAGGTTGTTTGGCGCTTTGAGATTCCATGGCCGGTCGGCGAGAAGGCTGCTCCTCTTTGGCAACTTGGGGTTTGCGGAAATTGCAATCTGCTTCGTCTTGCTCAGCCTTGACAGCTGCCTCCAGAATCTCGGCAAACGTTTGAGGGTTAGTTCGTCTCACTAACCGCCGCAACGGGGGTTTGAGAGATTCTAACATTAACGTCGCAAGCTCCACTGCCGTTAATTGGATTTTTAATCGTTTCGCGAGTAGATATTTATGTTGCAAGAATTCTGCAACTGATTCTTTGTCTCCCTGTTTCTGAGAATAGAGGGATGCC
The DNA here is from genome assembly GCA_032872475.1 of Leptopilina myrica (nomen nudum). Classification (NCBI taxonomy): domain Eukaryota; kingdom Metazoa; phylum Arthropoda; class Insecta; order Hymenoptera; family Figitidae; genus Leptopilina; species Leptopilina myrica (nomen nudum). Next base: position 18,480,411 of record CM065460.1, read on the forward strand.
TGTAATTTCATGATGGTTGTGGTACCTGCGTATTTCTTTAGAAATAATTCTTGGAAATCGTCCCAGAAAATTGGTTCTCCATGCTTGGAGTGTCTCGTGAAGGGGATTTGGGCGCCACCGGGTCTATTGTCTCACCCCCGGAAGTGAGTAGAGAGTGCTGGAGAGGTGGAAGGTTACCGGAGTTACCCCCCCGAGTCAAAAGTCGTTCAGAATTTACTTCTGATCTTATCGAAGGTGAATGCGATTGATTTCCCCTCAGAATGGTAGAAAATTATTTATTTACAGCCGTTGAGATCGGAAACGGCGTGCCACACTCACTAATCGTTGATCGTTGGTCCTCCTGTTGAGACTCGTAGACGGTGGGGGCGGGCCCACGGACAGATTGTTAGGACGGAGGCCTCGTTCGCGCTTGGGCAACGAGAGATTTGCTGAGCGGGGACTTTGTAGCTGCTCGGGAACATGGACTGGTAGGTCCAGGAGAGATGGGGTGGTTTTGGGAATGGTTTGCCAGTTGCCGGCAGTGGGACGGCCTTCGCCCGGTACCGGTCAGCGGTGGAGTAGGCGGCCTCGAGAATGGCGATCCAGGACTTAGTTCAAGGATGTCGTCATCGTCTGATAACCGTAGTTGGTCCTCTAAAGTTGGCAGAGTCTCCGCGACGAGTTTGGATAGACCTGGTGCAGACAAACCCTTCCTAGGGCTGGTAGAAGAGACTAGCGGAGCAACTTTCGGGGGAGTTACGAGGTTGACGACAGCGGGTTCCTTTATCGGAGTCAGAAGGAGTTGAGGCGAGGGTGCTTCATAAGGGGTTTCCTCCAGCATCCGAGTGAGTTCGGCGAGCTGCTCCTCTAGCGTCGCGGAGTAGCAGGAGTCGATTTGATCCCTCGGTGTAAGGGTATAGATCGAGTTGTCGCCGAAGAAAACCGTCCTGATGGCGAGTAGTGCTCATGCCCGTTGGCTTGTCTGGACGTAGTCGCTGGCCAGTTTAGGGCTGAGAGCGGAGCCCGGATAGGCAACCGGGTCTCCGGAGCCAAAATTTCTACTTTCCGTACGGTAGGTCGGTTATCAGGATTGACTCCAGCGATTAGGGTTTTCCTCGCGTTGAGTGAAGGGTGGTTAGCGCTCGGGCCCGGGGGACGAGAAGTCGTCGAAAAAATGTTGCCAGGAGCTCCGGTCGTTGATGTGTCCCAGCGGCGGCCCAGGAGAGGAGTTTGGCCTTGAACTTCTCAGATTGTCGTTGATTCCTCAGGATTCGGGAAGCACACTGCCGCCGCTTATAAGGGCGATTGATAGGCATCTACAGATTGAGCGTTGTTAATCATTTTGTGGTTCTTTGTCATCGAAAGGATGAGTTCATAAGGGGTGAGAAGGCAACGGAGGGGAAGATACCCGCGTACAAGACGACGAGTGAGCAGGACAAGGAGGGAGACCCGCGTGCAAGACGGCGAGCACTGGAACGACGAGAAAGGGCTCGCGTGCAGGACAGCGAGCAAGGAAGAGGATAAGCGAAGTACCCGCGTACAAGACGACGAGTGACGGGGAAAAAGAAAAGACGTCCGCGTACAGGACGACGAGCCAGAGAAGAGATGGGAAACGGACCCGCGTGCAAGACGACGAGCGAGGGAAGGGATGGAAAAGGACCCGCGTGCAAGACGGCGAGAAAGGAAGAAGGAAATGAAAATACCCGCGTTCAAGACGACGAGTGAGAGGGGAAGGGAAAAGAGAGAGACTCGCGTACAGAACGGCGAGTTGAGGAAGAGATGGGAATTTAAATGGTAAAGCTTTGGTATTTACGTTGAGAGAGAAAAAAGACTCAGGTTCACTCAAAACACTTTATTGGAAGTATGTAGGGATGTACACTGTGCGTGGGTGGAAAAACGACTGACGACTGTGCCTTTTCGTCCCTTTTTATACCTAAGGAAAATGCATAAAAAAATCTGTCCCTGGGAAGGGGTAGATCTTTTTTGCACGTACCTAAGGATAAGAAAGAACCGATCCAACTCAATCGATCTTACAACTAATATTTTAACTTTATAAAACATACAAATTTTACCTTAACAAAATACCTAAAAATCAGATTTAACGCATATTAAGTGGCAATTTATTTAATTCCTTCTTATTTCATTTGTATGTGATTTGTTTACTGTTAATTTAATAATAATTTAACAATGAATATTCTAACCACTTCAAGAATTCAAATAAGTCTTTAGCTTAAATCTAATAATTTATTCTCCATACTTAGTTATTAATCCCTTTGCTTAAATGATTAAGAAACTGAAGAAAATTAAAAAAAGTCAAAAAATTTGGTAGAAGTTACCTTATAGTCATATAGTATAATTCTAAAACAGAGAAGTAAGAAATAATATGTAATTAAAATATTTTTTAATAGAAAAATTTTTGAAAAAAAAATTACATTAATTTTTGTAGCGATATCATTTTTATTTTATTTTTCGAAGCTAACTATTGCCTGCTTGTAAACACACACAAAATTTTTATCAATAACTTTTTATAACAAATTTTGAGTTTTTTGAGGTTATCTGAAAACCCTGACGTGATAGGGTTAAATGCACTTCAGATTCGGGTTCAGCCACCCCAAAAACAAAAAGTAGTGATAGTAGAACATGAAAATAAAAGTTTTCTTTTTTGTGTCAAATTTTGAGTCTTTTTGAGTCGACAGGTCTCAAAACTCTGTCGTGATGGAGTTAAATGAACTTTAGATTCAAGTTCAGCAACTTTAAAAACATAAAGTAGTGATAGTAAGACATGAAAATATTTATTTATTTTATTTATTTATAACAAAGCTCCTAGGGCTAATTAGCCCACCAAGAAACAGATACAATATACTTTGAAATATCACAAATATAACAAGTAGATAAAAAAAGCAAAGTAATATTTTATATAATAATAATTGTTTGCACCCCCTATTGCGAATAATAATCCTTAAATTTAACGAATATGCCAAGAATTGAAAATAAAAAAATAAAAAAGCTAATAAATAAGTTGAAATTGCAGTGAATGTTAACTAATTACCAATAGGTTATTTCCATCAATCCGGATCCATTATCAAATAGAAACTCATAAACAATCTTTTAAATATTCCGTACTTAGAGGCCTCTCTAATAGAAGTAGGTAGCTCATTCCATAATCTCGCTCCTCGAATTACAAAACATCTTTGCATTATACAAGTTTTATGTTGAGGAATTTTTATGACAGAATGTCTATCTTGAAACCTGCTATGACACCTCTCATTCGAATTTTTGAACTCAAACAGATCATAAAGATAAAGAAGAAGCTTATTATTAAATATATTGTATAGCATACTACCAATAAAAAAATTGCCTCCTAGTAGCCACATTCAGAAGTCCTGATCTAACTCTATACTCAGTAATATGTTTAAACTTGTATATATCGTAAATAAACCGAACACATGCATTAAATGCCCGCTCCAATTTGCAATTCAATTCGTCAGTTATATCAGTATATACGATAAATTAATTGCTTGCATACTATTTGCTCCAAAGGTTTTGATAAAGCGCATAAAATGGATATAGGTCTAAAGTCACTTGGACTTTTGGGCTTCTTGACTTTTGGAATTGGACGCATAGAGCTCATTTTCCAAGCATCTAGAAACTTTCCTGTTTGAAGAGAGTAGTTATAAATATGAAAGAGAACAGGGAAAATAACGGGAAGAGCAATTTTAATCATTTTTATGGATATCCCATCCGGTCCTATTGCGTTCGTTTTTATCTTCAAAAGACCCTCAATTAAATCCTCCGGTGATATGTCAAAAAAGAAAAAAATTTTATCGTTAAAAATATTGTTCATTACTTGAGGAGAATAGGAAGAAAAAGGAAGCGAAAAAGGTTTATTTGAGAAAATATCTAAAAATTCATGAGCTTGATAATTAACATCTAATACACCTTTTTTGGTAGGAATAAGATTTAGTTTTTTTTAAATGAACCATATGTCCTCATTTTTTCTTATATTTTTTATTCTATTGTAATTATACTTATTATAAAAGTCTCTAAATTTTGTTTTAACTAGATTACGTATTTTTTTGAAATTAATTTGATCAACATTATTTTTGGGTCAGAATTTCTCAAACGGACCACTTTAAAAAAAATATTTTTTAATTCCATCCAAAATAATTTTTTTTACTCCTGGTAGAGTAAAAAAAAAGACCCTGAAAATTGTAGACCAAAAAAAATTTTTTTGTTAATGTTATTAACAATTTAGTTTTTTTGTAGTCTTAAATTAAAAAAATTTTTTCTCGAAATCCAGTTGACCGATTTTAAAAATTCAAAAGGGGTTTTCTTCTTCTTGAAACAAAGTATTTAAAAATAATTTTTGTTTTTAAAAAAATTAATTTTTAACTGTTTTTTATATAATTTGTTTATAAATTGTTAATAACAAATTGTGTTCTGGGCCTCCTAGAAAAAAAATAAAAATTGTATTGTATTGCCAATATCCCCCTGAGAAAAAAAACGTTTAGAAAAAAAATGTACATCAATTACAAAAAAAGTTATTAAATAATTAGTGTCGCGGTGCAGAGCGATATATGACTCACAAGCACGGCTCTAATGGCACCTGTGTGCACTGGCGCTACACTATAAGTTTGTACAAATCCTAACAATCTTAATATTTAAGGAAAAAGTAATACAGTTTAATTATTCGTATATTTATATAACATTTTGTTTGAAAAATACTAATATTACAATATACCTAATAAAATAACAATATAATTATATATAGAGTTTAACGTCTTGTATCGCTTTGTACGGCCGCGGTTATTATTTACTAATTAACGTTATTTTCATAATTAACGTGGGCAGATCACAATTTGTTATTAACATTTTATAAACAAATTATTTAAAAAACTATTAAAAATAAATTTGTTTAGACACTAAAATTATTTTTAAATACTTTGTATTCTAAAGAAGAAAATACGATTTATTATTTTTAAATCGGTCAACTTTATTTCTAGAAAATTTTTTTTATTTAAGTCAACGAAAGACTAAATTGCCAAGAATATTAACAAAAATTTTGTTGTTCTAAAATTTTTGGGTGATTTTTTTTGTACTTAACGAGGAGTAAAAAAATTATTTTCGGACTTTTTATAACAACGACGGTGAACGAAATAATTTCAGATTCGAAATTTGAAAATCTTTAATGATTAACTATTTTAGTAAAGAGTTTTCATTTATTATTATTTTCGAAAATTTTTTGAAAAATTCTTAGCAAAAATTCAATTGTTTTTATAAAAAATAAAATTGTTCGGAATACTTCAAGTACTTTTATAAACAATACACCGAAAAAAATAAAATCTCAAAGTGAGAAGAAAATTTCGCTTAACAGTTATTTTTACATTTTATTTTTAATATACGAAGATTCATGAACAAAAAAAGGAATTTTTTTTAGATTTGAAATTTTTTTAACTAAAAGATGACTTTTAATTTTTCTTCATTGATTGGAATTGTCCCTCTGAAATTAAAACAAATTTACATTAAAAAGAAGATTTTTAAGTTTCTTTTGTATTTCTGAACACAGCTTCAAATTGGTTAAAAAATGATATTTAATAACAAAATATAAAAAAAAAATCCTCTCAATTTGAAAAGAAAAATTTAATGCCCACATATAAGAGAAAAAAATTCTGCAAAAGAAGAGGAATCGTATAAAATTAAAAATATTTTTTTGGGTGTAAAATTCACAGAAGAAATCTAACTATTTTCAATATAATTTTAATAAAATTCTTTGAAATGATTAAATTATTTTTCTAAATAGTAAAAATATTCGTGAGAATTTAATTTTTTGATAGGAATTCAATTATTTTTAATACATTTTATTAAAATTTCTCGAAATGATTCATTTATTTTATTGTAATAAAATTTTTCTAAAAAATTTAATTAGGTACTATTATAAAAAAATTTAAAAAATTGATTTACAAGATCAATTTTTTTATTAAAATTATTTTAAAAAATTTTTAATAAAATATTTATAAAATTCTATTATTTATGGACCAAAATAAGTGAAACCGGCCACTTGGAAAATTTTTGTCTCCAATTTTATATTATGAGTACACTTTTTCCCCCTGAAATATTTTTCAAAAAAAAAATTATTTTGGAAGTAATCAGGTGTTAAAGTTTTGGGTCATTTTATTTTCATTTTATTATTACTTTGAAACAAATAAACATAATTAAGTGAATTTTTTTTAAATTAAAGCTTAAAGTCTATACTTCAAGGATTAAATAAAGCGATTGCTAAAAATGAAAATTTATAATTGTTTTTAACAATTATTTTAAACTATTGCAAATTGAAAAATGTTCTCAATGTTTTTGAAAGATTAAATTACGATGTTATGATGCGCAAAACTCCAATATTATAGAAATTATGTAGATTTTTTTGACAAAATGCAGGCGAAATTCGACTCGAATTACTGGAAAAAGATAAAATTGCAAACGAATAAATAAGATCGTCTTTTGTTTTATTAGAAACTTCACGCTTTCAAGCGGATTTTTAAGATTAAAAGTGGATTTTTGCCTGCATTTTGTCAAAAAAATCTACATAATTTCTATAATATTGGAGGTTACTGATTTTTCTTTTTTTTATTTCAAGCTTAGAGTTTTGCGCATCATAACATCGTAATTTAATCTTTCAAAAACATTGAGAACATTCTTCAATTTGCAATAGTTTAAAATAATTGTTAAAAACAATTATAAATTTTCATTTTTAGCAATCGCTTTATTTAATCCTTGAAGTATAGACTTTAAGATTTAATTTAAAAAAAATTCACTTAATTATGTTTATTTGTTTCAAAGTAATAATAAAATGAAAATAAAATGACCCAAAACTTTAACACCTGATTACTTCCAAAATAATTTTTTTTTTGAAAAATATTTCAGGGGGAAAAAGTGTACTCATATATCTACAAAAATCATGGATAACTTAAAAATTGGAGACAAAAATTTTCCAGGTGGCTGGTTTCAATTATTTTGGCCCTTATAAAATTTTGAATTAAATTTATTTTAAAAAACAGTAATATACATTACTACAAATAAACACGATTACTTTGAATATCAGCACAAATTTTATTAAATTCAATTATATTTTCAAAAATTTCAGTTAAAATTATTTATAAACTTATTTAAAAATAATAAATCGGATTTTCTTTTTTATAATACAAAGTATTTTTATTAGGTATATTGTAATATTAGTATTTTTCAAAAATGTTATATAAATATACGAATAATTAAACTGTATTACTTTTTCCTTAAATATTAAGATTGTTAGGATTTGTACAAACTTATAGTGTAGCGCCAGTGCACACAGGTGCCATTAGAGCCGTGCTTGTGAGTCATATATCGCTCTGCACCGCGACACTAATTATTTAATAACTTTTTTTGTAATTGATGTACATTTTTTTTCTAAACGTTTTTTTTCTCAGGAGGATATTGGCAATACAATACAATTTTTATTTTTTTTCTAGGAGGCCCAGAACACAATTTATTATTAACAATTTATAAACAAATTATATAAAAAACAGTTAAAAATTAATTTTTTTAAAAACAAAAATTATTTTTAAATACTTTGTTTCAAGAAGAAGAAAACCCCTTTTGAATTTTTAAAATCGGTCAACTGGATTTCGAGAAAAAAATTTTTTAATTTAAGACTACAAAAAAACTAAATTGTTAATAACATTAACAAAAAATTTTTTTTTGGTCTACAATTTTCAGGGTCTTTTTTTTACTCTACCAGGAGTAAAAAAAATTGTTTTAGATGGAATTAAAAAATATTTTTTTTAAAGTGGTCCGTTTGAGAAATTCTGACCCTTTTAGTTTTCCTAGCTAAATTTCGTAGTTTATTTCTTTCTTTAATAAGCAATCTTAATTCCTGAGTCATCCAAGGAGAATATCTCTTTTTATATTTATCAGAATGAGCAGGTGCAAATTTGTCAAAAGTAGAAATTAGGTACTGTGTAAGTTTGTAGACTTTAATTTACGTCTGTGGCCATATATGTCCATCTCAAAAATAAAATACTAAACATAATTCGATTTGAATAACCAAGTGCATACTAAGGTTTTTGGGGTCGCTGAATCCGAATTTCAAATCAGATTTTCAAAATTCAAAATGGTGAACCTAAAACGGCGACTATAAAGATTAAAAAATTTATCAAATACGCTTGAAACTCGTTACTTGGGGGTTTTCGGGGTCGCTGATTACTAATATGATGCCAGATTTACAAAATTAAAATAGTGAATCCAATATGGCGGATAATTTCAAGATTCATGCAATTTGATCGAATTTTAGGTCCGCCATTTTGGATTTTAAAATCTGACATCGGATTCGTAACCAGCGACCCCGAAAACCCCCGAGTAACAAGTTTTAAACAAATCCGTTGGATTTTTTATTTTCTCGACCGCCATATTGGTCCGCTATTTTAAATTTTGAAAATCTGACATTAGATTCGTAATCAGAGACCCCGAAAACCCCAGAGTATACAAGTTTCAAGCAAATCTGATAAAATTTAAAATTTTCGAATTCGCCATTTCGGGTTCGCCATTTTAAATCCGCCATTTTTTATTTTGAAAAACTGACATCAAATTCGAATTTGGCGACTCCAAATGCCTTAATTACAATGAAATCACATTTTTTGGAACCTTTTTTTTTCTTGGACCGTTTTTTGACCACAAGCGATATTTAGCTGGACTACAAAGGGGTTAAAAATGTTTAAATCCTATCCAAATTTTAAATCTAGTTCGCTCATTTTTTTTAATTTCAAAGAAAATTCAACAATTCTATATTTTAACAATTTATGCAACATATCTGTAATTACCATTCAACAAAAAGAATTAATTAAATGTTCCATTAAAAAAAATTAAATGTAAAAATTACGTTAAAATAAATTTATTTCCAACATAGATGTAGTATTTGAGAAGCGTAGTCGTTTCAGCGATCAGAAACAATAACACGCGCACAAACGCTCAATAAGGACCAGAATCCAACCCTGGAATTTTTGTTTATTAAAGTACAAAATAAATTTGATAACGCATTAATAGGAGTGGTTTATAAACCACCAAATGTTTCATTTGGAAGTGAGTTAGTAAATCAAATTTGTTCTTCATCTCAACTTTTTAATAATGTCATAATTATGGGTGATTTTAACTGTGATTTAAACACTCTTACTCCTAGTTCTAGATACTTTACTCTATGGTATATTCTGTAGGTATGTTTATGGTACCTCACAGCTCCACTCATCATTTAGACAACTCCAGTACTAGAATTGATGCAATGTTTGTCAGTGATCTGGATAGGGTGATATGTGATATCTAGTGATCAACATTCGGTACCATTTCTGTCGAGTCATGATTTGATTGACATCAGTTTTGAGTTTGAGTTTAAGAAACACGTACAGCATCTTGATAATCACTGTAACTGTATTCGTAATTTAAGAACTATTCCTAAGGCAAAATTTATATCGCATTTATTGACATATAATTGGACAGACATATACTCTGAACCGGATATGAACCTTACTTCTTATATAACTTCTGCCTTTGATAAGTTTGCACCTTTTCATTTGCCTGCTTTTAAAAAAAATAGTCACCTTGAATGACTAACGAAATAAAAAAATTGATTAAAGAGTGAAATAGACTCCGCAGAAGATTTGTAAGAGGTTGGGATATTGCCGATCAGGTGAAATTCAAGAAAATTCGCAATTTAATCCAAACTAAAATTGGGGATGCATGTAATAAATATAATTATAACGTAATAAGAAAAACTAATAACTCTCAAAATATTTGGCACATATTGCGAAAACTTAATCTAATTTCTGATAAGAAAAAAGTAACTGGTATTAATTTTCAAGTGCATGAATTTGTAGATGTTTTCTCCTACACAAACGCTAAGGTGCCTTGCTCCCTCTCTGCTGCACATGTTTCAAATAATATTAATATTTCTGATGATAATAAATTCTTTTTTTAAGATATCTCTCCAGAAATCATTCTTCCAGTCATCTTTCCTATTCTGATACATATATACAATTATTCTTTTCAAACCGGAATATTTTCAGATATATGGAAAATGAGTGATGTTCGTCCAATACCTAAAGTTCAAAGTCCAAAATGACTTACTGACTATAGACCTATTTCCTTGGTATGTACCAAGAAGACTAGAGACAGGAGGGCTAAATGCAGTAGTGGGGGTAGGGCACATACAGGGGGATTATGAAGGCGTTATTAGATTGCGCCAAATATCGTTTTTGATTCTGCACTTCCACTCACATACGCGTGTCACGTATTTAAATATATAACGTAAGAGTGTGCGTGATGTGCAGAACCGAAACAAGATATTTGGCGCAATCTAACCACGCCTTCATAATCCCACTAATTCTGACTCAGTGCTGTGAGTGAGAAAACAGACGAGTTAGCCCTCCTGTCTCTAGTCTTCTTGGTATGTACTATGTCTAATCCTCCTGAAAAATTAGTATGCAAACAGTAAACAGAGTTTTTAACATCCAATGATTTATTAGAGCCTCTGCAATCGGGCTTTCGCTCTAAACACACTGTCGTAGTGTTTTTCGATGTTTCAAAGGCATTTCCTTCTGTGAATCATAGTTTGCTAATTAATAAGATGTATTCCTTTAAATTATCTAAATCAGTTTGTAAATGATTCGAGTCTTATCTGAGTTTTAGATTTCAGAGGGTGGTTGATGGGTGTGGTAACTTCTCTGAGTGGGAAAATGTTGAATGCAGTGTTCTACAAGGTGCTTCACTCTCATCGTTACTTTTTAATTTGTTTATCTCAGACTTAGGGAATGGATTAAAATATTGTAAATTTCATAAGTATGAATGCCGATTATTTTAGGTTTTATTTATCTGGTCCATTGTCGTTGCTCCCTGACTTGTAAAACAAGTTGTGAATTAAGATGTTCATTACATGAACATTTTGCTTCCTCTTTACGATAAGCAAAAAAATTGCTTTAAAGTGAATTTTTTCATTTTATTTAATTCTATTAATGCTAATAAAATATATTCTTTTTATACATCAATCGATTCGTCTTGATGAAATGAAGATTTTTAGTTTGTTTTTAAGTCTAGATTAACATTTTATTATAAAGCAATATAATTTATAAGAAGGAAATAAATTTCTAATAAAAGTGCGAATTTTTGGTTTTAATTATGTTTAATTCTATAAATTCAAATAAAATATATACTTTATATATACCAATCGATCCGTTTTAATGCGACGGATAAGATTATTGAAAAAAATGAGTAACATCTTATTGTACTACACCGAAAAAAAAGTATTTTCAAATTTAGAGAATTCCTCTTCTTTTGCAGCATTTTTTCCTCTTATATACGGGCACTAAAGTTTTCTTTTCTAATTGAGAGGATTTTCCTTTATTATATTTGTTATTAAATGTCACTTTTTAGACAGGTTAAAGTTGCATTCAGAAAAACAAAAGGCAACTTAAAAATCTTCTTTTTAGTATAAATTTGTTTGATTTTTAGAGGAATAATTTCAATCAAAGAAGAAATATTAAAATTAATCTTTTAGTTAAAAAACTGTCAAATATAAACAAAAATTCCTCTTTTTTACAGATGAATATGCGTATATTGAAAATAAAATGTGAAAATAATTGTTGAGTGGAATTTTCTTCTCACTCTGAGATTTTATTTTTTTCGGTGTAGAATATAATTTTGATGAAAGAACTAAATTTTTTATAAAAAAGGTAATTTTTCTGTTTTAATTGTCATTAACTCTATAAACTCTCATACAATTTATACTTTATATATATACCAATCGATTCGTTTTGATGCAAAGAAGATTTTATTGTATATTAACTTCAATATTCAATTAAAAAAGAATTTTTAGAAAAAGTTTTTTTTTTGAAAAAAGTAAAAAAAAAATTTTTAATAGATTTTTTAATGTCCATCAATCCATTTCGAGATATTTTTATGATAAATATGCCTAGCAATTTTTAGCCCAATTCGTTGAAACCTCTTCAAGTTATCGTGTTCACAAAAAACGGGATCCACACACACATACATACATACATCCGGACAATTGTTCAGGGGCATTAAACGTATTAACCCTTCTGCATTAAACGTGATAGGAAACCAGGAGCGGCGGGCTTCGCCCGCCTTTGAGTGGTGTGTTGTGGATGCACCTTCAAAACGCCTTTTTTAAACGTTGAAGGGGGCTCTAGTCTAAGTTAGATACCTTCTAGTACCATCTAGGAACTAAATTTGACTTCCTTCTGCATTAAACGTTGAAGGAAAACAGGAGCGGCGGGCTTCGCCCGTCTTTAAGTGATGTATTGTGGATGCACCTTCAAAACGCCTTTTTTAAATGTTAGAGGAGGGGTCTGGTCTAAGTTGGATACCTTCTAGTACCATGTAGGAAGTTAATTTGACTCCCTTCTGCATTAAAACGTTTCTATGGTTATTTTACGTTTTTTGTATTTTTCTCGAAAAATACTCAATTTATGAAAAAATTGCATGTGACATAAAATGTGTATCTTAACAAGATCTACAACTTTTATGTAGAACATTTTTCAAAATTTTTTAATATTTTAAAAGTAAAACGTCAAAAACCAAAAAAAAATTGTTTCCCAGCCCTGGCGTTCCGTAAGTAACTTTTTAATCCTCCCCCACCTAATTTTTCATTTTCTAGCTGAGTTGAGATTTGTAGAAGTGAAGGGGGTCAGGGTCATTTTTTGCAATTTTTTTGAAAAAAATTAATTTCTTTCCCTTCTATTTCGGAAATATGTAGGCCAATCGGGTTTGCTATAATTTTCCCGTAATCTGCATTTAAAACTAAAGATCTCTACCGAATTTCAGCTCACAAGGTTGAGATTTGTAAAAGTTAAAGGAAGGGGAGAGAAGGTCATTTTTAGCAATTTTTTCAAAAAAATTTAATTTCTTTCCCTTCTATTTTGGAAACCTGTAGGCCAATCGGGTTCTATATAATTTTCCCGTAATGTGCACTTAAAACTAAAGATCCCTACGGAATTTAAGCCTACTAGGATGAGATTTGTTGAAGTTAAGTTATTTCCCATTTTGCGTGGCTGGGACGGACACACGAGTGATTTCATAAGGGTTCCGTCAGTACACCTATGGTGTACTGAACCCTAAAAATGAGCCCCAAGAGCAACAAAAAATATGAAAATTATGCAATTTTTTAGAAGAAAATACAAAAAAGTAATTTTTTGCTAAAATTTTAAAATATATTATGTTTATATTCTCCAAATTGATGGAGAATTTTTCCGTAGAATTCTTTATTCATGTTGATTCTTTATTTATATATGTAAAATAGTTCACTCCCTGATGAGGAACCATATATGGTTCTCAACTAGTTGGGACTTTAAATAAACACAAAAAAACCCGTTTGTGGTCTTTTTATTATTCTACAAATTAATAATAACATTATTTATTACATGTATATTCTATATATATGGGACGTTCCATGTCAACCGTATTAGAGCCCTGTGCTTAATTCTATGGACTCATTTATAACGTGTAAGGTCTTGAAATGTTCGTATTAAAGTATTCTATCAATTAGGATCTGGCCTTCTTAAAAATTCAAAATGGCGGACAAGTTATAACATATTATAGTGTTAAAAGTAGAAAATATCTAATTAAAAGATCATTTAAGAAGAAAGGAACGTTCTAATTGACATTACATTGATCGCCAACAGTGTTGGAGGTTTGAAAAATCAAAATATGTTGAAATTTTACAAAATTTTTAGAAATACCAAGTGATGGATCCAATATAATGGACTTTTTTTAAGTTACTCAATTTACTTAAAACTTGTTATTCGGAGGTTGTTAAGGTCACAGATTACAAATATGAACTCAATTTTCAAAAATACAAAATGGCGGACCTAATATGAAGCACTATTTTGTGTTTAAATGGCCTAATTTACTCAAAACTTGTTACACAAGAGTTTTTGGGGTCGCTTATTACAAATCTGAACTTAATTTTCTACAATCCAAATAGCAGACCCAATATGTCTATTTAAACAAAAAAATAGTCCGCCATATTGGGTTCGCCATTTTGTATTTTTGAAAATTGAAACTAACTTCTAAGAATTGGTGATACTTGACGTTCGATAAACCAATTTTTGGTACAAAGTCAAATTGGATGATAAAAATAATAATTATTTAATTTTTCAGATTCCTATGTTGGAAAAAAGATTTTTTCAAAGGAGCAGTTGGAAGCTTATCTGGCTTGGAATGAGGAAAGAATTTTAGATGATTTCCCAACTATCATACCAAAGTCTACGTCGGTTCCAAAATTGAAAATACAAACGTTTATCGTCGAATATATGGTTAATATAAAAAATGACAATCACTAGAGACTGAGAAGGATAAACAGGTAACTGATGAGGTAAAAGAAGTAACAGATGAGAAGTGAAACTAAATTGTGCAGTCAATTATAATTCCTAATTATTAAATTAAATGTTACATCCTAATGGCTTGTGATTTATTGCATGTTGTGGATTCAGAGATCAAAAATAATATTAATGACGAAATAGTTTCATCGGAACAAAATTTCAAGGTTTGCGATATTTTGATCAATCATATCAATAAAAATTATTATGCAAAAGTTATGCATAAAAAAATCCAATCGAGATCTTAAATAAATTGAAAGATATAAAGCGATGTGAAATAAATGTTAATTCTCACCCAGGGAGAAAGAAAATTTATAGGATGCAATATATCTTAGGAAAATTAACCGCTGCAGAATTATGTTAAAAGTTTGATGAAACAATAGAAAATTATGAGAATTTCCCTAGTGCGACTTTGTTGACAGAAGATGAGAAAAGAGATGCTTTTTTTACGCAGTCATGGTCTCAGTACCATTGATTCAAACAATCAAATTTGCATCAAAATATACTAAAGGTAAAATTGTAAATTATGAAGAGTTGAAGTTATTGGTATTACAGGAAGAGGCAAATAGAAAACAGACGAATGATGGGTTAAGAGAGATGAGAGATTTCACAATGTACATGAGTTATCGATTGTAGAACTGAATGATGAGAAAACCTAAGGTTTAATTAACGATCAGAAATTCACTAGGGACAATAAAGCGTTATTGTAACATGTTAGATCAGGCCATATTTCTTTAGAGTACTTGGAAGCTTTACAAAGAAAATTTCCAGATAATGTAGATTGATATTTAGTTAAATTTGATGAGAAAATTCGTGATTGTGAAGTGTGTAAAGTTTCAAAATTTAATAAATTGCTACTTTCGGTTACTATTCGATAGGCAACCAATGATGAAATTTATCTTGCGCTTTTAGCAAAAATAAAATTAGATCCATTTAATTACAAAGAGGCAATGTTAACTAAAAATAAAAATGTATGGAAATTGAAACGATAATAACCAAAAATACAAATAAAAGTACAAAGAATCGACACGAAATAAATGAGCTCATCTACGCGGAGACGAGGATTGACAAAAAAACGACGTAAACGTAAATTTAAGTTCGAACGGTGATCGCGAATTTGACGACGTTGACGATTAGTTTAAAAGATAACAAAATACAACATTAGCTAAACGAGGATTTCGTACAATTAACGCGGAGACGTTACATAAAGAAACGTTTTTAACGACGACGACTTTGAAACCATATTGGACGATTTTACCGAGGAACGTACTTCTACCCGTGAGATAAAAATCTCTTTTCTATAATGCGGTAAAACCGCTTCGTGGTAAAACCACTACGTTCTTCTTTACCTATCTCTTCTGCGGTAAAATCGCTTGTGGTAATAGAACTTTATTCTCCTTGTGGTAAGACTACTTCAGAGAGACCCTCTCGCGGTAACACCACTTCAAGAAGTGACGATCTTCGGCCGTACATTCGGGGTCCTCGATTTCGAATCGTTATGGAGGAAGAAGGTCTTGGTGGGGAGACTTTCTCGCTCACGCGATAAGGCTATTCAAGTTGGGTGGGGGAAAATTCAAGATGGCCGTTTACTGGTGCACAAATTTGTATACAAAGTGTATGGGATAGAGTCTAATTTTTTAAATATCTCGCTTAAACGAAATTTTTAACCATAAGTTTATTAGGATTTTGTGTTTTATTTTTAATGAACTATTTTTTGCAATAATAAAAATCGATTTTTTAAATTTTTCGATTTTATTATTGCAAAAAATAGTTCATTAAAAATAAAACACAAAATCCTAATAAACTTATGGTTAAAAATTTCGTTTAAGCGAGATATTTAAAAAATTAGACTCTATCCCATACACTTTGTATACAAATTTGTGCACCAGTAAACGGCCATCTTGAATTTTCCCCCACCCAACTTGAATAGCCTTATTAATCAGCCGTGACGCTTGCGCGGTACAGGCGCGCTGTCGAAACTCAGGCGCGTATACACAAATTCTCGACTCCAAAACATAAATATTTTCGGTGTCGATGATAACATAAACAAATATTATTCGGTTTTAATTGACCTTCGTCACAAACTCATATGTTAGAATTACACGCACCTCTTTAAGTGCGAACGAAACTAATGTAAAACCTAGTTAAGAGGCTAATGTGCTTTAGAAATTTGCGTCTAGTTCTAATGTTATTGTTGAAATACCCTAACTGTTGAGTTGTTTCTATTTCAGCAAAACTATATGGGTAATATTACCTAAATTATGCCTGTACCTTCTATTTTTTTCTTTCAGTGCATGAATCTAAAAAATACGGACATGGAACCTTGTTTATATACTTGACGATAAGTAGACAAGTTCCTTATTTTATTATTATATGTTGACGACGTATTAATGGCGAGTAATGATGAGGCTAAACTGAATGAAGTCAAAGAAAAATTGAAAAAAGAATTCAAATTCACTACAATGGTCGAGTTAAAAGAATTCTTAGGAATCTCTATCAATCGAGAAATTGAAAATTAAATAATGAAATCAAGTCAAGGAAAATTCATTGATAAGATTTTGGAAAAATTTGGATTTGACAAATGTCATCCACAGAAAACCTTGATATTAAAGATAAAGGTTAAGTTAAAGAATAAAGAAAGAAATTTGAGAAATGTATAGTTCACATAAAAAAAACTATCTAGTGCAATAACCCTTTAACACCCAAATGGAAAAAATTTTGGCATGAAGTTTGAGGACTTGTTTTGATACTAAAAAATCAATAGAAAAATTCACGAATCATCATTTCTTATGTTTTCATATGCGCTCTATTTTTCATATATAAATGAGACGTTATTTCCCGAAAGTCCCAGTCAAAAGTCTTGCGATTAGCTTGATTTTTTGGGAAATTGTTGTCCTATATGAAAGTAATAAGTTTGAAAAATATTAGCTCTTTAAAAAAAAATTGTAGAAAGTAGTGGGGGTTAAAATTTTGACATTTTTAGTAACACTGTCATTTTCAGAACCATATAACTTTTATAAAACATTATCGATTTTAATATATTTATAATGAATTTAAAGCATTTTCATCTACTTTTTAACAATTTTACAAAATAAATTTAAAAAAAAATTTTTAGCCCCCATTTTTTAAAAAAATAGTTTTTTTTAAATTTTGACTCTAATGGGTGTTTTTATTTTTTTTTAAATTTTTATTGGAAAGCTGAAATTTTTTCCGAAAAAATCATATAAGTTTGACAGTGGGATGACCAGAACTTTAGAAGAAAATTGAAAACAAAGTAAGCGGTGCGCCCGGGATCTGTACGTTACGCCGGCGCTACGCTGTTGAACGACATAAATATCACTGTTTTATCTTAATTTTTTTCAGTAATAGATCTCTGCATTTAAACAGAGTTGAGACTGACATTAAAATACTGCCTGCATTACTTTTACCGAACAACATTGAAATATATAATTTTGAAGAAGAATGTTTAAACTTTTATAAGTTACAATTGTTATTATCAATTAAAATGAGTAATTTTGAAAAAGAATGTATGGAGTTTTATAGAGAACAATAATTATCAGCTAAAATAATTAATTTTGAAAAAATTGAAGATTAATGTTAAATAGAAATTGAATATTTTTAAAAGATTAATTTTAAAAAATTTAACGTTAAATAGTCGTAAGATTCAATTATTTATTTTTTATTAATTTATGACATTTGTTACGAAATCTAATATGCGAACAACTTGATTATTTTTTAGATTTCTTGTTTCATTTTTTGTTGGATTCTTGACAAAGAATATTCACAAAATATATTTTGCGAAAAAAATATGAATACAGTCCGCCTCTTATACCTACAGGGATCAATATCACTTTTGAGTTTTAGAAAAGTCACAGTCATCTAGGGAGAACTCGAGAAAGTAATAAACGCGGTAATATTTAAAACCAAAGAAACATTTAAATATTAAATATAAACTTATAAACCATCAATATTTTTTCCAAAATTAATTATTATGGAAAAAAATAAAGATAAAACAGTGATATTTATGTCATTCAATGGCGTAGCGCTGGCGTAACGTACAGAACCCGGGCGCACCGCTTACTTTGTTTTCAATTTTCTTCTAAAGTTCTGGTCATCCCACTATCAAACTTATATGATTTTTTCGGAAAAAATGTCAGCTTTCCAATAAAAATTTAAAAAAAACACCCATTAGAGTCAAAATTTAAAAAAAACTATTTTTTTAAAAAATGGGGCTAAAAATTTTTTTTATATTTATTTTGTAAAATTGTTAGAAAGTAGATGAAAATGCTTTAAATTCATTATAAATACATTAAAATCGATAAAGTTTTATAAAAGTTATATGGTTTTGAATATGACAGTGTTACTAAAAATGTCAAAAGTTTTACCCCCACTACTTTCTACAATTTTTTTAAAGAGCTAATCAGGGAGTAAGAGTAAGGAGACTGAACTCTGTGTGGAAAGCGCTAGTTCGGTCTCGTTACTCTTACTCCTTGGTGCTAATATTTTAGAAATTTATTACTTTCATATAGGACAACAATTTCCTAAATAAACACAGCGAGATTGGCTAAAAAATCGCCATAGAACATTTTGACGTAGGTTGCACTTAAACATTTCTACAACCCTTTTCCCAAAAGAACACATTTTGTCATATATGAAAAAACGTGGGGTGAGGCAGCCAACTATTTTAATAGTTAGAAAAACATAACCTAAAGTTAAAATTAGTGAAACATAACAATTAGTTGTCCTTAACTTACTTTTATTATGTTAGTAAACTTCAAAAATTTACATTTGAATAATATTATAATAATAACATTAATTAAATTCAATTTAACATTTTAAGAAAATATAAATTTGTTATTCTTATAAAATGGTTTATAAAATTCAATGTTAAGTTTAAAATGTATTGGAGTTGGAAAAAAGAGAAAAGATTTAGAAGAACCAATAATATCAACACAAAAAGACGAATAATTTAGTGTCGGCTGCCTAACCCCACGAGAACTTTTTTAAGAAAACATCCACAAAAATCGTAATATTAAAAATATCGCAATTCCATTAACACCATCGTCTTCAGAACTAAATTCTGCATTAAAAATCACTTAGGAGAATTTTATTCGTGTAACTCTATTAACTAAAATCACCAAAATAACTCTTAGAAAAGTTACATCGAAAAAGTTAGTTTTCATATATGATACTGTCATTGCTAAACTGTTGCAGCAGTAATGCCCATCTGTTAGCAACTAAAGTAAACTACCATAAGCAGTCTACATTAGCAATAGCGCACGAATTGAAAAAATTTTGCAGAAATAAAAAGCAATTGACTGCCTCACTCCGTTGGCTCTATTCCATTAGCAATAACGATAGTTTGATATCGGTTTTTAGAAAATATATATGTCGGATCCAATATGGTAGACAAATTTTTTTTAAATGCATCGGATTTGCTTGAAAGCTGTTACTCGGAGGTTTTTGAGGTACCGAACATAATGTTAATTTTCAGAAATTAAAAATGGCGGATCCAATATGGCGGACAATTTTTTTTTAATTAATCAGATTTAATTGAAAGTTGTTACTCGGGGTTTTTTGGGGTCGCTGATACCGAATCTGATGTTAATTTTAAGAAACTTTTATACGATGCGTTAAAAAATGTTTTTTCCTAACTTTATAATGTGTTAGGCTTTACATATATTAAAAAATACAGATACTTCCTCTATGAGGAAGCAAAACTTTAAAAACATCAATTATTTAATCCTTAATTGTTTGAACAATTCTCTAATTAAGTTATTATTGATATTTATTAAATTTTTAACGCGTATCTCGAAAAATTCATTTATGTATAGAATAAAGAATTTTCGGAAAATCGTTATCTCAATAATTATTAAAATAAATATTTTTTAACTATAATTTGTCATGTGTATATTACATATTATACAATTATGAAACAGTTGCTGAAATATCGATTTGACATTTAATATTTATTGGTTATTATAATAAGCTTTATAAATTGCAAAATCAAATAAATACTACATCTTTCAAGGTATAATGTAAAAAAGTTTATGAATATCAATTATTTGTTTAAATAATTTTAAAGAAAAGTTGTAAAAAATTTAACTTAATTTGTTATTTAATTTATTGATTTAATATTAAGTAATACCAAAAAAAGCTGACTAATATATATATATATATATAAATTTGCTCTTATCTATACTGATTCGGAGTTGTTAAAACTTAGCAATTATAGATTGTTTAAACGTTTGGAAGTCAAAAGTTCATAGTAAAATTCAGTTTTTAATTCAATTTAATTATTGGTTATAAATTATTATGATAATTAATATTAATAAATTAATTCAATTGATTTATTTATTTTGCCTTATTTGACTAATATAGATATATATATATATATATAAATTTGCTCTTATCTATACTGATTCGGAGTTGTTAAAACTTAGCAATTATAGATTGTTTAAACGTTTGGAAGTCAAAAGTTCATAGTAAAATTCAGTTTTTAATTCAATTTAATTATTGGTTATAAATTATTATGATAATTAATATTAATAAATTAATTCAATTGATTTATTTATTTTGCCTTATATTTGGTTTAAAGTATATCATAAGACTAAGCTTGAGTCAACTTCAATATGTTTTTACATGTTTTAAATTTTTATACTTATTTTATTAAAAGATCTTGAAAATTATTTTAAAAATGTAGTAAAAAATAAAAGAAGCAAATACATAAATTTTTATCAACAACAATTATTATGTATTATTATTATTTAAATCTTTTGGTTAAGTTTTTATTTCGAATGTGGTTTAAATTGCGCACATCATTTGTTTAATTTAAGCTGTTGTCCGCTAGATGTCGATCATGATTGTTTTCCTTCCTATCTCGCAACTGACATTGAACCTCAATACATTAAGTAGACGTGCTTTCGTGGATATTTTTTTCTATCTCTAAAAATCAACATCAGATTCGGTATCAGCGACCCCATAAAACCTCCGAGCAGCAACTTTTAACGAAATCTGAAGAATTAAAAAAAAACAAATGACATCTATCATCTACTCGACATGCATCACTACAAATTTCAAGCTATTCTCATGAGTTTTTGAAAATGTGTCTACCATATTGGATCTGCCATTTTGAAAATTGCATTTCAGATTCATAATTAGCGACCTCAAAAACTCCGAGCAACAAGTTTCAAGATAATTTAGATAGTTTTTTAAAACATTTTCCGCCATATTGGATCCGCTATTTTGAATTTTGAAAATTGGACTTCAGATTCGTGATCAGCGACCCCTAAAACCACTGAGTAACAAATTTCAAGCTGATTTAAAAGCTTTTAACAATTTTGTATTTTTGAATCAAATTTTGAAAAAAATTTGATCTTCAAACTCCATTTTTGACCCGCCATTTTAATTTTTAATTTTCTCTATAGTCCTATCTTCTAGGTTATATATCTATGGCACGTTATTTGTAACATTTGCAATTATTTGTACGCTATTTCATAGTAGAAAAAATTAAAAATTAAACAAAAATTGAAAAAAAATCGGACTTTTTTTATAAAAAACATTAATAACTTTTTTGTTAATAAATTTTTGATGTTTTTTTAACACTATTCGATAGAGCGCATATGAAAACATAAGAAATAATGATTGGTGAATTTTTCTATTGAATTTTAAGTACGGAAACAAGTAATCAAACATCATGCCAAAATTTGGTCTGTTTGGGCATTAAAGGGATAAGGTAACTATAATACCGGGACGTTTAAAAAACAGTTTTGTATAATAATGTATTTAAATAAATATCATTTTTTTGAAATGTTCCTTCCGAATTATAAGTAGCAAGTATAGTAAGTATAGTAAGAAAATGCTAATTATACAAGGGATAAACCAAATGAAGCTAAAAAAGTCTTGGATCAGTTTAATTTTTTAGATGAAAGATTTCCTAGTGTTATCTGTTTTGCTTGTAATTTGTCAGTGGTTAACACGCTAAAGAATAAAAAAAGCTTCAAAGTTTCTGACTTTAGAAAGTTTACATCAATAAAAACACGTTCTTTATCGACTAGTGAAAATTGTATGTTTTCTCTGTTTAGAAGTCATTGACTTAAGGAAATAAAAATCTTCTAAACCTTAAAGGATAAAATGATAGAACCATATTAAAAAATGTCAAGACAAATGTGTAAAGAAGAAAGAAAAAGTTGCTAAAATAAAATTCAAAAAGAGGTGTTCTAAAAATAATATTATACACTAACCTGATCTGAAGTAACCTTACCTTCAGTATGCAGCAAATTGGCGCTGTTTATCAAAATATTAAAATGTTTTTTAATTAAAAAGTATTCTTATTTAGTTATAATTTCTGATATTTAAAAAAACAATTATTTATGATTTTAAATTATTTAAAAAATAATAATATTATTATTTTTGTATAATTTAATATAATCATAAAAAAATTAAACAAAAATTTCTTTTTAAATAAAATTTATTCAACTCACTTAGTAGTGTAACGGCAAAATTACTGATGAATCGTATCAATATATTTAAACATTCAATTCGAAACATTTGCATCGAATCCTACACAAGAAATACTCTACTATCGCTTTCCTTAAAATTCACACAATCTCATCGGGGAATTCCTCCAAGACGATGCCGTGATGCAAAACGGTCCTCTGGACAACGAACAACCAAACGAACTTTTTAAACACGACTGTTGAGACGCTACCACTTATCTCTACTCGCTGGTAGAGATTAACAAAACAACTCAAATCTTATTTACAACCTACAAAATAATAAAACTCTATATCTCTCTCGATTTTGACACTCGTCAATATCACGTCTCGACTTCTCGGTAACCCACAAGCAAGTATCGAACCATCTGATTGCTCCCAGTAGGCTTTCTCATTATCAAATCGTTTCCTTGCGTTTTCATTTACAATTTTCGGAAGAACCCTTCTTCCTTATCCTCACGAAACGGCACCTGAAAGAGATTGGAAAGGGTCGCTGACCATGTGACGTACGCTGACAATTAATCATGCGCAAAATCATTCAAATTCTGATTTCACGAAAACCACAGCTCCTCACACGCTGATACGAAAGAAAAATACAAGAGACTTGACAAGTAACGAGACAGACCTATGATAAGAACGATATAAACGAACGACTCTCTATAAATGCTCTTCCGACACAAGACAAAATAGGCAGAGTAAGGAACAAAACACTTCGTTACAGTAGTTAATAACTTATTATAATTAACTATTTAATTATATATACTAATTTAGGAAACTCCACGGCGGACGAAGAGTGCAATTGCAACTGAGGATAGTGCGGATGGAGGCCTTCGTACGACAAAAACGGTTGGTAAGCGCCCCAGGGAAGGTCTAAGCCCGGATGTGAGTCCGCAAGAAGACGGAGCAGACGGCTAGATAAATGCTCCAATTCGCGAGCATGCTGAGGTGGCTAGGTGCCAAAAGTGACTATCCTACGGACACTCAACCCGAACCTGCAAAGCCCCCGACGGAAGTAAAAACTGTCGGAGATGCGGCGGGAGGGGCCATGTCGCGAAGAGCTGTGAAGAGAAGCCGAAGTGCCTTATATGCTTAGACCTGGAGAAACCAGAAACTGATCACGACGCCGGAAAGAGAGCCTGCCCGGTTTACAGGAAAGAACTGCAAAAACTTAAAAGGGCAAATCCTTAAAGTTTTTTGGCTAATATACGTATGTATAGCTGCTACTTCTCACCCAACGACCCACTGATAAACTTCGAAGCCAATATCGAAGACCTAGAAGCGAGTCTCACAGAATCCAGGCTGGATGTTATCATCACTGGCGATTTTAACGCAAATTCGCCAGAGTGGGGTGAGACGAGACTCGACAAGAGAGGAATTCGTATTTGAAAAACGATCTCCAGAAACGACTTATTAGCTGTAAACCGGAGTAATATATGGACTTTTAGACGAGATGCGATCGGATCAATTATAGATCTAACGATCGCATTGTCTAAAATATTTAGCCGCATAAGCGACTAGCGGGTCTCTGAGGAATATACCGCAAGTGACCACCAGTACATTGAGCTCTCAGTCTCGATGGGAGACAAACGGGGAGGAAAAAGACAGGATGTTCCTAGTCGCAAAACCTCCTCGTGGAATATGAAGAGTCTCGACAAGGAAAAGTTCGGCTGGTCCCTAAGAGAAGCCCTTTTAATTGAGAACTTGGGCTGGGTGAGGAAGCCGAGCAGTCTGGATGCGGAGGTTCAAGCGGTAAGGAACATGATAGTCACCGCTTGCAATGCGTCAATGCCACGCAAAGGCGCCATTCCCGTAAGAAAATCCTTGCACTAGATATTTTCGATTGGGTCAGAAAGATAATAATGTATTTATTTCCTCCTGCAGAATCATATCTTAGGATGGACTGGAGTTTTTGCAAAGTCGAAAAGGAAGAACTCTTTACACTTAGTGAACTACAAAAAGCAGGCAAAAGATTGAAAACAGCCAAGGTGCCTGGAATCGATAGGATAAGTAACGAGATCCTAAAGTTGGTTATCGACACTTCACCCCAGATTCTGCTTCGATGCTTCAATCTTTGCCTTGAAAGAGGACAGTTCTTCCGCGACTGGAAGCGACAGAGGTTATTCCTCCTAAGGAAAGGTGAAAAACCTCTAGATAAAGTCTCGTCGTACAGGCCCATATGCCTGTTGGATACGATGGGTAAACTTCTAGAGGATATGGTTCTGCAGAGAATGCAAAGCCACTTGACCGGAGACAATAGTCTATCGAATCACTAATTTGGTTTCCGTAAAGGCAAGTCTACAGTTGATGCAAGTCGAGAACTTCATAATGTCGGTCATGTCGAAGAAGGATCTCGACGGCCACCAAAAAGCGTAATTTAAACAGTTTATTATCATTATTTATTTATTTTGTGATTTATTTGTCTTTTTACACTTTTATTTTCATTTGTGTTTTATTTGTCCATATACAACTTTTACCTTTTTGACTTTATACATCTGTTTATTTTATATGTTTCTGTTTTACATCCGTTTAATATTTTATCTCTTAACATCTTTTACACTTTTTAACATTTATAATAATAATAATAATTATTATTATTATTATTGTGCTGTTAATTCCGCTTTTATATTATAATAGTTTTAAATTTTAACTATTGGCGCAGGAGAACCGCAAACAAAGAACAAAGTCGCAGCAGCGCCACCTTCGAGCGCCACCCTCGAAGGCCAAAGTCTTACGACAGTTCCGAGGGAGCGTAAAGGGCTCAAAAAGAAGTCGCTAAGCAAAAAAAATATATATGGGACCATCCACGTCAACCGGGACAAGACTCTGTCCAAAAATCTATTGCACTGATTTTAATGGTTGAGGGCTTAAAATCTTCGTCTTTATACCCTTTATCAAATACAATGTGGTACTTTTGAAAATTCAACATGGCTCTTTCAAAATGGCGCATTATGTAAATGAAAAACACAACTTCCAAACTTAAATGTTTATTTAAAGTAAAAAAAAGCACAAATAGCTTCTAAGGGGGTACTTTTAATGACTGCATGCCTCTAAATGAAGAAAACCCAAAAAAGTAAAAAAGAAACGAAAATTCAAAATTGCGGATCCAATATGTCGGACGAATTAAATTTTTTTAAAAAAATTCTTCGAAATCGCTTGAAAATCGTTACTCGAGGGTTTTTGAGGTCGCTGATTACGAATCCGGTGTCAGTTTTTCAAAACGTAACGATTTTCAAGCGATTTCGATGAATTTTTAAAAATTCGTCCGCCATATTGGATCCGCCATTTTGGATTTTAAAAAACCGACACCGGATTCGTAATCAGCGACCTCAAAAACCCCCGAGTAACGATTTTCAAGCGATTTCGATGAATTTTTAAAAATTCGTCCGCCATATTGGATCCGCCATTTTGGATTTTAAAAAACCGACACCGGATTCGTAATCAGCGACCTCAAAAACCCCCGAGTAACGATTTTCAAGCGATTTCGATCAATTTTTAAAAATTCGTCCGCCATATTGGATCCGCCATTTTGAATTTTGAAAACTGTCACCGGATTCGTAATCAGCGACCTCAAATACCCCCGAGTAACGATTTTCAAGCGATTTCGATGAATTTTTAAAAAATTCATTCGCCATATTGGATCCGCCATTTTGAATTTTCGTTTCTTTTTTACTTTTTTTTCATTTAGAGACATGCAGTCATTAAAAGTACCCCCTTAGCAGCTATTTGTGCTTTTTTTTACTTTAAATAAACATCTAAGTTTGAAAGTTGTGTTTTTCATTCACATAATGCGCCGTTTTGAAAGCGCCATGTTGAATTAATAGTATTTAATAATTATTACATTTTGTTACGTTTAATTTAGTAACCATTTTTTTTGTTTTGCTATTTTATATTCTAGAAATAAGACACCTTTTATATTGTATAACTTCAAGGGAAATTCGGAAATTACTGTCTTAGAATTAAGTATTATTTTCTTTTTACACAATTAATAGGAAAGATGTAATTCTTTACCATTAATTTACTCATCAATTTATTGTCTACGAATTTATTTCAAATCATTCAATCTATATTAAGAACAACTGAAAAACTCCAATTGCTTTTTATTATTAAACTTTCTTTAAATATTATCAAAATAATATTTTAAATTATAAAACATTATATTTCAAAGAATATAAATCAACCAACATCTGTGAGAAATTGCCAGAATCATCAAAAGCAATTTCACAAGAAAAACTTCTAAATGTATTGGTAAAACACCAAGGAAAGGAAATCACCTATGTATTGTCCATAAAAAGTGTAGAGAACGTCGAACTCTATCACGCCACTTTCAAGAATTTGCAAGTTTGCGAAAAGCTGGCCTAGCAACAATAAGTTTGAGGGACCGTGTGCAACGGAACCCCCCACTTTACTTATTTCGAGTGGATTTCCAGGGTGTGACCGATTATTAAAATGTATTAATCCAGAGTCTTTAATTGTTTTTCCCGCAGAGCGGTTGATTATATATATTGTGATTTTTTTTGTTGTAATAATTATTACTCGTTGTAAAATAAAAAATAATCTTCAAGAGAAATTGAGAATTTCGGTTATTTGTATGATTTTATGTTAATCTTAATCAAATTAAAATAAATGAAACAAAAACATATCATATATTACTCACATTACATATAGTGTTTTATTACAATTCTTCTCAACTGTTGCTACCTTTTTCCTTCTTAGATTTCTTTCAAATCTAATACCGTCTAATCGGAGTAATTGAATTAATAATTATCTTAAAAAGGGGATCCACTACCTATTGAATATAAATTTTATTCCCGAAAAGCAAGTACGTTTTACCTTGGGATGATTTCAATTTTATAATCTAAATTCACTTCAAAAATATCGAAAATAATTTCGATACAGTTAAAGTTGAATTTGTTTGAATAGAGATTTTTGTTTAATAAATAAATAATCAAATTCATCTTTAACACATTTTATTAAATGCGAAACAAATTATATAAATAAGCTAAATAACAGTATCAAGATTAGATGTTTACGCTTTACTTTTGCATCAAAGATGTTTTAATTGGGATTCGATAAGTCAATAATTACACAGGCACACAAAAAAAATTTGGCCGAGACACTACAATAGTATATTCCCATGTATTTTGGTCCGCTGAATCCGAATACGAAGTCAGAACTGCAAATATTGGTTTTTTTAGTTTTACTCAAAAAACGTGTCAATAATCAAATTAAAATTTGTAAAAATAAATTTTTTTTAATAACACTATCGTAGTATATTTCGATGTATTTTTACACGCTGAATCCAAATTTAAAGTCAGAATTAACAGATTTGCTCAAAATTTTCTGACAAACTCAAAAAACTGAATTAAGATCACAAAAAAAGAAAAAAATTTAAAAACATAACTAGTAGGGGAGAGTGGGGTAAAACTGGACCCCCCTGAATATTTCCGAAAGGAAATTCTGAGGAAATCGTGTAATATTTCCAAATATTAGGTCTTGGGTTTTGAAGGCACACACCTCAGGAATATTTACCACCAAAACATTGATGAATTTGCAAAGCGTTTCTTTTTGACAAACATTTATTCTCAAAATGGGCCTGTGGGGCAAACCGGACCATGGGGGGTCCGGTTTACCCCAGGGGGTGGGGCAAACCGGACGGTTTGCAAAATTTTTTTAAGTTAACACCGCAACTAAACAATAAAAGATTAAGTATAGGTGTATCTGGGAAAAAGTTGCGCAATTAAATGATCTTTCAAACAAGCCATCGAAAAATGAAATCGTTTAATTCGTTTAATCACAAGAGTCAAAAAACCGTTAGGGGGTCCGGTTTGCCCCACTCTCCCCTATATTTCTATGTATTTTTTCCCGATGAATCCGAATTCAAAATCCGAATTTTCAAAACGGATAAAAATTTTGAAATATTTAAGAAAATCTGCTAAGAAAAACAAATTAAAGTCAAGAGATTCAACTTTTTATTGTTAGTATATTAGATTAGTGTATGTTCATTAGTGTATACTCTTTCACATTTGGTTTTTTATGAGTCAATTTTTGAGTTTATCTCAAAATTTTTAGCAATTCTTTCAATAACGATCTTAAATTCAGATTCAGCGTGAAAAAAATACATAGAAATATGCTACTGTAGTGTCATAAAAAAAATTTCTATTTTTTTTTATTTTAATTTGGTTTTTGAGTATAACTCAAAAAAAGAACCAATTTGGCAATTCTGACTTCGGATTCGGATTCAGCGGTTCAAAATACATGGGGATATATTATTGTAGTGTCTCGGACAAAAAACTTTTTTTTGTGTGCCTGTGTTATGAATCGCAAGTGTAAAAATTTAAAGATTTACAGTGCCGGGCAGTTGGATTTGCTCATCCTACTGCAAATAAAGACTTCACAAAAGGTTATTCATTTGAAGTTCTAGAAAAAATAGAAAATTAAGGTCTTTTTTCAAAACTAATATTTCCTACTTTTCCTAATATTAAAAAAAATATATCAAAATCAAAATTACTGTTTAAATGCAATTAACGGTAAACCAAATTTTAAACTTCTTGGGTTAAATTTTAAACAAATGTAATTTTTTAACCAGTATATATTTACACGTAAACTTCATTTATTGCAATTAAGAGCTAATTTTAACTCCTTTCAAACGCTATTTGAAAAAGTGTTGAACACTACACTTTGACCTACTATTTTAAGGTCATGTTTACCAGGGACCGATACGAAAGTTTAGTTTCTGATTTGATAAAAAACTAAATTAACAAACTAAGTTTAGATTCGTGTCGACTTGAAAAAAATCCTCTTAAAAAAATTGTTTTTTTGGCTTTTAACAAAAATATTTTTTTAAGTCGAATAATGAAATTGTGGAAAAAGAATGAAAAAAATTTTTTTTTAATGTTTGAAATTTTATAAACAGTTAAATGGGTGATTCTCCGCGTAGTGCACAATTCAATGTCCCTCGTATTTTTTAAGAAATTAGTTGCACATATTGCAATGAATTGAATGAGAAAATCTAATTTCTGTGTTTACAAACAAAAGCCAATAGTCGTTTACATTTAAAAATTTATAATTTTGCTTTAAAAGCTGTTTTAAGGTACCAAAACGTCATGGTCTGGCCTGTCCCCAGTACGATGTATATAAAAAAATTGTTATTTTTAATAAAATACAGTAATTAATCTAAAAACTATTCATAGTTTCGTATTGTTTATGTTCATAGAATTGTGAAAAACAAAGAACTTGCGAAAAAAATTTATTTAAAACAATTTTTTTTTATGTTAATTCTTGTCCCTCGTTTTTGCGTCATGGTCTGGCCTTTTTATAAAATTGTATTATTTACATAAAAATCAAATCGAAACTTTACTCAATATTAGAAAAACGCAACAACAAACTCTCCTAAGTAAATTACTAAGAGAGAAACTAATTTGAGAATTAATTGTTTAATTTTTTACACATTAAAAGCACCAAACTTGCATAGGGAATCACAGAATCGTCATGGTCTGGCTTCACATAATTCTCAATAAAATTAATAATTATTAATATTTTACGTCAATTAAAGTGTAGTAGTATTAGATCAGTGAATATAAATGACGTAAATATGAAACAGAATGAAAATCGCAAATAAATTGTTTAAAAAATAACTTTTTCTTGAGCGTCATGGTCTGGCCTTCTTGTCATGGTACGGCTTTTCTGTATTAAACAGCGTGTAACAACAGAGTGAACTGAATAACACCAACAGAGTGAAGTAAAGCAAATTGTTTTAATCGTTGAAGTTTAGGAATGTAATAAATAATTATATAAATTTCCATAAATTACCGCATAATTGTTCATAAATTACCGCATAAATTACCATAAATTTCCCAAAAAATTTTTTTAAAATTTTAATTCCATTTTATAATCTACTCTTAATTACAGCATAAATTTCCATAAATTACCGGATAAATTTCCATAAATTTCCAAAAAAAAATTCAAAATGGCGGATCCAATATGGCGGACGACATTTTCAAAAATCCATCGAATTTACTTGAAACTCGTTACTCGGGGGTTTTCGAGGTCGCTGATTACGAATCCGAACTCAGATTTAGAAAATTCAAAATGGCGTATCTAAAATGGCAGACGACATTTTCAAAAATTCATTGATTTCACTTGCAACTCGATACTCGGGGGATTTTGGGGTTGCTGATTACGAATCTGAACTCCGATTTCAGAAATTAAAAATGGTAGATCGAATATGGCAGATGACATTTTCAAAATTTTCAAAATTCATCGGGTTCACTTGAAACTCGATACTCGAGTGTATTAATTTGGCAGTTCCAATATGGCGGACGCTATTTCAACCAATTTATAATCTTCACTGAAAATTTGTGACTTGGAGTTAATTGATGTCTTAAATTAAGAATGTAATGTCGGTTTTGAAAATGGCGGATCCAATATAATAACCAGTAATTTTGAAAGTTAACTGAATTTATTTAAATTCTGTTAGTCAAAAATTATTTAAGTCTTACGTTGAAATCCCTGTAACTGTCATTTTTGTTGAACGCGACAGTCAGTTGTTTTGTTAATTGCTCTGTATGTGTCTAATGTGTTATTTTTATTCTTCGTTTAGCTTAAAAACTGTCTTTTTTTAAAAGTTTGCAGTTGTATTTGGTCGTCTTTATTCCAGTTTGTCCTGTTATTGTGAAAACGTTGTTCGCCATATTGGATCCGCCATCTTGAATTTTCGAAATCTGAGTTCAGATTCGTAATCAGCGAACCCGAAAACCCCCGAGTAACGAGTTTCAAGAGAATTAGATGAATTTGTAAAAAATTCGTCCGCCATATTAGATCCGCCCTTTTGAATGATCAAAATCTAAGTTTGGATTCGTAACCAGCGACCCCGAAAACCCCAGAGTAATAATTTGTGGACAAATCTGTGTGTTTTTGTAGCCAAAAATCTACTTGCGTCTATACACGTCATCGACAGTTTGAGCCCACTTGCACCATGACGTGTATACACGTCATCGACTGTCAAGGGGTTAATAGTATTTTATATAAGAAATCATACTACCAAAGGATTTTGCAAAAAAAAAATTTTGTTAATGTTATTAACTATTGAAAATTTTGAACGTATTTAATTGAAAAATGAATTTCTCAAAAACTTATTGATCGATTTTAATTTTTCAAATTGCATTTTATTTGTCTTGAAATCAGGGACCGTCACGGAAATCAAATTTTGATTTCGTTACGATATTCCAAAACAAAACGAAATTATTAATGTATTTTGATTTTGATTCTGTAACCAAACAAAATTTACTTTCTATTTTGATTCCGATACTGTAACGAAACAAAATTCACATCCTATTTTGATTCTGATACTATAACGAAACAAAATTTACTTCCTATTTTGATTCTGATACTGTAATACTGCAATTCGGTTTCCTTATAGAAACAGAAATCGATTCGAATTCTATTTCAGATTTCGTAAGTAAAAACGATATTATCTTCTGATATATTTAACATTTGCAACAAAATTTTGGTTCAATCACACTTCTACATGCGCAGTATTTTTTTATCAAAATTAAAACAAGAAAGAATTTTGATTTTGATATTAGAACCAAAACGAAATAGAGTGGAATTTTGATTTTGATATTGGAACCAAAACGAAACACAGTTGAATTTTGATTTTGACATTGGAACCAAAACGAAATAGAGTGGAATTTTGATTTTGATATTAGAATCAGAACTAAATAGAGTGGAATTTTGATTCTATATAGAATATCCGAATCAAAACAAAAGTATTTTTTAATTCTAATTCTAATGTTTAAATTGAACATCTTTATTATAATATTATAAAAATAACACAGTCTTTCTAAATATAATAATTAGATAATTAATTGCATTTTTATCAAAAATGTAGTTCTTTTAGAAAAATTATTGGTGTAAGGTATAAAAGTAATAAAAATAAAATTTCAAAAGTAATCAAATTTTTTTTTGGAATTTAATTATTTTCATAAATAAAGCTCATCTCAGAATTTAAATTATTTTAATATAATTTTTATTGAATTCTTAGAAAAATGTTACTATTCTAAAAAATTTTAATAAAATTCGTCAAAAGAATTCAATTATTTGAAAAATTATTAATAAAATTCTTTATAAGAATTCAATTTTAAGAAACATTTAATTATTCAATAAATTATTTAATCTTGTAGTTAAATAATTGAAATCTCTTCGAATTTTCAAATAAAAATTGATTTAAACATGAATTTAAGTTAAAATTTTAGATATTTTGAAAAAGTTTAATTGCATTTTTTTCTGAAATTATTTTAAAAAAGAATTTTTGTTTTATTTTCTAGAAAATTTATCGGTGTTCTTATAAACTTCATCTAATTATAAAATTAGGTAAAAACTGTGCCATCCAGTTTGCATTATGTAAAAAGCTAGTAAATAACAATAATGATTTATTTTAACAATTTTTTAATAATATTTCGAACTAGTTTATCTAAATATTTTATTGAAACGGCCAAGATTTTAATAACTTTTTACAGAAATAAAGTGAACTTAAGTTTCCTATAAACCATCGTCTAAAGTGTCTATTTGTTTATATAATTTGTTTATAACAATTTAAAAATGGATGTACAACACCATTTTACAAACCAGAGACCTATAGAAGTATGTTAAAATACTTAGCGTTAAAAATACCCATATCTTTTATATAACTATAAACATTTTACAAAGTGGGTTTCTTTAATTATTGTTTATTCAAATTATGCAATTTAAAAATAAAAAATCGGGATCGAGCAATCTATAATTTATCTTATTCTTCTTGATAGTGTTATTTTAAAGTTTTTTTTAAGAATGTTTTTAATTTGTGAATTACATTATTACATACCCATCATACAGTTTACATTATGATATTACATTAACAAAGTTGTTAAAAATATACAAATTTTCAAAGTAAACATTGATATAATTTTTAATACCTATAGGATAGTCGCTATTAATTCAAGAGAGGTGCCATTGTTTCATCTGGTGTAGAAATCGAGATCTCTGACCCCCCAAATAGCTACCATTTTGTACCTATGTGTGAGATCTCATCCTTATATTCTACTTCGTGGACCTAATTTATTGTATCTATAGATAGTATCTATATTTCTATTGTTGTAGGTTACTTGACATTGCTTGATTTGTTATATAAATATCTTTAATCTTGAACAATCATTTACCAAATAAATGATTAAATTCAACCTTCGAAAAAAATAGTTTTCGTACATGTGCAATTTTTATTATATTTTTCTTTTTATTAAAGAAAACCATACAAAAAGTGGGTCACATTACCCTAAAGATACGTGCACATTAAAAATATATATACTTGACCCAATAAAAACCGCACAAATCTTCCGTATCCCTTCTTTTACATTTATTTTATTCGATACATGAAAAAATGGCACTTTAAAAAAATATGTGGTTAAGGAATAAACGTAAGCAGTTTAAGATATTTATGGAACAAAGCAAAAATGAAACGGGAAAAAAATTTTGTTCGGAAGGAAGAGGGTGTTTTGTGTAAAAAGACTGTTAAAAGGCGCAACGGGAAAGAAAAAAACGTTTCTTTTTTCTTGTAAACAATTCAAACTATATATATATATATATATATATATATATATATATATATATATATATATATATATATATATATTATTTTGAGACCGGAACCATGGAATGAAAATGATGAAAAGGGATTCTCTTATACTCTCGCGTCATTCAAATAAATACGATAGGATGTGCGAAATCTCTCGCGTTCTCAAAACCTCGACCCACTGGCAAAGAGGAACACGCAAGGCTTTACCAGATACATGTATCTGTATAAATATATATGTACGTATATCCTTTGAAGCTTTTGTCCCTTTTTGCGGGGACGTTTCATCAGACGGGAAATTTCGCAATTATGACCTTAAATTCCGAGCTCCACTTTCTGCCACCATGACATTAAAATTGCTCCAGATTATTAAATTCTACTCTTTTCACGCCTGTGGCGTTCTCGTTTCTTATTCTTATTTTTTTTGCAATAGTTTCAAAAGTAAACTTAAATATTATACTTACTCTCTAAGTATGAATCAGTGAAAAATTTAACTATTTGAATCAGTGACTGTTTGTTTTTAAATCATTAAAAATTTACAGATTCATAAGTAAAAAATTTTTCAATTGATAACAGTAAATCTTAAATAATCTTAAAATACATTTACAACTGCATCTGATAGAGACGATACGAGAGACAATTGAGAATTTGTATATTTTTAAAAATGTAATTTAATTTTTATTGTGAATCTTTTTTATAATTATTCGGCCGATACGTTTCACTTACTTTATTTAAAATTATTTATTTAAAGAATATCTGGTCGTTAATACCCACGTGAACACTAATAGATCTCAAGGATGGTATTCTTGATATTTTTTAAATATTTTAAGCAAGTGAACTAGCAAAATAAAATACTATTTTCAAGAGGTAAGAAAAATTTCTTCCTCCAAGCAAGAAGAATTAATGGTTTGAATAAAAATATGTTTTAAACACAAATTTTTCAAAATTAAGATTTTTCTTTTCATGAATCAAGTGAATTCATTTGCATACAGTATATCCATGTTTAACAAAATGAAACAAAAACAATATATAAATTTTTGTATTGCTCGATTTAAAATCAAGCATTTAATACATATTAATTTTATAAAATAAACAGCTCTAATAAAGAAACTTTTATTCATTTACTTCTTCCATTCTATAAGAATTATTGGTACGGCTGCACGCGCACGGCCCAAAAAACTCATCTTTAGATCACGATTTTTTTGTAAATATAAATGTCAGCAAATTAACAAATATACCATTCCAAAAATTATTAAGTTCTACGATTAACGATATACAACTAAAAATTTAAATATCTTATACAAAGATTGCAATAATCGACAAATTTAACAAAAAATTTTAAAAAATAAAATTTTTTTACAGAAACTTTTTTAACCTCTGCATATTTTTAAAAAATTGCAGAAAAAATTTGAAACTTATATAGGTGACATTATTGAAGATTATCTAAAATTAAAAATTGCAGCAATCGATAAATTTGACAAAAAAATTGACAAAAAATTTTTTTAGAAACTTTTTCAACTTCTTCAAATTTTTTAAAAATTTCAGAAAAAATTTAAAACTTATATAGATGAGATTATCTTAAGAAAATCTCTTTAATTTAAGGCGAAAAGAGTTTAAAAATCTAATTGGTTCGTGAAATATCACTACATAAACGACCTAGTATTTTCAGCCAAAAATTGTCAAAATTTAACTTATTCAATGCTTTTGTCAAAAAACAAATAAGATTTTGGAACTCTTCCGGTCTTAAATTAAAGATGAGACTTTAATGATTACACTTATATAAATTTCTAAAAAAATTATCTTTTAGTCAAATTTGTCGAATGCTGCAATTTTCCTATAAATTATTAAGATTGTCAGTTATGTATCATTAATCGTATAAATTAGTAATTTTTTAAACAGTATATTTGTTAATTTTTTGTCATTGGTATTTACAAAAAAATCGTGATTTAAAGATTGGTATGTTTTTGGACCGTGCGCATGAAACTGTACCGATAATTCCCGACTGTATTGTATTTTTTAGAATTTTCTTTTTGATTAAGTTTTTAAGCATTTTGTAATACGAATTAGAATTACTGAATAATTTCAATGTTGAACAAAATAAAACAAAAACAATATAAAAATTTGTGTATTGCTCGATTTCAAATAAAGCATTTAATACATATTAATTTTATAAAATAAACAACTCCAACTTTGCCATATTGGATTCGCTATTTTGAATTTTTGAAATCTGACATCATATTCGTAATCAGCGACCCCGAAAACCCCCGAGTAACAAATGTCAAGTGAATCTAATGAATTTTTAAACTATTTGACTCAGACGCCCAGAGTGCTGACACTGCATATCTATTGTTTAAATTAATTTTTTGTTTTTTTATAACAAACAAAATTTTTTTAAAGGAACTGATTTTATTTAATATAAATAACGTAGATCTGACGCGCTTAGACAAAATTTTAACATTTACGTCAGTAAAATGAAAAAATGTGTAGTCGTGGGTACGCACAGGTATAAACACAAGGGTTAACTCTTATAATGAAAAACTACAATCCACCACAGAAAAAGAAACCTCTACCAAATTTCTCGACTTAAATCTTGTTAGAGATAATAATAAATTAATTAAATAATCTTTAACGTCCGAAATACTTAATAAATAAGTCAAATTAATGAAAACGAAAACATTCAGACAAAGTAACAAATTTTATTTACTCCAACGTTTCGAAATCAAATCGATTTCCTCTTCAGGGAGTCTATTCAAAAAATATATACAAAATTAAAAAATAATAAAAACTATTTTAACAATAATTAAAATAATTAAAGTACATATTCAAAAAATTATCTTACAACAAAAATAATGATTAAATAAACGAAGACTTAAAATTCAAACCCTGACGATGGAGTAGAGTCTGGAGATAATAATAAAATTATTACATATTGGTATCAAAAACCGACTTTATCGGATAGACTTATGAACTATTTTTCAGATCACCCAATTCAACAAATAAAGAATATTATATACAATCTTGTTGACAGAGCGATTTTATTGTCTAATAAAAAATTTCATTTTGATAACTTGAAAAAAATAAAAACTATTTTAAAAAATAATAACTATCCTATCGATTTTATTAAAAATCAAATTAAAATTCGTATGAACAAAATAAAATTTTCTGATGCAAATAGTATTAATAACAAAAATAATATTTATAGTCAAACTCCTAAAGTTTGTTTACCTTTTAATGAAAAATGTTTTTTCAAGTTGTCAAATATTCTCAAAGAGTTTCATTGCACTTCTATTCCTCTTATAAATAAAAACTTTAATTCCATCATTAGACTAGGTAAATATTCGACGAAAAAATGGGATAGAACTAATGTATATAAATTTAATTGTAAAAACTGCCCTGCAACATATATTGGCGAGACAAAAAGATCATTACTAACTCGCATAAATGAACACAAAAAAGTTCATGACAACTCTGAAGTTTATCGACACCGCACTAATTTTAATCATGATTTTGACTGGGAAAACACAAAAATCTTAAAAAATAAAAAAAAATTTACAAAACGACGAATATCTGAAATTATCCATATCAAAACAAATCGTTCCACTATAAACAGAAAGAAAGATATTTTCACTCCAAACAAAACTTTCTTTCCTCTTGTCAGACGTATAGACTCTAGCCTATAATAACAAAACTTGGTTTCAGAAGGTCTCAAAACCTAATAGAAGTTATTTTTGTGCAGATTTACTCATTTTTGATAAAATTGACAGTCACATTGACAGCTGTCAACTATCAAATTTAAATTAGACATCAAATTTGGATTCAGAAGGTCTCAAAACCTGTTAGAAGTTATTTTTGTGCAGATTTACTCATTTTTGATAAAATTGATAGTTACTTTGACAGCTGTCAAATTTTAAATTTTGCTTCCTCGTGAGGAAGCTTTGTAGTCGTTTAATTTACAAAATTTTTAAAAATCCTTTTGACAAATTTTCTTCTATATGGGACTATGTTATATAAGACCCTGAACAATTGTCCGGATGTATGTATGTGTGTGTATGTGTGTGTGTGTGGATCCCGTTTTTTGTGAACACGATAACTCGAAGAGGTTTCAACGAATTCGGCTGAAAATTGCTAGGAATATTTATCATAAAAATATCTCGAAATGGATTGATGGACATTAAAAAATCTATTAAAAAAAATTTTTTTTTTACTTTTTTCAAAAAAAAAAATTTTTTTAAATTGAATATTAAAGTCAATATATAATAAAATCTTCTTCTTTGCATCAAGACGAATCGATTGGTATATATAAAGTATAAATTGTATGAGAGTTTATAGAGGTAATGACAATTAAAGCAAAAAAATTACCTTTTTTTTATCAAAACTTTAGTTCTTTCATCAAAATTATATTCCAGTACAATGAGATTTTACTCATTTTTTTCAATAATCTTATCCGTTGCATTAAAACGGATCGATTGGTATATATAAAGTATATATTTTATTTGAATTTATAGAATTAAACATAATTAAAACCAAAAATTCGCACTTTTATTAGAAATTTATTTCCTTCTTAAAAATTATGTTGCTTTATAATAAAATGTTAATCTAGACTTAAAAACAAACTAAAAATCTTCATTTCATTAAGACGAATCGATTGATGTATAAAAAGAATATATTTTATTAGCATTAATAGAATTAAATAAAATGAAAAAATTCACTTTAAAGCAAATTTTTTGCTTATCGTAAAGAGGAAGCAAAATGTTCATGTAATGAACATCTTAATTCACAACTTGTTATGATATATTCTCATTAAGTATGACGAAATTAAAAATATCCTAAAATTTCGTTGCAATCGGTGCAGTTTTTCTAATTTTTCGCATTAAATAGGGTCTCTCCGACCACTGTGTATCGGTAAATTTTAATTTTATTTCAGTTGACACTGAGACAGTGTAAAGAAATATCTTTTTTTTTTAATTTAAATTTTGTTTTTAATTATTTTATGTGAAACATGTGTTGTATTTTGTCTAACCTCATAGCACAATAATTTTTTGCAAATTTGCGGCAAGTTATCAAAGCCAAATTCGAAAACTTACCTGCCAAATTTGAAGCACACTTGCGTCAAATACCCAAATGTCCGTTTGGTGGCAAGTTTGCAGAAGACTTTCGTGGCAAACTTGCAAATAATTTTGTAGAAAACTTTAGGTATATTTGCAGCAAATTTTCAAAAAACCTAAGAATTTCAGATAAATCTTTTTGTTTTCAAAATGTGTGTATTTTGATAAACGTTGTCTTCCCCTGTAGGGAAGGTGACATAAATGTAGTGCGCAGCTCTAGATTGTGCTATGTGGGTATTTATTTATTTCTTTTTACTTTTTGACAAATTAAAACGTGTAATATATCAAAATTAATTTTAAAACTTACCTATGAAATGTCTAAAGTCACCATATTTCAATTAAATTTTTCTAAGAATTTTATAAATATTAAAAAATGTATTACTGATTAATAATTAGTACATTTAATGTACTTTCACATTATGTGCTGAATTTTTAGTTTTATAGTATAGAAATGTGAAAAAATTTACCTTAAATATTGAGTCAGACTCAAATATTAAAATCAAAATTGGATTTTTTTGTTAAGGGCCAGAGGACATATAAGCGATTGGAATCACGGAAAATCATAAAAAACTCAATATTAAAAGTTAATTTTTTCACATTTCTATATTATAAAACGAAAAAATCAGCAAATAGTGTTAAAGTACATTTAATGTATTAATTATTAATTAGTAATACATTTTTTAATATTTATAAAGTTTTTAGAAAAATTTAATTGAAATATGGTGACTTTTAACATTTCATGGGTAAGTTTTAAAAATAATTTTTGCCATATATTGCTTCCTCATATAGAGAAAGTATTGAAATACCTCAATTTTTCGACTTCGATTTTTTGACATATCTTTATATTATTTGACCTTAAGAGTTCAAAAATGACATTTTAAAAAATGTCATTCTGTGTGTGTGTGTGTGTGTGTGTGTGTGTGTGTAAACATCACATTTTCATAAATATCTCCAAATTATAAAGATTATATATAGGGGAGACTGGGGCGAAAAGTTAAACTGCCAAAACCGTTAAAATTCATTATCTTTCGAACGGGAATAGTTAGAGCATTGTAATTTTAATTATAGAAGGGTATTATCACCCTAAATCAATGTACGGAGTTGTGTGCAATTCTGTTAATTTTTGTGGTGTCTATATTGAAAGTTTTTTTTCAACCTACTTTTGAAAATTTTTTCGAAAAAGAAAATATCAACTTTTAAGTATATTTTTTGCATTTATCCTCACCGCGATTTTTTCACTTCATTATTAGGGTCCCCTGAAGAGATACCTAAAGGTATTTGCTAAATATATTTAGTCAGATTTTTTAAATTTGTTGTTAAAGCCAAAAACGCACCCTGGGGCGAAAAGTTAAATGTATTTTTAGATGTATTTAAATTTTTTTTATTTTTCGTTTCTTTGGTTTTATTTGTTTAAAAATTATTTATTTAACATTGGGCAAGTAGTCTGTCAAAAAAGAAGACCGTTCACATGAAATAAACAAAAAAAATTTATTTTTTTTTAAATTTCAATTTTTTAACTTTACAACTATTCTAAAGATTTTGTTAAATAAACAAAGATCTTTTATTTACTAAATTACTTGTTTACGTATACTTTAACTTATCTAATACTTATCACCTATCAGAAAATAGTTTTAGTAGGCTAAAAATAGAATTTAACTTTTCGCCCCAGCATGGGGCGAAAAGTTAAAAAAACAAAATTTTAAAAAAAGGACAAAACATGTTTTTTATGCGAAAATATCAGGAACTTTTTTATTGAAAGTTGTAGAGGACAAGTTGCCCTACAATATTGATATACAAATATTTGCATCTAAGCGGATTATATTGCAAAAAAAATCATTTATGCAAAATTTAACTTTTCGCCCCAGTCTCCCCTATTATATAATATTATTAATATATATTATTATATTATTAATATTATTAATAATATTAATAATATTAATAATATTAATAATATAATATTATTAATATTATAATATTATATTATATAAATTATAAAGAGTCGAATTCATCCCTTTCAGCTTCGATAGCTCCTGTGAGAAGAGTATAACAATCCTGTGGACTAGAAGCACGAATTGCATGACGTATGCTGCGTTTTAATAATTCTATTAAGGTATGTCATATTGGCGAAGAAGTAACTCCTGGAATTGGTTCCATTCAAAATGGAGGTCGTTACAATTTCTCCAGCGAAATTGGTTTCTGAACCATTTTCAAGGTCAATTTGATTTTCAAAAATATTTATAAAATTGTCTTGATTGTTTGTTCCTTCCATGTTTGCGTGTGATACAGGAGGATTTATTTCGATAATTCTGTTGCGAAGAATTCTTCATTCGGGTAATGGAGTTCTAGATGTCATCAGAAATTGGTTTCCTAATTCCACTTCTAGCTAGTTCATCGGCTTTAGAATTTCCCGGATGACATTGATGTCCAGGTACGTGTATCCAACTTACTTCTAAATTCTTTGTTGTATTCTCAAAAAATTAAAGTTCTTCTATGTTTTTTACAGGTCTTCCAGATGATGTAAATAACAATAACAATAAACTTAATAACAATAAGTATTTAAAAAATTATAAAATGGTAAATAATATTTTTTATTAACTTCATTAAGGAATAAAATTAATCAAAAACCTATTAAAATAGTGTTCAAGTGTTTCTGATTTATGAAAAACAGTACAACAATTTATTAAATTGTTTAAACAATTAATTTTTTTTTCATTAACTATACATAGAGCTATAAATTTCTAGTTTTTTCTCAATAGCGCAATTTGTCCTGAGTAAAATGTCTACTAATAAAATCCTTTTGACAAATTTTCTTCTATATGGGACTATGTTATATAAGACCCTGAACAATTGTCCGGATGTATGTATGTGTGTATGTATGTGTGTGTGTGTGTGTGTGGATTCCGTTTTTTGTGAACACGATAACTCGAAGAGGTTTCAACGAATTCGGCTGAAAATTGCTAGGAATATTTATCATAAAAATATCTCGAAATGGATTGATGGACATTAAAAAATCCATTAAAAAAATTTTTTTTTACTTTTTTCAAAATTTTTTTTTTAATTAAGTATTAAAGTCAATATACAATATAATCTTCTTCTTTGCATCAAGACGAATCGATTGGTATATATAAAGTATAAATTGTATGAGAGTTTATAGAGGTAATGACAATTAAAGCAAAAAAATTACCTTTTTTTATCAAAAATTTAGTTCTTTCATCAAAATTATATTCCAGTACAATAAGATTTTACTCATTTTTTTCAATAATCTTATCCGTTGCATTAAAACGGATCGATTGGTATATATAAAGTATATATTTTATTTGAATTTATAGAATTAAACATAATTAAAACCAAAAATTCGCACTTTTATTAGAAATTTATTTCCTTCTTAAAAATGATGTTGCTTTATAATAAAATGTTAATCTAGACTTAAAAACAAACTAAAAATCTTCATTTCATTAAGACGAATCGATTGATGTATAAAAAGAATATATTTTATTAGCATTAATAGAATTAAATAAAATGAAATAATTCACTTTAAAGCAAATTTTTTGCTTATCGTAAAGAGGAAGCAAAATGTTCATGTAATGAACATCTTAATTCACAACTTGTTTTAACATTGTTTAAACAATTAATTATTATTACTTCTTTCATAAACTGTTCTGGTGACTAGAAATTTCTAGTTTTTTCTAAATTGTATAATTTTTGGAGGGGAAAATATCTACTACTGATAAAAAATAATTTATTTATTAAATTGTTTAAACAATTAATTGTTGTTATTTTGTTATCATTTATAGCCCTAAGTATACTTAGGGCTATAAATTTCTAGTTTTTTCACAATAGTATAATTTTTCAGGAGTAAAATATCTACTGACGATAATACAAACAATTGAAAAACAATTGAAAAATTAAAAACAATACATTGTTTAAACAATGGTTAAATACTAAATTTTTAGTTTTTCTATTATACTTCAGTTTTAAGGTTATAAAAAATTGTAAAATTTGCAATCAGCGACCCAAAAACGTAAGACAGGCCCATTGTCCAACAATTTGAAATTATTTTCTTCAGCTAATTAATAAATTTGTTAGCTGGTGCAGTAAGGACGCCATTTTAAATTTTTGAATTCGCCACTTTTTATTCGAAAGAGTATGAGCTGACGATTATTTAGAGCTCTCATAAGTTGATTTTCGTTGATTAGAGTTTTAGAAAGAGCTCTGGGCCGGTTGACGTGAAACGTCCCATACATATATATATATATATATCTTAAACTAACAAAGGAGTACTGTATACCTTTGTACAGCGCTCATTGCTAAATGAATTTGTTGTATATTATTACACAGAAACGTAATGTTATCGTGA
This sequence comes from Leptopilina myrica (nomen nudum), assembly GCA_032872475.1. Lineage (NCBI taxonomy): Eukaryota > Metazoa > Arthropoda > Insecta > Hymenoptera > Figitidae > Leptopilina > Leptopilina myrica (nomen nudum). Next base: position 18,524,363 of record CM065460.1, read on the forward strand.
CTTGTCTTTATTTATAAAAATGGTGTCTTAAGTAAGATTAAAATCATATATGGGTGAGCAGGTGTATTGAAGTTTAATTCAATAGCAAGAGTAATGTACACACAAGCCAATCAAGAGGCAATTAAAGAGTGCACTTAATTACATAAGCAGATAGATCAATATGAAAAACTTGACACCGTGTCGAATGGAAATTTACAGACCGCACTTACGTATAAAATGTAAGTATCCTACATTTATAATGAAAGTCTGCTTGCAAACGCGAATAAACATCATTAGGAATACTAGAGAAGAGACCACTTGTTTTACGCCTGTGATGCATGTGTTAGTGTCATATTACATTTTATATTTTTCAACATAGATTCATATGAAATTTTTAATTTAAATTATAATTTATACATAAAATATATAAAAAATCCTACACTAAATAAGGATTTTCTCGCAGAGCGGATAATTATATATTTGTTTCATTTCCCGTAAAAAGATGGAGGTTTTTAATATTTTGCCCCCAAAGTAAAATTTGAATTTTATTGATTGAATTAATTGTTTTTAAGAATTGCATTGAGAATTTTTGTTAAGTTACGTGAATTTGAATATATTTGAAAATAATATTATATCATAAAGGAAAATGAAAGTGAAAAAGGTAATTAAAGTATTAAGTGAATAAAGTAATAAAAAAAGCAAATTCTTGAAAAGAATTGAAATTAAAAGAAAAGTATATACGAATATATTTTGTGTTAATAAGGTTAATTAATCAAAGTTAAAGTGAAATAATAAATAATAAAGACAGCGTATAAAATATGAAACCTCTATCTTGCGGTTTGAAAATTTCTTCTTAATTTGTAGTGTTAACAATATCAGAATTAATTAGGAGTTTAATTTCGATGACCCCGATATTTTAAATATTATAATTAATTTTGATATTATTATCAGTTAGTGCCCTCGTGGATTTCATAAAATCCCCTTAACTTTATTTTCAATTAAATTAATAATTTATTAATAACAAATTAGTCCAATTATTGATAAATAACATTCTTTTTTAACAATTTTCACTTTTTTAAATTAAATCGTGACCAAAAGAAAAAAATCTGACGCATGCGGGAATTGAGCCTACGACCTACTGACTATCAGACAACACTCTTACTACTATTTTTTTTGTATACCAATATTTATTTAATAAAAATATATACATTATTTACAAAAACTTAGTCTTATAAAAAGATTTATTGGGTACGATGAAATTGTACCAATTTTATAATTTTCATCAAATAGAAAAAATTGTTTATAAAAAACTAGTCGGAACATTAATCTTTATGAAGTTGTAAAAAAAAATAGCTGATCGAAATTTTTTTCGATGTAATTGTAGTATATTTAATTAATTTCGCCATTACAAAAGCCACTAATATTTATCTGCTTGATATCTTGATTTTCTATTTGATCAGGGGTGTATTCGATTTTTCTATTTAGTTTATTACGTTTAATATGATAGATGACAGGAACATTATTTCTATTTTTAATTAATTCTAGATGGTCGAAATATGGAACGCTTCCGGTGGTATAAATCCACTGTGTCGTGTTTTTTTCAAAATACAATGAGTTTGGAAAGTAGGATCCGTATATTAAACTATTTACATTATTTTTTGCCGAGTTTACAATGTGATCTCGAACTATTTTAAGTATTTTCACCTTATAATTAAGATGTTTTGAATTGAAACAGAGCGTCACAAGCACCGAATGCTTTTTTGGCTTTCTTAATTTGCTTTTCAACGTGTTCAGTGAATTGTAACGTGTCTTGAAGATATACACCTAAGCCCGTATGGAAAAATGTAATGGAAGTCTGGTGTCTACAAAGAGACTAGACAGTTATAGTGTAGCCCGTCTAATCCAGCCTGTCTTGCTATCGGCTAAGGAGCATCTTAATAGACCTCGTTGAGTCCGTCTATCTAGACGGTCTTTTCAAGCTCAGAGCAGTGACTTGCAAGGCGCAATAAGTTATGACAGTTTACAGTTGGCGTGCATAACATTCAGTTGCACACATGGTCGAATTTTAACCAAATCTTGTAATTATATTACATATAATAAAAAATAAAGTTAGAATACATAATTTTTTTTAAAACTTCACAGTCCAATTATGTTGTAAATTTCCTTGTTTTTAAATAGTGGAGGTAAGTATCGTATTGTAATTACAAAACATAACCTAAAAAAAAATTGACAAAATGAAAAAGTAAAAATACCCGTGTGGAAAAATATTGTGGCAGTCTAATTAACAGATAGGCTTATTAGAAGAAACCTAAGTCAAATATGTCCGTCTAGTACGGTGTTATTAAGACCGTCTAGATTTGGTCTAGGATGTTATATGTGCATGCGTCGATGTGTGCCCAGCTGTTAAGTAACATGGCGCCTAATGGCGTCGCGTTGTTTGGCGTCGTTAGATCAGTCAGCGTATGGTCCCAGTAAAAAAAAAGTATTCAGAATAGAAAAAAAGTATTGGTGGTGACGTTCGGTGAATGCGTTTTCGCGACAAAACCGCATTGGTGGGTTACGGTGAATACATTTTGCTCACCGTGAATACTTTTTGTTTTAAACTCTCGATATAAATATTCCTAAGCAAAGTTGAGAATATATATGAAGAGCGTGAGTAACGTGATGAAAAGAATTCACTTGGATTTCTTTTCAATTTCAAAATTTTCCGCCTTTCCTAGTAACTTTCTGCCTTTAATCTGTCATGCATTGTAGGCATAGTAAAGCATATGGTAATCGATCAACATTTGACATTTTTTCTTTCACGTTTAATTTTTCCTTTTTACTCAAAATTTCTTATTTCCTTCTCGCAATAGCCATTTTGATACATTACGTTACTCACGTTCTTCATATATATTCTCAACTTTACTTAGGAATCTTTATATCGAGAGTTTAAAACAAAAAGTATTCACGGTGAGCAAAATTTATTCACCGTAACCCACCAATACAGTTTTGTCGCGAAAACGCAGTCACCGAACGTCACCACCAATACTTTTTTCTATTCTGAATACTTTTTTTACAGGGGTACATTTTCTTTGTGATTTTTAGTAGTTGTTGTGGTTCTTGTTTTATGTGAATAATAATGAGCTATGTTGTTGTTGTTTTCTGTATAAATTCATTTTAAATGTTCGTGTAGAGTCGGTCTGTGGAGAGTCACAATATTTTTAATTAATTAAAAGAGTTACTTCGTGTAGAGACGGTCTGTGGAGAATTACCATATTTTTAATTAATTTTGGAGAGTTAGTTCGTGTAGAGTCGGTCGGTGGAGAGTCACAATATTGTTTATAAAATCTGGAGAGTTAGTTCGTGTAGAGTTGGTCTGTCGAGAATCACTATATTTTTAATTAATTTTGGAGAGTTAGTTTGTGCAGAGTCAGTATGTGGAGAGGCACAAAATTTTTAATTAATTTGTAAAGAGTTAGTTCGTGTAGAGTCAGTCTGTGGAGAGGCACAAAATTTTTTATTAATTCTAAAGAGTTAGATCGTGTAGAGTCAGTCTGTGGAGTCACAATATTTTTGATTAATTTCGGAGAGTTAGTTCGTGTAGTGTCAGTCTGTGGAGAGTCAGGATATTTTTAATTAATTTTGGAGAGTTAGTTCGTGTAGAGTCGGTCTGTGAAAGGTCAGAATATTTTTTATTAATTTTGGAAAGATAGTACGTGTAGAGTCGGTCTGTGGAGAGTCACAATATTTTTTATTAGTGTTGGAGAGTTTGTTCGGGTAGCGTCGGTCTGTGGAGAGTCACAATATTTTTGATTAATTAAATGAGTTACTTCGTGTAGAGACGGTCTGTAGAGAATCACCATATTTTTAATTAATTTTGGAAAGCTAGTTCGGGTAGCGTCGGTCTGTTGAGAGTCATAATATTTTTCATTAATTTTGGAGAGTTAGTTCGGGTAGCGTCAGTCTGTGGCGAGTCACAATATTTTTGATTAATTTCGGAGAGTTAGTTCGTGTAGAGTCGGTTTGTGGAGAGTCAGGATATTTTTCATTAATTTTGGAGAGTTAGTTCGTATATAGTTGGTCTGTGGAAAATAAGAATATTTTTAATTAATTAAAAGAGTCCCTTCGTGTAGAGACGGTCTGTAGAGAATCATAATATTTTCAATTAATTTTGGAGAGTTAGTTCGTGAACAGTCTGTCTGAGGAAAGTGACTATATTAATAATTAATTATGGAGAGTTAGTTCGTGTAGAGTCAGTCTGTAGATAGTCACAATATTTTATATTAATTCTGGGGAGTTAGTTCGTGTAGACTGTGTCTGTGGAGAGTCACAATATTTTTTATTATTTCTGGAGAGTTTCTTCGTGTAGAGACGGTCTGTGGAGAATTACCATATTTTGAATTAATTTTGGAGAGTAAGTTCGTGTAGAGTCGGTCGGTAAAGAGTCAAAATATTTTTTATAAATTCTAGGGAGTTAGTTCGTGTACAGTCGGTCTGTCGAGAATCACCATATTTTTAATTAATTTTGGAGAGTTAGTTTGTGTAGAGTCAGTATGTGAAGAGGCACAATATTTTTGATTAATTTTGGAATGATAGTTCGTGTAAAGTCGGTCTGTGGAGAGTTACAATATTTTTTATTAATTCTAAAGAGTTAGATCGTGTAGAGTCAGTCTGTGGAGAGTCACAATATTTTTGATTAATTTCGGAGAGTTAGTTCGTGTAGTGTCAGTCTGTGGAGAGTCAGGATATTTTTCATTAATTTTGGAGAGTTAGTTCGTATATAGTTGGTGTGTGGAAAATGAGAATATTTTTAATTAATTAAAAGAGTCACTTCGTGTAGAGACGGTCTGTGTAGAGTCACAATATTTTTTATTAATTTTGGAGAGATAGTTCGTGTAGTCAGTCTGTGGAGAGTCACAAAATTTATTATTAATTCTGGAGAGTTAGTTCGTGTAGAGTCGGTCTGTGGAGAATCACCATATTTTTAATTAATTTTGGAAAGTTAGTTCGTGTAGAGTCGGTCAGTGGAGAGTCACAATATTTTTTATTAATTCTGGGGAGTTAGTTCGTATAGAGTCGGTCTGTGGAGAGTGATAATATTTTTAATTAATTTTGGAGAGTTAGTTCGTGTAGACTGTGTCTGTGGATAGTCACAATATTTTTTATTATTTCTAGAGAGTTAGTTCGTGTAGAGTCGGTCTGTGGAGAGTCACCATATTTTTAATTAATTTAAAGAGTTACTTCGTGTAGAGACGGTCTGTAGAGAATCACCATATTTTTAATTAATTTTGGAATGTTAGTTCGGGTAGCGTCGGTCTGTGGAGAGTCACAATATTTTTGATTAATTAAATGAGTTACTTCGTGTAGAGACGGTCTGTAGAGAATCACCATATTTTTAATTAATTTTGGAAAGCTAGTTCGGGTAGCGTCGGTCTGTGGAGAGTCATAATATTTTTCATTAATTTTGGAGAGTTAGTTCGGGTAGCGTCAGTCTGTGGCGAGTCACAATATTTTTGATTAATTTCGGAGAGTTAGTTCGTGTAGAGTCGGTCTGTGGAGAGTCAGGATATTTTTCATTAATTTTGGAGAGTTAGTTCGTATATAGTTGGTCTGTGGAAAATAAGAATATTTTTAATTAATTAAAAGAGTCCCTTCGTGTAGAGACGGTCTGTAGAGAATCATAATATTTTCAATTAATTTTGGAGAGTTAGTTCGTGAACAGTCTGTCTGAGGAAAGTGACTATATTAATAATTAATTATGGAGAGTTAGTTCGTGTAGAGTCAGTCTGTAGATAGTCACAATATTTTATAATAATTCTGGAGAGTTAGTTCGTGTAGAGTCCGTCTGTGGAAAGCACAATATTTTTTATTAATTTTGGAGAGTTAGTTCGGGTAGCGTCGGTCTGTACAGAGTCACAATATTTTATATTATTTCTGGGGAGTTAGTTCGTGTAGAGTCAGTCTGTGGAGAGTCACAATATTTTTGATTAATTTCGAAGAGTTAGTTCGTGTAGTGTCAGTCTGTGGAGAGTCAAGATATTTTTTATTAATTTTGGAGAGTTAGTTCGTGTAGAGTCGGTCTGTGAAAGGTCAGAATATTTTTTTTTAATTTTGGAAAGATAGTACATGTAGAGTCGGTCTGTGGAGAGTCACAATATTTTTTATTAATTTTGGAGAGTTTGTTCGGGTAGCGTCGGTCTGTGGAGAGTCACAATATTTTTTATTAATTTTAGAGAGTTAGTTCGTGCAGACTCGGTCTTCGGAGAGTCACAATATTTTTTATTAATTCTAGGGAGTTAGTTCGTATAGAGTCGGTCTGTGAAGAGTCACAATATATTTTATTAATTTTGGAGAGTTAGTTCGTGTAAAGACGGTCTGTAGAGAATCACCATATTTTTAATTAATTTTGGAAAGTTAGTTCGGGTAGCGTCGGTCTGTGAAAGGTCAGAATATTTTTTATTAATTTTAGAAAGATAGTACGTGTAGAGTCGGTCTGTGGAGAGTCACAATATTTTTTATTAATTTTGGAGAGTTTGTTCGGGTAGCGTCGGTCTGTGGAGAGTCACAATATTTTTTATTAATTCTGGGGAGTTAGTTCGTATAGAGTCGGTGTGTGGAGAGTCACAATATTTTTTATTAATTCTGGGGAGTTAGTTCGTATAGAGTCGGTGTGTGGAGAGTCACAATATATTTTATTAATTTTGGAGAGTTAGTTCGTGTAAAGACGGTCTGTGGAGAGTCACAATATTTTTTATTAATTCTAGAAAGTTAGTTCGTGTAGAGTCAGTCTGTGGAGAGTCACAATATTTTAAATTAATTTTGGAGAGTTAGTTCGTGTAGAATCGGTCTGTGAAAGGTCAGAATATTTTTTATTAATTTTAGAAAGATAGTACGTGTAGAGTCGGTCTGTGGAGAGTCACAATATTTTTTATTAGTTTCGGAGAGTTTGTTCGGGTAGCGACGGTCTGTGGAGAGTCACAATATTTTTGATTAATTAAATGAGTTACTTCGTGTAGATACGGTCTGTTGAGAGTCACAATATTTTTTATTAATTTTGGAGAGTTAGTTCGTGTAGCGTCGGTCTGTATAGAGTCACAATATTTTATATTAATTCTGGGAAGTTAGTTCCTGTAGAGTCGGTGTGTTGAGAGTCACAATATATTTTATTAATTTTAGAGAATTAGTTGGTGTAGAGTCGGTCTGTGGAGAGTAAGAATTTTTTAAATTATTTTCGGAGAGTTAGTTCGTGTAGGGACGGTCTGTAAAAGGTCAGAATATTTTTAATTAATTTTGGAGAGTTAGTTTGTGTAGAGTCGGTCTGTTGATAGTCACAATATATTTTATTAATTTTGGAGAGTTAGTTCGTGTAGAGTCGGTCTGTGGAAAGTGACTATATTTATAATTAATTTTGAAAAGATAGTACGTGTAGAGTCGGTCTGTGGAGAGTCACAATATTTTTAATTAATTTTAAGAGTTAGTTCGTATAGAGTCGGTCTGGGGGAAAATGAGAATATTTTTAATTAATTAAAAAAATCACTTCGTGTAGAGACGGTCTGTAGAGAATCATAATGTTTTTAATTAATTTTGGAGAGTTATTCGGGTAGCGTCGGTCTGTGGAGAGTCACAATATTTTAGATTATTTAAATGAGTTACTTCGTGTAGAGACGGTCTGTAGAGAATCACCATATTTTTAATTAATTTTGGAATGTTAGTTCGGGTAGCGTCGGTCTGTGGAGAGCACAATATTTTTTATTAATTTTGGAGAGTTAGTTTGGGTAGCGTCGGTCTGTACAGAGTCACAATATTTTATATTAATTCTGGGGAGTTAGTTCGTATAGAGTCGGTGTGTGGAGAGTCACAATATTTTTTATTAATTCTGGAGAGTTAGTTCGTATAGAGTCGGTCTGTGGAGAGTCACAATATTTTTGATTAATTAAATTAGTTACTTCGTGTAGAGACGGTCTGTGGAGAGTCACAATATTTTTTATTAATTCTGGGGAGTTAGTTCGTGTAAAGTCGGTCTGTGGAGAGTGACTATATTTTTAATTAATTTGTAAAGAGTTGGTTTGTGTAGAGTCAGTCTGTGGAGAGTCACAATATTTTTTATTAATTCTGGACAGTTAGTTCGTGTAGAGTCGGTCTGTAGAGAGTCGCAATATTTTTTATTAATTCTGGAGAGTTAGTTCGTGAAGAGTCGGTGTGCGGAAAATCAGTATATTTTAAATTAATTTTTAAGAGTTTCTGCGTGTAGAGACGGTCTGTGGAGAGTCACAATATTTTTTATTAATTCTGGAGAGTTAGTTCGTGTAGAGTCGGTCTGTAGAGAGTCGCAATATTTTTTATAAATTCTGGAGAGTTAGTTTGTGTAGAGTCGGTCTGTGGAAAGTGACTATATTTATAATTAATTTTGATGAGTTACTTCGTGTAGAGACTGTCTGTGAAGAATCACCATATTTTTAATTAATTTTGGAGAGTTTGTTCTTGTAGAGTCGGTCTGTTGAGAGTCAGGATATTTTTTATTAATTTTGGAGAGTTAGTTCGGATATAGTTGGTCTGTGGAAAATGAGAATATTTTTAATTAATTAAAAAAATCATCAGAGACGGTCTGTAGAGAATCATAATATTTTTTATTAATTCTGGGGAGTTAGTTCGTGTAGAGTCAGTCTGTGGAGAGTCACAATATTTTTAATTAATTTTGGAGAGTTATTTCGTGTAGAGTCGGTCTGTGGACAGTCGCAATATTTTTTATTAATTCTGGAGAGTTAGTTCGTGAAGAGTCGGTGTGTGGAAAATCAGTATATTTTAAATTAATTTTGAAGAGTTTCTGCGTGTAGAGACGGTCTGTGGAGAGTCACAATATTTTTTAATACTTCTGGAGAGTTAGTTCGGGTAGCGTCGGTCTGTGGAGAGTCACAATATTTTTGATTAATTTCAGAGAGTTAGTTCGTGTAGAGTCGGTCTGTAGAGAGTCGCAATATTTTTTATAAATTCTGGAGAGTTAGTTCGTGTAGAGTCGGTCTGTGGAAAGTGACTATATTTATAATTAATTTTGAAGAGTTACTTCGTGTAGAGACGGTCTGTGCAGAATCACCATATTTTTCATTAATTTTGGAAAGTTAGTTCGGGTAGCGTCGGTCTGTGGAAAGTGACTATATTTTTAATTAATTTGTAAAAAGTTGGTTTGTGTAGAGTCAGTCTGTGGAGAGTCACAATATTTTTTATTAATTCTGGAGAGTTAGTTCGTGTAGAGTCGGTCTGTAGAGAGTCGCAATATTTTTTATAAATTCTGGAGAGTTAGTTCGTGTAGAGTCGGTCTGTGGAAAGTGACTATATTTATAATTAATTTTAAAGAGTTACTTCGTGTAGAGTCGGTCTGTGGAGAGTCACAAAATTTTTCACTAATTTTGGAAAGTTAGTTCGGGTAGCGTCGGTCTGTGGAAAGTGACTATATTTTTAATTAATTTGTAAAGAGTTGGTTTGTGTAGAGTCAGTCTGTGAAGAGTCACAATATTTTTAATTAATTTTGGAGAGTTAGTTCGAGTAGCGTCGGTCTGTGAAAGGTAGAGAATATTTTTTATTAATTTTGGAAAGATAGTACATGTAGAGTCGGTCTGTGGAGAGTCAGGATATTTTTTATTAATTCTGGAGAGTTTGTTCGGGTAGCGTCGGTCTGTATAGAGTCACAATATTTTATATTAATTCTGGGGGGTTAGTTCGTGTAGTGTCGGCCTGTGGAAAGTGACTATATTTTTAATTAATTTGGAAAGAGTTGGTTCGTGTAGAGTCGGTATGTGGAGAGTCACAAATTTTTTTATTAATTTTGGAAAGATAGTTCGTTTAGAGCCGGTCTGTGGAGAGTCACAATATTTTTTATTAATTCTGGGGAGTTAGTTCGTATAGAGTCGGTGTGTGGAGAGTCACAATATTTTTTATTAATTCTGGAGAGTTAGTTCGTATAGAGTCGGTGTGTGGAAAATCAGATTATTTTTAATTAATTTTAAAGAGTTTCTTCGTTGAGAGACAGTCTGTGGAGAGTCACAAAATTTTTTATTAATTCCAGAAAGTTAATTGGTGTAGAGACAGTCTGTGGAGAGTCACAATATTTTTAATTAATTTTGGAGAGTTAGTTCGTGTAGAGTCGGTCTGTGAAAGGTCAGAATATTTTTTATTAATTTTGGAGAGTTAGTTCGTGTAGAGTCGGTCTGTGGAGAGTGACTATATTTTTAATTAATTTGTAAAGAGTTGGTTTGTGTAGAGTCAGTCTGTGGAGAGTCACAATATTTTTTATTAATTCTGGACAGTTAGTTCGTGTAGAGTCGGTCTGTAGAGAGTCGCAATATTTTTTATTAATTCCGGAGAGTTAGTTCGTGTAGAGTCGGTCTGTGGAAAGTGACTATATTTATAATTAATTTTAAAAAGTTACTTCGTGTAGAGTCGGTCTGTGGAGAGTCACAAAATTTTTCACTAATTTTGGAAAGTTAGTTCGGGTAGCGTCGGTCTGTGGAGAGCACAATATTTTTTATTAATTTTGGAGAGTTAGTTTGGGTAGCGTCGGTCTGTACAGAGTCACAATATTTTATATTAATTCTGGGGAGTTAGTTCGTATAGAGTCGGTGTGTGGAGAGTCACAATATTTTTTATTAATTCTGGAGAGTTAGTTCGTATAGAGTCGGTCTGTGGAGAGTCACAATATTTTTGATTAATTAAATTAGTTACTTTGTGTAGAGACGGTCTGTAGAGAATCACCATATTTTTAATTAATTTTGGAATGTTAGTTCGGGTAGCGTCGGTCTGTGGAGAGCACAATATTTTTTATTAATTTTGGAGAGTTAGTTTGGGTAGCGTCGGTCTGTACAGAGTCACAATATTTTATATTAATTCTGGGGAGTTAGTTCGTATAGAGTCGGTGTGTGGAGAGTCACAATATTTTTTATTAATTCTGGAGAGTTAGTTCGTATAGAGTCGGTCTGTGGAGAGTCACAATATTTTTGATTAATTAAATTAGTTACTTCGTGTAGAGACGGTCTGTGGAGAGTCACAATATTTTTTATTAATTCTGGGGAGTTAGTTCGTGTAAAGTCGGTCTGTGGAGAGTGACTATATTTTTAATTAATTTGTAAAGAGTTGGTTTGTGTAGAGTCAGTCTGTGGAGAGTCACAATATTTTTTATTAATTCTGGACAGTTAGTTCGTGTAGAGTCGGTCTGTAGAGAGTCGCAATATTTTTTATTAATTCTGGAGAGTTAGTTCGTGAAGAGTCGGTGTGCGGAAAATCAGTATATTTTAAATTAATTTTTAAGAGTTTCTGCGTGTAGAGACGGTCTGTGGAGAGTCACAATATTTTTTATTAATTCTGGAGAGTTAGTTCGTGTAGAGTCGGTCTGTAGAGAGTCGCAATATTTTTTATAAATTCTGGAGAGTTAGTTTGTGTAGAGTCGGTCTGTGGAAAGTGACTATATTTATAATTAATTTTGATGAGTTACTTCGTGTAGAGACTGTCTGTGAAGAATCACCATATTTTTAATTAATTTTGGAGAGTTTGTTCTTGTAGAGTCGGTCTGTTGAGAGTCAGGATATTTTTTATTAATTTTGGAGAGTTAGTTCGGATATAGTTGGTCTGTGGAAAATGAGAATATTTTTAATTAATTAAAAAAATCATCAGAGACGGTCTGTAGAGAATCATAATATTTTTTATTAATTTGGGAGAGTTTGTTCGGGTAGCGTCGGTCTGTATAGAGTCACAATATTTTATTTTAATTCTGGGGAGTTAGTTCGTGTAGAGTCAGTCTGTGGAGAGTCACAATATTTTTAATTAATTTTGGAGAGTTATTTCGTGTAGAGTCGGTCTGTGGACAGTCGCAATATTTTTTATTAATTCTGGAGAGTTAGTTCGTGAAGAGTCGGTGTGTGGAAAATCAGTATATTTTAAATTAATTTTGAAGAGTTTCTGCGTGTAGAGACGGTCTGTGGAGAGTCACAATATTTTTTAATACTTCTGGAGAGTTAGTTCGGGTAGCGTCGGTCTGTGGAGAGTCACAATATTTTTGATTAATTTCAGAGAGTTAGTTCGTGTAGAGTCGGTCTGTAGAGAGTCGCAATATTTTTTATAAATTCTGGAGAGTTAGTTCGTGTAGAGTCGGTCTGTGGAAAGTGACTATATTTATAATTAATTTTGAAGAGTTACTTCGTGTAGAGACGGTCTGTGAAGAATCACCATATTTTTCATTAATTTTGGAAAGTTAGTTCGGGTAGCGTCGGTCTGTGGAAAGTGACTATATTTTTAATTAATTTGTAAAAAGTTGGTTTGTGTAGAGTCAGTCTGTGGAGAGTCACAATATTTTTTATTAATTCTGGAGAGTTAGTTCGTGTAGAGTCGGTCTGTAGAGAGTCGCAATATTTTTTATAAATTCTGGAGAGTTAGTTCGTGTAGAGTCGGTCTGTGGAAAGTGACTATATTTATAATTAATTTTAAAGAGTTACTTCGTGTAGAGTCGGTCTGTGGAGAGTCACAAAATTTTTCACTAATTTTGGAAAGTTAGTTCGGGTAGCGTCGGTCTGTGGAAAGTGACTATATTTTTAATTAATTTGTAAAGAGTTGGTTTGTGTAGAGTCAGTCTGTGAAGAGTCACAATATTTTTAATTAATTTTGGAGAGTTAGTTCGAGTAGCGTCGGTCTGTGAAAGGTCAGAATATTTTTTATTAATTTTGGAAAGATAGTACATGTAGAGTCGGTCTGTGGAGAGTCAGGATATTTTTTATTAATTCTGGAGAGTTTGTTCGGGTAGCGTCGGTCTGTATAGAGTCACAATATTTTATATTAATTCTGGGGGGTTAGTTCGTGTAGTGTCGGCCTGTGGAAAGTGACTATATTTTTAATTAATTTGGAAAGAGTTGGTTCGTGTAGAGTCGGTATGTGGAGAGTCACAAATTTTTTTATTAATTTTGGAAAGATAGTTCGTTTAGAGCCGGTCTGTGGAGAGTCACAATATTTTTTATTAATTCTGGGGAGTTAGTTCGTATAGAGTCGGTGTGTGGAGAGTCACAATATTTTTTATTAATTCTGGAGAGTTAGTTCGTATAGAGTCGGTGTGTGGAAAATCAGATTATTTTTAATTAATTTTAAAGAGTTTCTTCGTTGAGAGACAGTCTGTGGAGAGTCACAAAATTTTTTATTAATTCCAGAAAGTTAATTGGTGTAGAGACAGTCTGTGGAGAGTCACAATATTTTTAATTAATTTTGGAGAGTTAGTTCGTGTAGAGTCGGTCTGTGAAAGGTCAGAATATTTTTTATTAATTTTGGAGAGTTAGTTCGTGTAGAGTCGGTCTGTGGAGAGTGACTATATTTTTAATTAATTTGTAAAGAGTTGGTTTGTGTAGAGTCAGTCTGTGGAGAGTCACAATATTTTTTATTAATTCTGGACAGTTAGTTCGTGTAGAGTCGGTCTGTAGAGAGTCGCAATATTTTTTATTAATTCCGGAGAGTTAGTTCGTGTAGAGTCGGTCTGTGGAAAGTGACTATATTTATAATTAATTTTAAAAAGTTACTTCGTGTAGAGTCGGTCTGTGGAGAGTCACAAAATTTTTCACTAATTTTGGAAAGTTAGTTCGGGTAGCGTCGGTCTGTGGAAAGTGACTATATTTTTAATTAATTTGTAAAGAGTTGGTTTATGTAGAGTCAGTCTGTTAAGAGTCACAATATTTTTTATTAATTCTGGAGAGTTAGTTCTTGTAGAGTCGGTCTGTTGAGAGTCACAATATATTTTATAAATTCTGGAGAGTTAGTTCGTGTAGAGTCGGTCTGTGGAAAGTGACTATATTTATAATTAATTTTGATGAGTTACTTCGTGTAGAGACGGTCTGTGAAGAATCACCATATTTTTCATTAATTTTGGAAAGTTAGTTCGGGTAGCGTCGGTCTGTGGAAAAAGACTATATTTTTAATTAATTTGTAAAAAGTTGGTTTGTGTAGAGTCAGTCTGTTGAGAGTCAGGATATTTTTTATTAATTCTGGAGAGTTTGTTCGGGTAGCGTCGGTCTGTATAGAGTCACAATATTTTCTATTAATTCTGGGGGGTTAGTTCGTGTAGTGTCGGCCTGTGGAAAGTGACTATATTTTTAATTAATTTGGAAAGAGTTGGTTCGTGTAGAGTCGGTCTGTGAAAGGTCAGAATATTTTTAATTAATTTTGGAGAGTTTGTTCTTGTAGAGTCGGTCTGTTGAGAGTCAGGATATTTTTTATTAATTTTGGAGAGTTAGTTCGGATATAGTTGGTCTGTGGAAAATGAGAATATTTTTAATTAATTTCGGAGAGTTAGTTCGTGTAGGGTCGGTCTGTAAAAGGTCAAAATATTTTTTATTAATTTTGGAAAGATAGTTCGTGTAGAGTCGGTCTGTGGAGAGTCACAATTTTTTTTATTAATTCTGGAGAGTTAGTTCGTGTAGAGTCGGTCTGTAGAGAGTCGCAATATTTTTAATAAATTCTGGAGAGTTAGTTCGTGTAGAGTCGGTCTGTGGAAAGTGACTATATTTATAATTAATTTTAAAGAGTTACTTCGTGTAGAGACGGTCTGTGAAGAATCACCATATTTTTCATTAATTTTGGAAAGTTAGTTCGGGTAGCGTCGGTCTGTGGAAAGTGACTATATTTTTAATTAATTTGTAAAAAGTTGGTTTGTGTAGAGTCAGTCTGTGGAGAGTCACAATATTTTTTATTAATTCTGGAGAGTTAGTTCGTGTAGAGTCGGTCTGTAGAGAGTCGCAATATTTTTTATAAATTCTGGAGAGTTAGTTCGTGTAGAGTCGGTCTGTGGAAAGTGACTATATTTATAATTAATTTTGATGAGTTACTTCGTGTAGAGACTGTCTGTGAAGAATCACCATATTTTTAATTAATTTTGGAGAGTTTGTTCTTGTAGAGTCGGTCTGTTGAGAGTCAGGATATTTTTTATTAATTTTGGAGAGTTAGTTCGTGTAGAGTCGGTCTGTAGAGAGTCGCAATATTTTTTATAAATTCTGGAGAGTTAGTTCGTGTAGAGTCGGTCTGTGGAGAGTCACAATATTTTTTAATACTTCTGGAGAGTTAGTTCGGGTAGCGTCGGTCTGTGGAGAGTCACAATATTTTTGATTAATTTCAGAGAGTTAGTTCGTGTAGAGTCGGTCTGTAGAGAGTCGCAATATTTTTTATAAATTCTGGAGAGTTAGTTCGTGTAGAGTCGGTCTGTGGAAAGTGACTATATTTATAATTAATTTTGAAGAGTTACTTCGTGTAGAGACGGTCTGTGAAGAATCACCATATTTTTCATTAATTTTGGAAAGTTAGTTCGGGTAGCGTCGGTCTGTGGAAAGTGACTATATTTTTAATTAATTTGTAAAAAGTTGGTTTGTGTAGAGTCAGTCTGTGGAGAGTCACAATATTTTTTATTAATTCTGGAGAGTTAGTTCGTGTAGAGTCGGTCTGTAGAGAGTCGCAATATTTTTTATAAATTCTGGAGAGTTAGTTCGTGTAGAGTCGGTCTGTGGAAAGTGACTATATTTATAATTAATTTTAAAGAGTTACTTCGTGTAGAGTCGGTCTGTGGAGAGTCACAAAATTTTTCACTAATTTTGGAAAGTTAGTTCGGGTAGCGTCGGTCTGTGGAAAGTGACTATATTTTTAATTAATTTGTAAAGAGTTGGTTTGTGTAGAGTCAGTCTGTGAAGAGTCACAATATTTTTAATTAATTTTGGAGAGTTAGTTCGGGTAGCGTCGGTCTGTGAAAGGTCAGAATATTTTTTATTAATTTTGGAAAGATAGTACATGTAGAGTCGGTCTGTGGAGAGTCAGGATATTTTTTATTAATTCTGGAGAATTTGTTCGGGTAGCGTCGGTCAGTATAGAGTCACAATATTTTATATTAATTCTGGGGGGTTAGTTCGTGTAGTGTCGGCCTGTGGAAAGTGACTATATTTTTAATTAATTTGGAAAGAGTTGGTTCGTGTAGAGTCGGTATGTGGAGAGTCACAAATTTTTTTATTAATTTTGGAAAGATAGTTCGTTTAGAGCCGGTCTGTGGAGAGTCACAATATTTTTTATTAATTCTGGGGAGTTAGTTCGTATAGAGTCGGTGTGTGGAGAGTCACAATATTTTTTATTAATTCTGGAGAGTTAGTTCGTATAGAGTCGGTGTGTGGAAAATCAGATTATTTTTAATTAATTTTAAAGAGTTTCTTCGTTGAGAGACAGTCTGTGGAGAGTCACAAAATTTTTTATTAATTCCAGAAAGTTAATTGGTGTAGAGACAGTCTGTGGAGAGTCACAATATTTTTAATTAATTTTGGAGAGTTAGTTCGTGTAGAGTCGGTCTGTGAAAGGTCAGAATATTTTTTATTAATTTTGGAGAGTTAGTTCGTGTAGAGTCGGTCTGTGGAGAGTGACTATATTTTTAATTAATTTGTAAAGAGTTGGTTTGTGTAGAGTCAGTCTGTGGAGAGTCACAATATTTTTTATTAATTCTGGACAGTTAGTTCGTGTAGAGTCGGTCTGTAGAGAGTCGCAATATTTTTTATTAATTCCGGAGAGTTAGTTCGTGTAGAGTCGGTCTGTGGAAAGTGACTATATTTATAATTAATTTTAAAGAGTTACTTCGTGTAGAGTCGGTCTGTGGAGAGTCACAAAATTTTTCACTAATTCTGGAGAGTTAGTTCGTGTAGAGTCGGTCTGTGGAAAGTGACTATATTTATAATTAATTTTGATGAGTTACTTCGTGTAGAGACGGTCTGTGAAGAATCACCATATTTTTCATTAATTTTGGAAAGTTAGTTCGGGTAGCGTCGGTCTGTGGAAAAAGACTATATTTTTAATTAATTTGTAAAAAGTTGGTTTGTGTAGAGTCAGTCTGTTGAGAGTCAGGATATTTTTTATTAATTCTGGAGAGTTTGTTCGGGTAGCGTCGGTCTGTATAGAGTCACAATATTTTCTATTAATTCTGGGGGGTTAGTTCGTGTAGTGTCGGCCTGTGGAAAGTGACTATATTTTTAATTAATTTGGAAAGAGTTGGTTCGTGTAGAGTCGGTCTGTGAAAGGTCAGAATATTTTTAATTAATATTGGAGAGTTAGTTTGTGTAGAGTCGGTCTGTTGAGAGTCACAATATATTTTATTAATTTTGGAGAGTTAGTTCGTGTAGAGTTGGTCTGTGGAGAGTGAGAATATTTTTAATTAATTTCGGAGAGTTAGTTCGTGTAGGGTCGGTCTGTAAAAGGTCAAAATATTTTTTATTAATTTTGGAAAGATAGTTCGTGTAGAGTCGGTCTGTGGAGAGTCACAATTTTTTTTATTAATTCTGGAGAGTTAGTTCGTGTAGAGTCGGTCTGTAGAGAGTCGCAATATTTTTAATAAATTCTGGAGAGTTAGTTCGTGTAGAGTCGGTCTGTGGAAAGTGACTATATTTATAATTAATTTTAAAGAGTTACTTCGTGTAGAGACGGTCTGTGAAGAATCACCATATTTTTCATTAATTTTGGAAAGTTAGTTCGGGTAGCGTCGGTCTGTGGAAAGTGACTATATTTTTAATTAATTTGTAAAAAGTTGGTTTGTGTAGAGTCAGTCTGTGGAGAGTCACAATATTTTTTATTAATTCTGGAGAGTTAGTTCGTGTAGAGTCGGTCTGTAGAGAGTCGCAATATTTTTTATAAATTCTGGAGAGTTAGTTCGTGTAGAGTCGGTCTGTGGAAAGTGACTATATTTATAATTAATTTTGATGAGTTACTTCGTGTAGAGACTGTCTGTGAAGAATCACCATATTTTTAATTAATTTTTGAGAGTTTGTTCTTGTAGAGTCGGTCTGTTGAGAGTCAGGATATTTTTTATTAATTTTGGAGAGTTAGTTCGTGTAGAGTCGGTCTGTAGAGAGTCGCAATATTTTTTATAAATTCTGGAGAGTTAGTTCGTGTAGAGTCGGTCTGTGGAGAGTCACAATATTTTTTAATACTTCTGGAGAGTTAGTTCGGGTAGCGTCGGTCTGTGGAGAGTCACAATATTTTTGATTAATTTCAGAGAGTTAGTTCGTGTAGAGTCGGTCTGTAGAGAGTCGCAATATTTTTTATAAATTCTGGAGAGTTAGTTCGTGTAGAGTCGGTCTGTGGAAAGTGACTATATTTATAATTAATTTTGAAGAGTTACTTCGTGTAGAGACGGTCTGTGAAGAATCACCATATTTTTCATTAATTTTGGAAAGTTAGTTCGGGTAGCGTCGGTCTGTGGAAAGTGACTATATTTTTAATTAATTTGTAAAAAGTTGGTTTGTGTAGAGTCAGTCTGTGGAGAGTCACAATATTTTTTATTAATTCTGGAGAGTTAGTTCGTGTAGAGTCGGTCTGTAGAGAGTCGCAATATTTTTTATAAATTCTGGAGAGTTAGTTCGTGTAGAGTCGGTCTGTGGAAAGTGACTATATTTATAATTAATTTTAAAGAGTTACTTCGTGTAGAGTCGGTCTGTGGAGAGTCACAAAATTTTTCACTAATTTTGGAAAGTTAGTTCGGGTAGCGTCGGTCTGTGGAAAGTGACTATATTTTTAATTAATTTGTAAAGAGTTGGTTTGTGTAGAGTCAGTCTGTGAAGAGTCACAATATTTTTAATTAATTTTGGAGAGTTAGTTCGGGTAGCGTCGGTCTGTGAAAGGTCAGAATATTTTTTATTAATTTTGGAAAGATAGTACATGTAGAGTCGGTCTGTGGAGAGTCAGGATATTTTTTATTAATTCTGGAGAATTTGTTCGGGTAGCGTCGGTCAGTATAGAGTCACAATATTTTATATTAATTCTGGGGGGTTAGTTCGTGTAGTGTCGGCCTGTGGAAAGTGACTATATTTTTAATTAATTTGGAAAGAGTTGGTTCGTGTAGAGTCGGTATGTGGAGAGTCACAAATTTTTTTATTAATTTTGGAAAGATAGTTCGTTTAGAGCCGGTCTGTGGAGAGTCACAATATTTTTTATTAATTCTGGGGAGTTAGTTCGTATAGAGTCGGTGTGTGGAGAGTCACAATATTTTTTATTAATTCTGGAGAGTTAGTTCGTATAGAGTCGGTGTGTGGAAAATCAGATTATTTTTAATTAATTTTAAAGAGTTTCTTCGTTGAGAGACAGTCAGTGGAGAGTCACAAAATTTTTTATTAATTCTAGAAAGTTAATTGGTGTAGAGACAGTCTGTGGAGAGTCACAATATTTTTAATTAATTTTGGAGAGTTAGTTCGTGTAGAGTCGGTCTGTGAAAGGTCAGAATATTTTTTATTAATTTTGGAGAGTTAGTTCGTGTAGAGTCGGTCTGTGGAGAGTGACTATATTTTTAATTAATTTGTAAAGAGTTGGTTTGTGTAGAGTCAGTCTGTGGAGAGTCACAATATTTTTTATTAATTCTGGACAGTTAGTTCGTGTAGAGTCGGTCTGTAGAGAGTCGCAATATTTTTTATTAATTCCGGAGAGTTAGTTCGTGTAGAGTCGGTCTGTGGAAAGTGACTATATTTATAATTAATTTTAAAGAGTTACTTCGTGTAGAGTCGGTCTGTGGAGAGTCACAAAATTTTTCACTAATTTTGGAAAGTTAGTTCGGGTAGCGTCGGTCTGTGGAAAGTGACTATATTTTTAATTAATTTGTAAAGAGTTGGTTTATGTAGAGTCAGTCTGTTAAGAGTCACAATATTTTTTATTAATTCTGGAGAGTTAGTTCTTGTAGAGTCGGTCTGTTGAGAGTCACAATATATTTTATAAATTCTGGAGAGTTAGTTCGTGTAGAGTCGGTCTGTGGAAAGTGACTATATTTATAATTAATTTTGATGAGTTACTTCGTGTAGAGACGGTCTGTGAAGAATCACCATATTTTTCATTAATTTTGGAAAGTTAGTTCGGGTAGCGTCGGTCTGTGGAAAAAGACTATATTTTTAATTAATTTGTAAAAAGTTGGTTTGTGTAGAGTCAGTCTGTTGAGAGTCAGGATATTTTTTATTAATTCTGGAGAGTTTGTTCGGGTAGCGTCGGTCTGTATAGAGTCACAATATTTTCTATTAATTCTGGGGGGTTAGTTCGTGTAGTGTCGGCCTGTGGAAAGTGACTATATTTTTAATTAATTTGGAAAGAGTTGGTTCGTGTAGAGTCGGTCTGTGAAAGGTCAGAATATTTTTAATTAATATTGGAGAGTTAGTTTGTGTAGAGTCGGTCTGTTGAGAGTCACAATATATTTTATTAATTTTGGAGAGTTAGTTCGTGTAGAGTTGGTCTGTGGAGATGGAGAATATTTTTAATTAATTTCGGAGAGTTAGTTCGTGTAGGGTCGGTCTGTAAAAGGTCAAAATATTTTTTATTAATTTTGGAAAGATAGTTCGTGTAGAGTCGGTCTGTGGAGAGTCACAATTTTTTTTATTAATTCTGGAGAGTTAGTTCGTGTAGAGTCGGTCTGTAGAGAGTCGCAATATTTTTAATAAATTCTGGAGAGTTAGTTCGTGTAGAGTCGGTCTGTGGAAAGTGACTATATTTATAATTAATTTTAAAGAGTTACTTCGTGTAGAGACGGTCTGTGAAGAATCACCATATTTTTCATTAATTTTGGAAAGTTAGTTCGGGTAGCGTCGGTCTGTGGAAAGTGACTATATTTTTAATTAATTTGTAAAAAGTTGGTTTGTGTAGAGTCAGTCTGTGGAGACTCACAATATTTTTTATTAATTCTGGAGAGTTAGTTCGTGTAGAGTCGGTCTGTAGAGAGTCGCAATATTTTTTATAAATTCTGGAGAGTTAGTTCGTGTAGAGTCGGTCTGTGGAAAGTGACTATATTTATAATTAATTTTGATGAGTTACTTCGTGTAGAGACTGTCTGTGAAGAATCACCATATTTTTAATTAATTTTGGAGAGTTTGTTCTTGTAGAGTCGGTCTGTTGAGAGTCAGGATATTTTTTATTAATTTTGGAGAGTTAGTTCGTGTAGAGTCGGTCTGTAGAGAGTCGCAATATTTTTTATAAATTCTGGAGAGTTAGTTCGTGTAGAGTCGGTCTGTGGAGAGTCACAATATTTTTTAATACTTCTGGAGAGTTAGTTCGGGTAGCGTCGGTCTGTGGAGAGTCACAATATTTTTGATTAATTTCAGAGAGTTAGTTCGTGTAGAGTCGGTCTGTAGAGAGTCGCAATATTTTTTATAAATTCTGGAGAGTTAGTTCGTGTAGAGTCGGTCTGTGGAAAGTGACTATATTTATAATTAATTTTGAAGAGTTACTTCGTGTAGAGACGGTCTGTGAAGAATCACCATATTTTTCATTAATTTTGGAAAGTTAGTTCGGGTAGCGTCGGTCTGTGGAAAGTGACTATATTTTTAATTAATTTGTAAAAAGTTGGTTTGTGTAGAGTCAGTCTGTGGAGAGTCACAATATTTTTTATTAATTCTGGAGAGTTAGTTCGTGTAGAGTCGGTCTGTAGAGAGTCGCAATATTTTTTATAAATTCTGGAGAGTTAGTTCGTGTAGAGTCGGTCTGTGGAAAGTGACTATATTTATAATTAATTTTAAAGAGTTACTTCGTGTAGAGTCGGTCTGTGGAGAGTCACAAAATTTTTCACTAATTTTGGAAAGTTAGTTCGGGTAGCGTCGGTCTGTGGAAAGTGACTATATTTTTAATTAATTTGTAAAGAGTTGGTTTGTGTAGAGTCAGTCTGTGAAGAGTCACAATATTTTTAATTAATTTTGGAGAGTTAGTTCGGGTAGCGTCGGTCTGTGAAAGGTCAGAATATTTTTTATTAATTTTGGAAAGATAGTACATGTAGAGTCGGTCTGTGGAGAGTCAGGATATTTTTTATTAATTCTGGAGAATTTGTTCGGGTAGCGTCGGTCAGTATAGAGTCACAATATTTTATATTAATTCTGGGGGGTTAGTTCGTGTAGTGTCGGCCTGTGGAAAGTGACTATATTTTTAATTAATTTGGAAAGAGTTGGTTCGTGTAGAGTCGGTATGTGGAGAGTCACAAATTTTTTTATTAATTTTGGAAAGATAGTTCGTTTAGAGCCGGTCTGTGGAGAGTCACAATATTTTTTATTAATTCTGGGGAGTTAGTTCGTATAGAGTCGGTGTGTGGAGAGTCACAATATTTTTTATTAATTCTGGAGAGTTAGTTCGTATAGAGTCGGTGTGTGGAAAATCAGATTATTTTTAATTAATTTTAAAGAGTTTCTTCGTTGAGAGACAGTCAGTGGAGAGTCACAAAATTTTTTATTAATTCTAGAAAGTTAATTGGTGTAGAGACAGTCTGTGGAGAGTCACAATATTTTTAATTAATTTTGGAGAGTTAGTTCGTGTAGAGTCGGTCTGTGAAAGGTCAGAATATTTTTTATTAATTTTGGAGAGTTAGTTCGTGTAGAGTCGGTCTGTGGAGAGTGACTATATTTTTAATTAATTTGTAAAGAGTTGGTTTGTGTAGAGTCAGTCTGTGGAGAGTCACAATATTTTTTATTAATTCTGGACAGTTAGTTCGTGTAGAGTCGGTCTGTAGAGAGTCGCAATATTTTTTATTAATTCCGGAGAGTTAGTTCGTGTAGAGTCGGTCTGTGGAAAGTGACTATATTTATAATTAATTTTAAAGAGTTACTTCGTGTAGAGTCGGTCTGTGGAGAGTCACAAAATTTTTCACTAATTCTGGAGAGTTAGTTCGTGTAGAGTCGGTCTGTGGAAAGTGACTATATTTATAATTAATTTTGATGAGTTACTTCGTGTAGAGACGGTCTGTGAAGAATCACCATATTTTTCATTAATTTTGGAAAGTTAGTTCGGGTAGCGTCGGTCTGTGGAAAAAGACTATATTTTTAATTAATTTGTAAAAAGTTGGTTTGTGTAGAGTCAGTCTGTTGACAGTCAGGATATTTTTTATTAATTCTGGAGAGTTTGTTCGGGTAGCGTCGGTCTGTATAGAGTCACAATATTTTCTATTAATTCTGGGGGGTTAGTTCGTGTAGTGTCGGCCTGTGGAAAGTGACTATATTTTTAATTAATTTGGAAAGAGTTGGTTCGTGTAGAGTCGGTCTGTGAAAGGTCAGAATATTTTTAATTAATATTGGAGAGTTAGTTTGTGTAGAGTCGGTCTGTTGAGAGTCACAATATATTTTATTAATTTTGGAGAGTTAGTTCGTGTAGAGTTGGTCTGTGGAGAGTGAGAATATTTTTAATTAATTTCGGAGAGTTAGTTCGTGTAGGGTCGGTCTGTAAAAGGTCAAAATATTTTTTATTAATTTTGGAAAGATAGTTCGTGTAGAGTCGGTCTGTGGAGAGTCACAATTTTTTTTATTAATTCTGGAGAGTTAGTTCGTGTAGAGTCGGTCTGTAGAGAGTCGCAATATTTTTAATAAATTCTGGAGAGTTAGTTCGTGTAGAGTCGGTCTGTGGAAAGTGACTATATTTATAATTAATTTTAAAGAGTTACTTCGTGTAGAGACGGTCTGTGAAGAATCACCATATTTTTCATTAATTTTGGAAAGTTAGTTCGGGTAGCGTCGGTCTGTGGAATGTGACTATATTTTTAATTAATTTGTAAAAAGTTGGTTTGTGTAGAGTCAGTCTGTGGAGAGTCACAATATTTTTTATTAATTCTGGAGAGTTAGTTCGTGTAGAGTCGGTCTGTAGAGAGTCGCAATATTTTTTATAAATTCTGGAGAGTTAGTTCGTGTAGAGTCGGTCTGTGGAAAGTGACTATATTTATAATTAATTTTGATGAGTTACTTCGTGTAGAGACTGTCTGTGAAGAATCACCATATTTTTAATTAATTTTGGAGAGTTTGTTCTTGTAGAGTCGGTCTGTTGAGAGTCAGGATATTTTTTATTAATTTTGGAGAGTTAGTTCGTGTAGAGTCGGTCTGTAGAGAGTCGCAATATTTTTTATAAATTCTGGAGAGTTAGTTCGTGTAGAGTCGGTCTGTGGAGAGTCACAATATTTTTTAATACTTCTGGAGAGTTAGTTCGGGTAGCGTCGGTCTGTGGAGAGTCACAATATTTTTGATTAATTTCAGAGAGTTAGTTCGTGTAGAGTCGGTCTGTAGAGAGTCGCAATATTTTTTATAAATTCTGGAGAGTTAGTTCGTGTAGAGTCGGTCTGTGGAAAGTGACTATATTTATAATTAATTTTGAAGAGTTACTTCGTGTAGAGACGGTCTGTGAAGAATCACCATATTTTTCATTAATTTTGGAAAGTTAGTTCGGGTAGCGTCGGTCTGTGGAAAGTGACTATATTTTTAATTAATTTGTAAAAAGTTGGTTTGTGTAGAGTCAGTCTGTGGAGAGTCACAATATTTTTTATTAATTCTGGAGAGTTAGTTCGTGTAGAGTCGGTCTGTAGAGAGTCGCAATATTTTTTATAAATTCTGGAGAGTTAGTTCGTGTAGAGTCGGTCTGTGGAAAGTGACTATATTTATAATTAATTTTAAAGAGTTACTTCGTGTAGAGTCGGTCTGTGGAGAGTCACAAAATTTTTCACTAATTTTGGAAAGTTAGTTCGGGTAGCGTCGGTCTGTGGAAAGTGACTATATTTTTAATTAATTTGTAAAGAGTTGGTTTGTGTAGAGTCAGTCTGTGAAGAGTCACAATATTTTTAATTAATTTTGGAGAGTTAGTTCGGGTAGCGTCGGTCTGTGGAGAGTCAGGATATTTTTTATTAATTCTGGAGAATTTGTTCGGGTAGCGTCGGTCAGTATAGAGTCACAATATTTTATATTAATTCTGGGGGGTTAGTTCGTGTAGTGTCGGCCTGTGGAAAGTGACTATATTTTTAATTAATTTGGAAAGAGTTGGTTCGTGTAGAGTCGGTATGTGGAGAGTCACAAATTTTTTTATTAATTTTGGAAAGATAGTTCGTTTAGAGCCGGTCTGTGGAGAGTCACAATATTTTTTATTAATTCTGGGGAGTTAGTTCGTATAGAGTCGGTGTGTGGAGAGTCACAATATTTTTTATTAATTCTGGAGAGTTAGTTCGTATAGAGTCGGTGTGTGGAAAATCAGATTATTTTTAATTAATTTTAAAGAGTTTCTTCGTTGAGAGACAGTCAGTGGAGAGTCACAAAATTTTTTATTAATTCTAGACAGTTAATTGGTGTAGAGACAGTCTGTGGAGAGTCACAATATTTTTAATTAATTTTGGAGAGTTAGTTCGTGTAGAGTCGGTCTGTGAAAGGTCAGAATATTTTTTATTAATTTTGGAGAGTTAGTTCGTGTAGAGTCGGTCTGTGGAGAGTGACTATATTTTTAATTAATTTGTAAAGAGTTGGTTTGTGTAGAGTCAGTCTGTGGAGAGTCACAATATTTTTTATTAATTCTGGACAGTTAGTTCGTGTAGAGTCGGTCTGTAGAGAGTCGCAATATTTTTTATTAATTCCGGAGAGTTAGTTCGTGTAGAGTCGGTCTGTGGAAAGTGACTATATTTATAATTAATTTTAAAGAGTTACTTCGTGTAGAGTCGGTCTGTGGAGAGTCACAAAATTTTTCACTAATTTTGGAAAGTTAGTTCGGGTAGCGTCGGTCTGTGGAAAGTGACTATATTTTTAATTAATTTGTAAAGAGTTGGTTTATGTAGAGTCAGTCTGTTAAGAGTCACAATATTTTTTATTAATTCTGGAGAGTTAGTTCTTGTAGAGTCGGTCTGTTGAGAGTCACAATATATTTTATAAATTCTGGAGAGTTAGTTCGTGTAGAGTCGGTTCGTGGAAAGTGACTATATTTATAATTAATTTTGATGAGTTACTTCGTGTAGAGACTGTCTGTGAAGAATCACCATATTTTTAATTAATTTTGGAGAGTTTGTTCTTGTAGAGTCGGTCTGTTGAGAGTCATGATATTTTTTATTAATTTTGGAGAGTTAGTTCGGATATAGTTGGTCTGTGGAAAATGAGAATATTTTTAATTAATTAAAAAAATCATCAGAGACGGTCTGTAGAGAATCATAATATTTTTTATTAATTTGGGAGAGTTTGTTCGGGTAGCGTCGGTCTGTATAGAGTCACAATATTTTATTTTAATTCTGGGGAGTTAGTTCGTGTAGAGTCAGTCTGTGGAGAGTTACAATATTTTTAATTAATTTTGGAGAGTTAGTTCGTGTAGAGTCGGTCTGTGGACAGTCGCAATATTTTTTATTAATTCTGGAGAGTTAGTTCGTGAAGAGTCGGTGTGTGGAAAATCAGTATATTTTAAATTAGTTTTGAAGAGTTTCTGCGTGTAGAGATGGTCTGTGGAGAGTCACAATATTTTTAATTAATTTTTAGATTTAGTTCGTATAGAGTCGGTCTGTGGAAAATGAGAATATTTTTAATTAATTAAAAAAATCACTTCGTGTAGAGACGGTCTGTAGAGAATCATAATGTTTTTAATTAATTTTGGAGAGTTATTCGGGTAGCGTCGGTCTGTGGAGAGTCACAATATTTTAGATTAATTAAATGAGTTACTTCGTGTAGAGACGGTCTGTAGAGAATCACCATATTTTTAATTAATTTTGGAATGTTAGTTCGGGTAGCGTCGGTCTGTGGAGAGTCATAATATTTTTCATTAATTTTGGAGAGTTAGTTCGGGTAGCGTCGGTCTGTGAAAGGTCAGAATATTTTTTATTAATTTTGGAAAGATAGTACATGTAGAGTCGGTCTGTGGAGAGTCAGGATATTTTTTATTAATTCTGGAGAGTTTGTTCGGGTAGCGTCGGTCTGTATAGAGTCACAATATTTTATATTAATTCTGAGGGGTTAGTTCGTGTAGTGTCGGCCTGTGGAAAGTGACTATATTTTTAATTAATTTGGAAAGAGTTGGTTCGTGTAGAGTCGGTCTGTGAAAGGTCAGAATATTTTTAATTAATTTTGGAGAGTTACTTTGTGTAGAGTCGGTCTGTTGAGAGTCACAATATATTTTATTAATTTTGGAGAGTTAGTTCGTGTAGAGTTGGTCTGTGGAGAGTCAGGATATTTTTTATTAATTCTGGAGAATTTGTTCGGGTAGCGTCGGTCAGTATAGAGTCACAATATTTTATATTAATTCTGGGGGGTTAGTTCGTGTAGTGTCGGCCTGTGGAAAGTGACTATATTTTTAATTAATTTGAAAAGAGTTGGTTCGTGTAGAGTCGGTATGTGGAGAGTCACAAATTTTTTTATTAATTTTGGAAAGATAGTTCGTTTAGAGCCGGTCTGTGGAGAGTCACAATATTTTTTATTAATTCTGGGGAGTTAGTTCGTATAGAGTCGGTGTGTGGAGAGTCACAATATTTTTTATTAATTCTGGAGAGTTAGTTCGTATAGAGTCGGTGTGTGGAAAATCAGATTATTTTTAATTAATTTTAAAGAGTTTCTTCGTTGACAGACAGTCAGTGGAGAGTCACAAAATTTTTTATTAATTCTAGAAAGTTAATTGGTGTAGAGACAGTCTGTGGAGAGTCACAATATTTTTAATTAATTTTGGAGAGTTAGTTCGTGTAGAGTCGGTCTGTGAAAGGTCAGAATATTTTTTATTAATTTTGGAGAGTTAGTTCGTGTAGAGTCGGTCTGTGGACAGTCGCAATATTTTTTATTAATTCTGGAGTGTTAGTTCGTGAAGAGTCGGTGTGTGGAAAATCAGTATATTTTAAATTAGTTTTGAAGAGTTTCTGCGTGTAGAGACGGTCTGTGGAGAGTCACAATATTTTTAATTAATTTTAAGATTTAGTTCGTATAGAGTCGGTCTGTGGAAAATGAGAATATTTTTAATTAATTAAAAAAATCACTTCGTGTAGAGACGTTCTGTAGAGAATCATAATGTTTTTAATTAATTTTGGAATGTTAGTTCGGGTAGCGTCGGTCTGTGGAGAGTCATAATATTTTTCATTAATTTTGGAGAGTTAGTTCGGGTAGCGTCGGTCTGTGAAAGGTCAGAATATTTTTTATTAATTTTGGAAAGATAGTACATGTAGAGTCGGTCTGTGGAGAGTCAGGATATTTTTTATTAATTCTGGAGAGTTTGTTCGGGTAGCGTCGGTCTGTATAGAGTCACAATATTTTATATTAATTCTGAGGGGTTAGTTCGTGTAGTGTCGGCCTGTGGAAAGTGACTATA
The DNA here is from genome assembly GCA_032872475.1 of Leptopilina myrica (nomen nudum). Classification (NCBI taxonomy): domain Eukaryota; kingdom Metazoa; phylum Arthropoda; class Insecta; order Hymenoptera; family Figitidae; genus Leptopilina; species Leptopilina myrica (nomen nudum). The sequence goes on from CM065460.1 coordinate 18,552,377, forward strand.
TTTTTAATTAATTTGGAAAGAGTTGGTTCGTGTAGAGTCGGTCTGTGAAAGGTCAGAATATTTTTAATTAATTTTGGAGAGTTAGTTTGTGTAGAGTCGGTCTGTTGAGAGTCACAATATATTTTATTAATTTTGGAGAGTTAGTTCGTGTAGAGTTGGTCTGTGGAGAGTGAGAATATTTTTAATTAATTTCGGAGAGTTAGTTCGTGTAGGGTCGGTCTGTAAAAGGTCAAAATATTTTTTATTAATTTTGGAAAGATAGTTCGTGAAGAGTCGGTCTGTGGAGAGTCACAATTTTTTTTATTAATTCTGGAGAGTTAGTTCGTGAAGAGTCGGTCTGTAGAGAGTCGCTATATTTTTTATAAATTCTGGAGAGTTAGTTCGTGTAGAGTCGGTCTGTGGAAAGTGACTATATTTATAATTAATTTTGATGAGTTACTTCGTGTAGAGACTGTCTGTGAAGAATCACCATATTTTTAATTAATTTTGGAGAGTTTGTTCTTGTAGAGTCGGTCTGTTGAGAGTCAGGATATTTTTTATTAATTTTGGAGAGTTAGTTCGGATATAGTTGGTCTGTGGAAAATGAGAATATTTTTAATTAATTAAAAAATTCATCAGAGACGGTCTGTAGAGAATCATAATATTTTTTATTAATTTGGGAGAGTTTGTTCGGGTAGCGTCGGTCTGTATAGAGTCACAATATTTTATTTTAATTCTGGGGAGTTAGTTCGTGTAGAGTCAGTCTGTGGAGAGTCACAATATTTTTAATTAATTTTGGAGAGTTAGTTCGTGTAGAGTCGGTCTGTGGACAGTCGCAATATTTTTTATAAATTCTGGAGAGTTAGTTCGTGTAGAGTCGGTCTGTGGAAAGTGACTATATTTATAATTAATTTTGAAGAGTTACTTCGTGTAGAGACGGTCTGTGAAGAATCACCATATATTTATTAATTTTGGAAAGTTAGTTCGGGTAGCGTCGGTCTGTGGAAAGTGACTATATTTTTAATTAATTTGTAAAGAGTTGGTTTGTGTAGAGTCAGTCTGTGGAGAGTTACAAAATTTTTAATTAATTTGTAAAGAGTTGGTTTGTGTAGAGTCGGTCGGTAAAGAGTCACAATATTTTTATTATTTTTGAAAAGATGGTACGTGTAGAGTCGGTCTGTGGAGAGTGACAATATTTTTATTTAATTTTGAAGATTTAGTTCGTATAGAGTCGGTGTGTGGAAAATCAGTATATTTTAAATTAATTTTGAAGAGTTTCTGCGTGTAGAGATGGTCTGTGGAGAGTCACAATATTTTTTAATACTTCTGGAGAGTTAGTTCGGTTAGCGTCGGTCTGTGGAGAGTCACAATATTTTTGATTAATTTCAGAGAGTTAGTTCGTGTAGAGTCGGTCTGTGGAGAGTCAGGATATTTTTCATTAATTCTGGAGAGTTAGTTCGTGTAGAGTCGGTCTGTGGAAAGTGACTATATTTATAATTAATTATGAAGAGTTACTTCGTGTAGAGACGGTCTGTGAAGAATCACCATATATTTATTAATTTTGGAAAGTTAGTTCGGGTAGCGTCGGTCTGTGGAAAGTGACTATATTTTTAATTAATTTGTAAAGAGTTGGTTTGTGTAGAGTCAGTCTGTGGAGAGTTACAAAATTTTTAATTAATTTGTAAAGAGTTGGTTTGTGTAGAGTCGGTCGGTAAAGAGTCACAATATTTTTTATTATTTTTGAAAAGATAGTACGTGTAGAGTCGGTCTGTGGAGAGTGACAATATTTTTAATTAATTTTGAAGAGTTAGTTCGTATAGAGTCGGTCTGTGGAAAATGAGAATATTTTTAATTAATTAAAAAAATCACTTCGTGTAGAGACGGTCTGTAGAGAATCATAATGTTTTTAATTAATTTTGGAGAGTTAGTTCGTGTAGAGTCGGTCTGTAGAGAGTCGCAATATTTTTTATTAATTCTGGGGAGTTAGTTCGTGTAGAGTCGGTCTGTGGAAAGTGACTATATTTATAATTAATTTTGAAGAGTTACTTTGTGTAGAGACGGTCTGTGAAGAATCAACATATTTTTAATTAATTTTGGAGAGTTAGTTCGTGTAGAGTCGGTCTGTTGAGAGTCAGGATATTTTTTATTAATTTTGGAGAGTTAGTTCGTATATAGTTGGTCTGTGGAAAATGAGAATATTTTTAATTAATTAAAAAAGACACATCGTGTAGAGACGGTCTGTAGAGAATCATAATATTTTTTATTAATTTGGGAGAGTTAGTTCGTATAGAGTCAGTCTGTGGAAAGTGACTATAATTTAATTTAATTTTTGGAGAGTTAGTTCTTGTAGTGTTGGTTTGTGGCGAGTCAGAATATTTTTTATCAATTTTGGAGAATTAGTTCTTCTAGTGTCGGTCTGTGGAGAGTCATGATATTTTTTAATAATTTTGGAGAGTTAGTTCGAGTAGAGTCAGTCTGTGGAGGGTCAGAATATTTTTCATTAATTTAGAGAGATAGTTCGTGTAGAGTCGGTCTATGGAGAGTCAGAAAATTTTTTATCAATTTACGAAAATTATTTCGTGTAGAGTCGGTCTGTCGAGAATTTCAATATTTTTTTTTAATTTCGGAGAGTTATTTCGTGTAGAGTCAGTCCCCAGGCAGAAAAGTCGGTGGTGTGCCGATGCCTACGACCGGTTGGACATCGGCCCGGTGGTAAAGTCAGACAATAACCGGTGCCGACACTGTGGTACCGGGCCGGTTAATAAAAGACAACCGGCCCGGCACCGGTCCGGTTCTGGCATTTGATATGGGAAGTTACCAGGAAGTTTCTATTGGAAGCTTCTAACCTGCGTACATTATTGTGTTTCCTGGAAATTTCCAAGAAGTTACCAAGGGTAACTTCCGAAGATTGCCACGTGAAACTTCCTGGAAGCTTTTGTGCTATATGGGTTAAAATAATATATGAACTTTTTTATTAAAAAAATGTTTCAATGTTTTAAGTTTTATAAAAATTTAATTATGGTAAGACTGAGGGAGATAGCCATACAGAAGAGATGGCCAATTCAAATATTTGACAGAATTTGCTGGCAGATGTCGCTTATTTTAGGTTATTCTTGTGCATTTCATTACAAAAAGTAAACATAAATTATAAATTAATGAAAACTGATGAAAAACTAATTGTAAACCTTCTTTTTTTTAGTGGTTCTAAAAAAATTAAAGAAATTCACGTTTCTCATTGTTACATTCTTTTTTAAACCTATCTGTAATTCAAGATTTTTTTAGAAGTACATAACATAAGTTTTACAAAAACCTCTTTTCTTTAGTTTTTACAATCCTTCAAAAAAACTATGGCCATCTCCCCTGGACTTACCCTATATTTGAATATTTTATTTAAAAAAATATCTCAAATTATTTTAAATTGATAAAGTAAAATCTTTAAAATATAGTTACAGTAAAAAATATAGTAAAAATTAAAAGAAAAAAAGAATTTAATAACATTCTATTCTTCACGAACGAAAGAAAAAAATACGCATGACTATTTGAGGCTGACGCACCTTAAAAGGAAACGAAAAGCACTTAATCTTAGTGGCGAATGAAGAGCGCGCAGGTGGTTACCAGGATGGTCAAAGCCCCCTGTTTCAGGATCCCATTGGGAATTAAAAAATTACAAATTCAAATAAAAGTTCCGCGAACAGGAATTTATGTAAAAAAGGAGAAATGTCCGTTTGTGACTGCTTGTAAAATAGAAGGTTTCTGGTTCGATTTATCTAATCACATCTTTTCAATCACATAAAATCGCTCATTATTATACATACAAAAGTAATAAAAGGAACTACTTTTTTAGTTCGTTTGACTATCTTTGATACGTATTTTAGCTATTTTATGTAGTTAAAAATCATTATTTTAATTAAAGTAAATTTGTAGTTAAATTTGTAATTGCAGGTATGTTACACAAATAATTACATAAAGTAGAAGATTCTACTTCTTCGATAGGCTAATTTTGTAATAGATTTTACTTCTTTTAGCAGATGAGTAATTTTTCAATTAATTTTTGTTATAGAGTTCAATAAGAGTACCAACTGTGAAAAGTTGTAAACGCAATTACTTTAAGTAGTAAAATTAACTGCAGTTGTAAGATTCAGTGTAGCAGGTGTGCCCTCGAGTATTATGCAAGTCATCGTAACGGTAGAGCGTGGTTAGGTGTTTTGGTAATAGGTTTACAAATGTTAAGGTCGAGCGTTCAACTCCTGGCATTTAGAGATTTTTCTCAATAATAATATGTATGATAAATTATAATTAATTTAATTTTTTTAATTTATGAATTAACTTTTTTCTTTAAGCTTACAGCATATCTCAAAATTACATCACAGTAAGCTTACACGGTAAGGTAGTAAGCTTAGATTGTACACTAAAAAATTTCTTATTATATTTAACTAATTTTTTACCTACTTTGAATAGTTTGTAAGTCCCCAAAGATATTTAAAAACTTGTATTAACCATCAAAAAGTAGTTTAAGGAATTAGGAATGTAGTTGGTGCAATCAAATTCTGAAGTTGTTTCTGTAATTTAACTACATTTTTTAGTTAACTAAATTAAAATTTTTTAACTACATACACTACCGGCAGAAATTGTCGGTACGAACGACGAACGAGCTACGAAAAGTTGCTACCGAAATTAAATTAACATATTTTATTATTGAAAAATGATAGAAACTTGGTTCTTGGATCGTTTGAAAGCCAATTAAATTCTGCGTCGTTGGATATATAAATGAAAATTATTTGATATTTTTAAGAGATTTTATCACCTAAAAGATTTTGGAAAAAAATTGATTAATATTTCTATTTTTGTGCACCATGTTTGTGTGGCTGCATAATCTAGAAAAATTTAGAGAAAAATTTTAAACTCTAGCAACATAATCTTTAAAGTCTCAGCTTTTATTTGAGCCTTGAAAATTGAAAACCCGTTCAGTAGTTTTTGAAATATCTAAAAAAATGTCCAAGCGTGTTGTTTTATAATTTAGGCGGTGATACACACTTATTGCACTCTCGCTGATCACCTGGTTCGTTGCGGTAGGGCCGAATAAGCGGAATATAGAGTGGGTGTCATATTTGGCGCCCTTTTTAAGTTTTTTGTCATTTTAGATTTAATATTCATTAAAAATTTAATAATTTTTAAAGTTAATTATTATATATATAAATAAGTTATCATTTTACAAACTCTAATGATCAAATAGGCGTTTATTTTGGGAAATAATAAATTTAACCCCCTCCCCATCGGAAAATATTGGACTGGGTAAAAAAATATTTTGACGAAAAATTACTATCTATGAGTACTTCGGCAGCAACTTTTCGTAGCTCGTTCGTCGTTCGTACCGACAATTTCTGCCGGTAGTGTAAGAAATAGTAAAATTAAATATAGAAACAGATTAAAGATTAAGTAAAAAAATAATAATTTTAACTACTTTTCATGTTTCATAACCCAAAGTAGTTTAATTTTTAGAAAAAATTCTTTTCAGTGTCATCTTACAGTGAGGTTACAGTTTAAGCTTATGTTAACTTGAAGGTGTAAGCTTACAGTGATATTCCGTTGAATGCATACTATGATGCGAACATATCACGGTTGCTGTTAGTTTACCTTGACTAGTTTACTGACGAACTTCACGAAGATCGCTAGTAGGTTTAAGGGAAGCTTATAGCAAGATAATTTGGTTCCTAAAGGTTAAAAATAATAATTAGACTTTCTTTTTTCTATCTACTTTAAAGTTTAAGAATAATATATTTATTCTCTGTGAAATTAAAGATTTTTCTTCCCGGTCTTGATGGAGGTAGTTTTGAGCCCTATAGGTTCATTTTTTTATGTATTATAATACATAAAAAAATTGAGTTGTGAATTTGAAAATTCTAAGAAACGAAAGAATCGAGACTTTTTAATAATTTTTATCTGTAAGGCAAAACCCTACAGGCGTAAAGAGAGAAAAAGACAAATTATTTATACTTATATCTTATATTTGTTTTTCAATAACTTTTTTTACAGTATTCTCCATTCATCTTCATACTTGAGTCCGTATTTGGCCCAAGAGGCATATTTATTAATCTATATATTCGCGTGCAGAAAAAAATTATATTAACTGAAAGCAGAAAAGAAAGAGGGAGAGGAAGGTAGAAGAGAAAAAAGGAGAAAAAGTTAGCAATTTTAATACATACTATTATATTTGTCATTTTGAGAAAGTGGAAAGATTAAAAGATATATTATTTCTTCGAATGATATTGCTGTGGAGTTGTTGTTTTTTTCCTTTCGTCTTTCTTTATTTTTTCCCCTTTCTTCTTTATTATTTCTTACAAATAGAGAAGAAGCGATTCATTAACCGGACCACTCACTCGCTCATATATGAGCGATTCCATGTCAAATGATCAAGGTGGAGAAAAATTTTTCTCCAATCGTAGCAAAACTTGGGGCTTTTGTAGTACTCATAGATAGTAATTTTTCATCAAAATATTTTTTTACCTAATCCAATATTTTCCGAGGGGGAGGGGGTTAAATTTTTGTGTTTTTCAGTACAATGCTTATTTCAATATTTTTTTACTCTTAAACAGTTAAACATACAAATTTGACAAAGTACATTTTAGAAAGGTTTTTTCATGCTCTTTTGATTGGAAATAAGCATTTTGAAAAAAAAATTTTTGACCCAAAAAAATCAAAATTAAAAATTAATTTCAATTTTTGGGGGAGAAAGACCCAATTTTTTTTTAACGAAAGCTGAGGTTTTTTCCTAAAAGGACATATAAATGGTAAAGTGGGACTAGAAAGTTTAAACATTGAAAAAAAGAATTTTCTCCAAAACGGAGCTAAAAACCGGGTTTTGAGCGCTCCGGCGAGTAGAAAACTCTTTTTTTCAATGTTTAAACTTTCTAGTCCCACTTTACAATTTATATGTCCTTTTAGGAAAAAACCTTAGCTTTCGTTAAAAAAAAATCGTACTCACTATATAATTAAAGTTAGTAAAATTTTTTTCGATTTTAGATTTAAAGAGTTGTCAAAATAAGAACAATTTGTTCTTTTTAAACATTTACAATAGAATTTTTTTACACACTAACGATTTTATTTCTCACATGCATTTTTTTCTTTTTACATACTAGCAGAGATGGGTACGTAACATACTTCATGTATGTTACCTGGGTTTGTTACTGTATGTTACCTAGTATGTTACGTCCTTACATTGATACATGCATGTATTTTTCGAGAGTGGGGGGTAACATACGTATGTTACTTCATGTAACATACATGTAACATACGTAGAAAACCTCGAGTTACGCGTAACTGCGCAACCCTGCATACTAGACAACTCATTGCTAATATTTATTATAACAATAATTTTTCGTTGAAACTAAACCACTAAAATAAATAACTTTCAATGTGGGTCCAAAATCGCAGTTTTTTTCATTTTCGCTTCTAAAAACGTGGCGGATTTTAGCCATATCTAAAACTATACGATATAATTCTTAATGAATAATCTCTATGAAACGCGTACTTTATCAAATTTACAATAAACTGTAATATTGCTATAATTTATGTTGCAATAATACATCGACTTGAGCAGCTTTACAAATTTTTGTACTTATACATTTTGCTGTAATCTTGCTACATTGAAAGAGGGTCCAAAATATTACCTACTTCCAATGAGACACTGTCGCAATTGAATTCTGTATTACTACAGCGCCATGTATACTTCCCACTATGATTGTTGTAAAGTTACAAATTAAGTTTTACTTATAACCTTAAAAAGTGTATTATCGTTAAACTGAAAGTGGTAAAATTACAAAAACTTTTCTATGTAATTTTACAAATTCAAGTTGTAAAATTTTTTTATTTTTCACAGTGTATGAATGCCAGAGCATGGTAACTCAACATTGATTCAGCATTGGACACCAATGTTCGTTCCATGCTCGATTCAAGACTCAGTCAATCTTCGTGAGCGACAATACAATATTCACTTTCTTTATTACCATGTGCACTGAACAATATTAAATATAAATATTTATAAATTATTTAATATTACAATATTTCTTTTTGATAATATGTTTAATTTTATTATATAATATTTTTTTCTTGCACAGCATCAAATTATTATTTTCAAAGATCAAAATTTTTGATCTAAAAAAATTTCAGTGTTCAAAAAATTTTAGTGTAAAATTTGGTATATGTGAATTAAAAGTTTTCTCTAAGTAAACCAAAAAAAGATAAATAAAAAACTCTTTTCTATTTTTTAAGTAGAAATCATAAGCATCATCTTTAATTTAAGTCCAAAAGCGTTCAAACATCTTGTTTTTTGCTGAAAATGCTCGGCCGTTTATAATGATATTGCTCTAACCGATTAAGATTTTAAAATTTTTAAATTACTGCAGGGTGTGCAAATCATTCTGGCCAGCACTGTATATTTCTGAAATAACTTTTTTTATAGTTATCACAATGAAAAAAATTTGTTTGATTTAAGTAATCAATTACTTGCCTATTATAAAATAAATATATTTACTTGAAGCAAATAATATAAACATTTATAATAATAATAGTAATAATAATAATAATAAATAGTATTATTAATTTAAAATTACTGATTTTAATTAATAGATTATAATGTTAATGATTTTAATTATTTATGCATTTTTTATTAATTAATTTGTAGTTCATTAAAAATTAATTAACTAATGTGTGATGAATAAAGTAAAACTCTGGTTCATCTTCGTTAAAATTAACTAAAATCATTCCTGGCTTAACTACTTCTCCATTAAAAGAGATCCAAGAAGTAACTAACAAATTTTAAATTCGCAAGTTAATTGCGAAGTTCATACATATTCATACAAGCAACATGCCAAAATGGGCCTAATAATCGCATTACTCTCGGGTAATGAATAAGGAAGTGGTGCTTTGGTTTAAAGCAATTTGGAAATAATTCTTGAAATAGAGTTAGATATTCTTTTATCGTGTAATCTAAGAGGTCAACGCAACCGAATTGACAACACTACCAGAAATAGTAATATTCACTTCATGCAAAGTACATTTTACAATGAATAGTAATTTTTAATATGAAAGTAGAATTATTACTATTCCATAGAAACTTTTACTAGAAACTCAACACCATTTTTTCACGTGCATCTGCCCTTAAATACTAGAAGTTATCGCCCGTGTGGAAATCTACCCAAAGTTTTACCTAAACTGAGACTTGGAGCCAATGTGGGCCAAAATAAAAATAAAAGCTTAAAAAGAAATTTTTATTATTAAATCATATTGAATAATATTTTTCACATCTTTTATTCAGTAATTATATGTTTAAATGATACTGAGAAATAAAAACTTTACTATAAACACAATATTGGAATATCTATACTTCGAATTGCGCGGGATTTTTTCCACTTCTATACTCAACTCAAAGTAGATATTGCTGTTGAGAAAGATATTCCACGCCTAGCTGTTATTGTTGCACGCTGCGGCTCAAATATACATCACATCATATTCGTTAAATTTTTTATTTTATTTTTATTCTACTTATACATTTCAAATGTTTAAAAAAAATTTATTTTTTGCTAAATATTTTTGTTGCTTTTTGGAAAGAAAGTTTGTGTCTGCTGTATTAAAATACAAAACTATTTTTTCCGCTATATTTTGCAAAATGGGAACTAAATTCTTTCTTTACGGCTGATGATGATGATGAAAGATAAAGGTACGCCAATGAAATGAGAACGAAGCTTACAACGAAGCCTCAGCACGCGCCGGCACGTGCCAGACTCTCATAGTGACCACGCGCGGATCTTTCTCTCTCTCGGTCTCGTTTCCTCTTAATAATCACGCTCTCGCCATCTCTCTTCAACTCCCTTCCCCTCATTCCTCTTGCCAGTTCAACACGCCTCTCAAAGCGCTTGACTACTTGTAAGTAGTGGTACTCAAGATTCTAACGACTTTTCCCGCCTTCCGACGAACCGTATATGCATATTCTATATGGAACGTCCGCTAGGTATGGCTGCTCGCAAAGTATTGTGCCGGATATATCTGTCCTGCTCTATCTAATTAGTCTGTCTTTATCTATCTCATTAGAATCGTTTGCGATACATAGCACTGACAATTCTTGTGCGAGGAGGCTAAAGATAGTGCATCCTTCATCCATTCATTTCCTTAAATTATGCCAAAGAACAATTCCAAAAATTTACAATACCACACCCTAAAAAAGTAATCTCATAGTTAGAGGAAAAATCCTCTACTAATATTCTCTCTAGTTTTCTTCTCAAAACAAAAGTATTCCACTTGACTGTTTGTGTTTGCTGTATTAAAATACAAAACTAGGGTGATTGTGTGTATTACTACGTGTTTTAAAATCAGCCACGTTTAAAGAATCATTTAAAGCTTTTAACCTTAATTTTTTCCAATTTTTTTTAATGAGTAGTTAATCTTTCTTAAAACTAAAAAAAGTCTTTGGGTTATAAAAATAATTCAATTTTTATTAAAAAGGAATATTTAAAAAACAAGTTGTGAATTACGATGTTCATTACATGAACATTTTGCTTCCTCCTTACGATAAGCAAAGAATTTGCTTTAAAGTGAATTTTTTCATTTTATTTAATTCTAATAATGCTAATAAAATATATTCTTTTTATACAGCAATCGATTCGTCTTAATGAAATAAAGATTTTTAGTTTGTTTTTAAGTCAAGAGTAACATTTTATTAGAAGGAAACATGATTTTTAAGAAGGAAATAAATTTCTAATAAAAGTGCGAATTTTTGGTTTTAGTTATGTTTAATTCTATAAATTCAAATACAATATATACTTTATATATACCAGCAAACCAAACGATCCGTTTTAATGCAACGGATAAGATTATTGAAAAAAATGAGTAAAATTTTATTATACTGGAATATAATTTTGATGAAAAAACTAAATTTTTGATAAAAAACTCTGGTGTTTTCGGGGTTGCTAATTTTGAATATGAAGTCGCCTTTATCCTTTAAATAATTAAAGTTGCCCGATTCTCACCAAGAGGAGGTAGGCGATATAGAGAATCTTTTTTTTTACTTTTTCAGGGATTTTTAATTTATTTTGTTTTTTTAATTTTTTTGTTTTTTCAATTTTATCATTTACTTCTTTCAAATTTTTATTAAAAACTATTAATTTGTATTATGCGCTTTTTGGAAGCAATTGTCACAGTAATATAACTTGCATGTTTTTGCATTATTTCCTTGTTCGGAAAAAAGAAGTACAAAATTTTTGACTATGTGCATCAGCAAAGATTATTTGAACAAAGTAAGAACGGGAAAGTCGTCAGTACATGTGTCAGAAAAACAGCATTTACCTCGATACTGTTGGACCTCAAAATGCAAAATCCGAACAAGGAAATAATGCAAAACATGCAAGTTATATTACTGTGACAATTGCTTCCAAAAAGCGCATAATACAAATTAATAGTTTTTAATAAAAAGTTGAAAGAAGTAAATGATAAAATTGAAAAAACAAAAAAAAAATAAAAATCCCTGAAAAAGTAAAAAGAAGATTCTCTATATCGCCTACCTCCTCGTGGTGAGAATCGGGCAACTTTAATTATTTAAAGGATAAAGGCGACTTTATATTCAAAATCAGCGACCCAGAAAACCCCAGAGTAACAAATTTTATGCAAATCTCAGTAATTTTGAAAAATTAAGCTACCATTTTGGATCCGCCATTTTGAATTTTTTGAATCTGACTTCATATTTGTAATCAGCGACCTAAAAAACCCCCGAGTAACAAATTTAAAGCAAATCTGAGAAATTTTGAAAAATTAAGCCGCCATTTTGAATTTTTTTAATCTGTCTTCAGATTCATGATCAGCGACCCCAAAAACCTCCTAGTAACGAGTTTCAACTGAATTCAATAAGTTTCACAAAATTCTACCGCCATATTGGATCCGCCATTTTGAATTTTTTGAATCTGACTTCAGATTCGTAATCAGCGACCCCCAAAACCCCCGAGTAACAAATTTCAATTAGATTTGAGCAATTTTAAAAAAGTTTCTAATCTTACGTAAAATTAGGAAATTTTTTTGTCCCTTAAGCTCCATTTTAAATTCAAAATCGAAAAAAATAAAAATTAGAAATGGATATTTTTCAAGTACAACTATCGAGAACACGTTTCGGATACTTTTGTTCTATTTAAAAAATGTTATGGTGGGGAAAAAAATTTAAAAAAAAATTGTATTACAAAAACTTGACATTTTTAAGTATTTAAAAAAAGAAGGGTTTAATATCATTTGTTGAAAATTTTGACCACGCCATTCGAAAGAGCGACCCCAAAAATGGTAGGATATGGACTTTTGAAAAATTTTATGGCTTTTTTCTACTAATTGTAGGCGTTTGAAATTCATGTTGAAATGCAGCACATCTCGTCGTTAAAGGGTTAATTGTCATTAACTCTATAAACTCTCATACAATTTATACTTTATATATACCAATCGATTCGTTTTGATGCAAAGAATAAGTTTTTATTATATATTAACTTCAATATTCAATTTAAAAAAAATGTTTTGAAAAAAATTTTTTTTTTTGAAAAAAGTAAAAAAAAAATTTTTTTAGAGATTTTTTAATGTCCATCAATCCATTTCGAGATATTTTTAAGATAAATATGCCTAGCAATTTTCAGCCGAATTCGTTGAAACCTCTTCGAGTTATCGTGTTCACAAAAAACGGGATCCACACACACACACTCACACACACACATACATACATCCAGACAATTGTTTAGGGTCTTAAATATCATAGTCCTATATAAAAAAAAAATTATTTGAAGGATTTTCGAAAATTTTATAAATTTAACGACTAGGTAAAAGTCCCAGTTATGGAACGTTTTCACAATGTTGTCCCTATTACGGAACAGTATTACAAAATTGAAAATAAATGGAATTACAATTGGTGATAAGAATATTCTAGTAATTTTAATAAATTTTACACGATATAAGAATTATTATTTTTGTATACTATTTAATTTAAGAAGAAACCTTTAATTGTATTTTAGCTTTTAAATTAAGGTAAGTCGGGTTTTCTGTCAAACTAGCGTTCCACATTACGTACACTTATTATTTTCATGTCCCGATTGATGGAACAGAAAGAAAATATACACAAAACATAACCTAAAATATTCTCAATATTTTCGCATTACTTTTCTACCCAAAAAATTGGTTTTATAATTATCTGTTTAAATAGAAGTTGTTCATTGTATTTAATTCTTTATAGTTAATATTCAAATTGTTGAGATAAGATAATACAATTTTAATTACTTATTAAATAAAATAAGTGTTTCATAATTGGGACATTTATTTCGGAACACCCGTACATGCAGGAAACCATCGTTTCATAATGGGTACAAGTGCAGGGAGCCCTATTTAGTTAATATTATTTTTATTTCATAAAAATTAAACATTTTAGGGCCTAAATACTGTTCACTAAATACCAACCTTTCAATCTATACCTGAATTTTTCATATTAACGCTCCTAATTCCAAGAAATTTATCATAGAATATTAGTTAGCTTAAAAAGCGTTCCATAATTGGGACCTTTACCTTACAAAGCTTCCTCACGGGAAAGCAAAAAGTGCACAAGTGTGAATTACAACGAATGTGCTTGAAATTCTACGCGTGCATTTACTACGCCGTGCCTATTAATACGCGTGCATTATTACGAACGTTCCAAATTCTAAGTTATATTACTGTAAATGAAATTATTGTTTAATAACCTAAATTTTAGCTTTTAATTTATTTCAAAAGGACAAAATAATGTATTTAATTATTTTATTATTAAATTAAACTTTATTCATAATATGAAAATAAATATTTATTTTTATTTAGATAACAAAATTAAATTAAATAATTACTTGAGGTTATATCTGTAAATCTAATTTATTATTTATTTAACAAAAACTTTAATTATTATGCATTGCCATTTAGTTCCTTTTGTCTGTTTTGTTTGTTTTGAATGTCTTGGAGAATTCTTTTTTATGTTAGCTAAAAATTCTAATTTTCATTGCGTTCGCTACAAGTATTATAGGTAAACAAACACGAACCCGACCCAGGCAGAAAAGTCGGTGGTGTGCCGATGCCTACGACCGGTTCGACACCGGCCTGGTGGTAAAGTCGGACAATACCCGGTACCGGCACTGTGGTACCGGGCCGGGTAAGGTTTTTTCTATTAATTTAGAACATTTTGTAATTGGTCCTGATGTCACACTTCATAAATAAACTTCTCATTTACTTTTCATAAGCAGGTTTAGGTTAGAGGATGCGGCGTCGACTTTGCATCCCGAGGGTCCTGAGTTCAATTCCTCATGTCTTCAGATTTTTCGTTAATAATTAATAATAATTCATATGTTTCAGCATTCTATTTAGTGTTTACAATTAAATTAATTAATAAATAATATTGTTTAACGTTTAATATATGTAAAAATGTATAATAATAATAATAATTAATAATTTTTTTACTACCGGCCCGGTATTGAGCCGGTGGTTTACCGGCACCGGGGCGGATATTTCCCGGGTTATCATTGTTGACTAGACCGGCTCCGGTCCGGCAGAATTGCCGGTACCGGGCTGGTGTCTAAATTTCACTGGCCCGGTACGTCGCCGGTGTTGTGCCGGCAATAAACTGGTACGAAAACACTGAAAACAAGAACCGGCCCGGTGCCGGACCGGTGGTTTACCGGCACCGGGGCGGATATTTCCCGGGTTATCATTGTTGACTGGACCGGTTCCGGGCCGGCGGCAATGCCGGTCTCACGCCGGCACCGGCAAGTCCGCCCTTGGTAACGGCCCGGTACCAAGCCGGTCGTTGATTTCTGCCTGGGGAACATCACAACTATATTTTAGGTTGTGTTACATGGCGTAGAAATAATCGCATGTGTGAAAAACCCTGTGTCCAATTCTACGTTTAAAATTAAATAATAAAAACGTTCAAAACATTACATTTTCTTTAAATTTATAAAGACTAATGTTATTGCTTTATTTAGAAATAACTTAACATTAAATATTGGTTTACAAAACGCATAAATATATTTATCTTTCTAAAAGCACTCTCAACTCACTAATGCAACTTTTTGTGCTCTCATCTGAACTAGTGATTTTCAAAGTTAAATAAAATGTATTAAAATCCTTTTTTTAATTTTTCATTAAAAATAAAAATTAATATAAATTAAAGTTTTATTATAGATATTTTATAGTTTATTATCTTTCAAATAAAGTTTTATTTTAATATTTTTAATGAAATTCGTAGTAAATGGGGCACACGTAGTAATACACACAATCACCCTATATTTTCCGCTACATTTTGCAAAATAAAATACAAAAATAAAAAAGTTGCTATAAAAATAGCTTTCCTTTACTCCCTAAATTTGAATCAGCGAAAATTTCACTGATTCTCTCAGTGACTTAAATTTTCGTTCGCTGAATCATCAGTGGCTTATCGCGACTGCGCGCACACAGTTCGTCAGAATATGCTCAATCTGCCACTGCTTTCTGTAGATGAAAAAAGTTAGGTTAGCGTTGTGATGATTTTGCGATTGTGTCTGATTTTATTTAAAAACTTATTGTTCTCAAAGATATTCTTGTTTACAGTTTTATTTAAGAAATATTAAAATAATAAAAATAAGTGATTTTGTGAATTCATTTACAGGTGATAAGTATAGTTTTTTATTTATTTTCTAAATATATATATATATATATATATATATATATATATATATATATATATATATAGTGGATATTGTAGACCTTATTGTTAAATGGAGGTAATATTTTTGTGGCCTTTGGTCTATTAAATAAAAGGAACGGTCTTTTTGTTCACAAAATAATTTTTATATATTTAAAGATTCGAATTCATCTATGCATTTCGTCGTGATATTACGACTCTTCAGGACTGTAAAGAATACAAATGACAGTTGAGAAAAAATTTCGTTGAGAAAAAAACAAAAAATCAAAGAATAGAAAAAAACAACATACCAGCAGGAGAATTACGAAATAAGAATTTAAGTTCTGGATCAAACCATTATTTACAAAAAAACATAAATAAAGTAAGAACACAGTATAAAAAAGATGACAAGAATTTTAACAAAAAAATTTTTTGAGGTTAGAGATGTTGTTTTTTCAATTATGTATATATGCATGTCGCTGAGTGTGTAAAAAACATAAAAACACTCAACATTAAATAATACAATTCAACATTAAATAATAAAAATTCAACATTAAATAATAACCACACAAACAACACATTATATAAATTATACATTAAATAAAAATAAAATGTGAAAATGTGATCATGCTGTCATCATATGGCATAGAATGTTCTCCACAAAGATAGAAAACGTGGAGGTAACTTACAATGTGTCTATACGCTGTGGGACGAGCTTAATAGTTACGGAGTACAGATGTTTTGAAATATGAACGCGCTAGATCCGAAAATACAATGAGCGTAGTTATTCGTTTTTTTAATATATATAAGAAAATGTGTAATATAAAATATAAAATATGTTAATTAAAACAATTTAAAGTACCAATGACATCATGGTAAATTATGGACAAACCTTCGGTGTCAGTTCTAAAATTAATGGTGTTTCTATTTTTTACAATGTGGTACATTTCAAGAATATTTCTTTTTTTTAAATAATTAGCGTTGTCTAAAATTTTTATGTTATTAGGACTGAAATCAAAACTATGCTTAAAATTGTGTGCATGTCTGCATAATGCAGTTTTTGTGTGGTCTTTATTTTGAGAGTAATTGTATTCATAGATTCTTTTCTTTAGTTGACTACTGGTTTGTCCAATATACACACTGTCACAATTTCCACATGAGATCTTATAAATTGTATTTGTTCTTTCAAATTTGGGGATCTTGTCCTTGGATGATGGTAAAAGAAAGTTTTGGAATTTATTAGTTACAGAGAAAATAATTGATATTTTAAGTTTTTTACATAGTGTAGTTATTGATTGTGAAATATGATGTACATAAGGTAAAACTAGAGTTCGTGATAAGTCAAAATTTTGGTCATTTTCATCATTGTTATTCTTATTTGTCAAATAGTTTATTCTTTTTTCGATGTTAACTTTTATGAAGTCATATGGGAAATTATTTTGTTGTAACAATCGAAAGACAATGTCTATATTTTTATCATGAAACTTCTCTTCAGATAATGTGAAGGCTGTATCGACAAGAGAGAAAATGATACCTCTCTTATGGTTTATATGATGGTTAGATAGAAAATTTAAAAGGCGACCAGAAGCATAAGGTTTTTGGTACCAGTCAGTTTCGATAAAACCTTGAGAGAAGATTAATTTTAAATCAAGGAAGTTAATTTCGTTATTATTTGATAGTTCAAGTGTAAATTGTAGTGAGCTACCTATCGAGTTAAAAGAATTTAATAAGTTGTTAGTTTGTCGTTTATGTATACATATAATAGTGTCGCTATATAATATAACTATATAATATACTGGCCAAAAACCGTTTCTACATTGTAAAGGAAAATAAGGATGACTAAGACTCACTTCAAAAAAACAAACCATATTGGTTGTTTCCAACATCTAAGAGAAGAAACCCCTGAAGCAACAATATTGATCAAGAAATGGATAAGGAACAACCACACACTGGAAAAATCTAAAAACCAACGCCGTTTTCTATACCAATGCAAAAGGAGGAATATATTTCCAAGTAACATCCTAAACCACACAAATATTAACTTAAATTTTCATAACCCTAAATCAAATGATAAAATCAACCATTTTTTAAACTATTTTAGATATAAATTACTCTTATTGTTGATTTCAGATATCAATTTTTATATAAAACAATTAAATAAGAACATCCAAAAATTGGAATATGATATTACTAACACCACATCAAACTCTATTGTCAATAACTTGAAACAATATAATATTCCAAAATTTAAACAATATGGCAAGAGACTTATAAATAAATCTCTCAATAACTTTAAATTCTTAGAAAGAAAGCAAATCACTTTACCAAATTTTTACAATGAAAAGTTTGTCACTAATCTTTCAACTAAATTTATACCTAACAATGTTCTGGAGATATTGTCCTTGGGTGGAAATTTTGCTGTACCAATTATCGATAAAAAAGATTTTCCCCTACAAGATTTTATAACAAGTATAGAATGTAATAGAATAAAAATTTCAAATCAAGATCTAAACTATTTACGTTCTAACCTAACTTTCACTATCAAAAAATTTTTGATTAACCAAATTATTTGGGACCCTAACCTTAAATTCTTAGAACATAAAATTAAAGAAACTAAGTTATTCATAAAAAATAACGATGATCTATTAATAACAAGATCTGACAAAGGAAATGTAACAGTAATAATCGAGAGAGAATCTTATAATGAAAAAATTAACCACCTTTTAAATGATAATAATATTTATGAAACTATTAACAACCCTACTAATTCAATAATTAACGAATTAAATATTATGGTCGATGATTAGTGGTGTTGTAATAATATTGACGAAAGAACCAAAAAATTCCTAACATATAAGAATCTCAATCCACCTCGTTTCTATGGATTGGTAAAATTACACAAAGACAATAAACCCTTAAGACCTGTAACTTCTTTCATCAATTCTCCATTATACAATTTATTACAATATTTAGGTTCTATATTGAACAATATTACTAACAAATCTAAACACACATTAAAAAATAGTTTTCAAGTCTTAGACGAAATTAAACATCGTAAAATTCCACGTACACACACTTTAGTGTCTTTAGATGCTGTTTCCATGTTTTCTAACATCGATCCAGAATTAGTATATGAATTAATTATAAACAAATGGCCAATTTTAAAAACATATACCACTTTAACATTTATTCAATTCGATCAAGCCATCAGATTTTGTATGGGTAATGCCTATTTTCAATGTAATTATAATTTTTACAAACAAAAATTCGGAACCCCCATGGGCTCCCCCTTGTCGTCGACTGTCTCTGAAATAGTCATGCAACATATCGAGGACAAAGTTTTGAGCAATACAGCACTAAATATAAAATTTTATTACAGATATGTTGACGACACTATCATATGTATACATAAACGACAAACTAACAACTTATTAAATTCTTTTAACTCGATAGGTAGCTCACTACAATTTACACTTGAACTATCAAATAATAACGAAATTAACTTCCTTGATTTAAAATTAATCTTCTCTCAAGGTTTTATCGAAACTTACTGGTACCAAAAACCTTATGCTTCTGGTCGCCTTTTAAATTTTCTATCTAACCATCATATAAACCATAAGAGAGGTATCATTTTCTCTCTTGTCGATAGAGCCTTCACATTATCTGAAGAGAAGTTTCATGATAAAAATATAGACATTGTCTTTCGATTGTTGCAACAAAATAATTTCCCATATGACTTCATAAAAGTTAACATCGAAAAAAGAATAAACTATTTGACAAATAAGAATAACAATGATGAAAATGACCAAAATTTTGACTTATCACGAACTCTAGTTTTACCTTATGTACATCATATTTCACAATCAATAACTACACTATGTAAAAAACTTAAAATATCAATTATTTTCTCTGTAACTAATAAATTCAAAAACTTTCTTTTACCATCATCCAAGGACAAGAACCCCAAATTTGAAAGAACAAATACAATTTATAAGATCTCATGTGGAAATTGTGACAGTGTGTATATTGGACAAACCAGTAGACAACTAAAGAAAAGAATCTATGAACACAATTACTCTCAAAATAAAGACCACACAAAAACTGCATTATGCAGACATGCACACAATTTTAAGCATAGTTTTGATTTCAGTCCTAATAACATAAAATTTTTAGACAACGCTAATTATTTAAAAAAAAGAAATATTCTTGAAATGTACCACATTCTAAAAAATAGAAACACCATTAATTTTAGAACTGACACCGAAGGTTTGTCCATAATTTACCATGATGTCATTGGTACTTTAAATTGTTTCAATTAACATATTTTATATTTTATATTACACATTTTCTTATATATATTAAAAAAACGAATAACTACGCTCATTGTATTTTCGGATCTAGCGCGTTCATATTTCAAAACATCTGTACTCCGTAACTATTAAGCTCGTCCCACAGCGTATAGACACATTGTAAGTTACCTCCACGTTTTCTATCTTTGTGGAGAACATTCTATGCCATATGATGACAGCATGATCACATTTTCACATTTTATTTTTATTTAATGTATAATTTATATAATGTGTTGTTTGTGTGGTTATTATTTAATGTTAAATTTTTATTATTTAATGTTGAATTGTATTATTTAATGTTGAGTGTTTTTATGTTTTTTACACACTCAGCGACATGCATATATACATAATTGAAAAAACAACATCTCTAACCTCAAAAAATTTTTTTGTTAAAATTCTTGTCATCTTTTTTATACTGTGTTCTTACTTTATTTATGTTTTTTTGTAAATAATGGTTTGATCCAGAACTTAAATTCTTATTTCGTAATTCTCCTGCTGGTATGTTGTTTTTTTCTATTCTTTGATTTTTTGTTTTTTTCTCAACGAAATTTTTTCTCAACTGTCATTTGTATTCTTTACAGTCCTGAAGAGTCGTAATATCACGACGAAATGCATAGATGAATTCGAATCTTTAAATATATAAAAATTATTTTGTGAACAAAAAGACCGTTCCTTTTATTTAATAGACCAAAGGCCACAAAAATATTACCTCCATTATATATATATATATATATATATATATACTGAAACTTTTATTTAACTGTTTACACAAATTCTTAAATGTTACACATGCCAACAAAATTTTGTGGCCTAACCAATAGAAGCTGATTTTTATAGGATTTTACCCGTAGAATACGAATTTGACCTTGAAAATATTAGATTTGCTCTAGTTTTTAATCAATTTACGTTTGAATACACAAAACACGCATTTTTGGCATTTTTTAAATGAATCTACAACTCTACACCAGAACAGTAAATATATCCGCATAGTACCAAATTAAAGCTTAAACACTGCTCTTGAATATCAAAAACAATAAATTTAATTTATGTTTACTTTAACCTATAATGTCCAAAGAGACCCAGGCGCGAAAGACCAATGCTGACGATGGATTGAAGCTTTGTTAAGCCTTGAACGCCCAGCGTGGGTAATCCAGAGTTAAAGCAGTCTTTAAAACACTGTCACTCAATGTTGGTTCAAAACTCGATCAATCTTTGTGTGTGAAGCTTGAATCAACGATGATACAACATTCAGTTTATTTATTACCGCATGCACTGAACAATGTATTGTTCATCAATAATTTTTAAATAATATAAAGAATTATCTAAATTAATAAATAATTATTAAATATTATATACAGTAAAACCTCGTTAACACGAAGTTGAAGGGACCATAATTTTTGTTCGTGTAAACAGAGTGTTCGGCTTATCCATTAACACGAATTAGTTTGGCCTATCTGTTAACACGAATTAGTTCGTGTTATCTGTTATCATGAATAAGTTTGTGTGAATAAGATATTAAGACGCTAAGTAGCATTTAAAGAATCACTTTTTATTAGTGCATATAAAGTCTATTTCACATTAAATTTTTTTAAAATACTGCGTAATTGTAGTTTGTCGCCTATTTTTCGAAGTCTCTAAATTAAATTCAAAGTTCATTTGATATAATGACTCTACGAAGGCATTACTAACGTTGTTGTTGTTGTCATAATTTTGCAGAGTATCAAAAGCACTTCTACAAGATTCTAAACTAGGTTTTGTATTTTCGTTTTCTTCTTCCTCATCTACATCCTTTTCTTCTGTCAATACCGATGCGGCCAACCCACAAACACAAATGTCATCGTCTGTTGTAGTGTATGTTATGTCGATTTTTAAAACAATGCAGCCAACCACTGGAACATTTAAAACCTTCTACACCTAATTCTTCTGCAATTTTTCGGCCCTTTTTTGAATAATAGGACCACTAACTGGAAGATTCGCACTTCGAACATTATTAAACCACATTAACAGTTGTGCCTCGAGATTTTCATATTTTGCAAGTCTTATTCGCTTTGTTTTTTGAGTTGGTGTCACAGCTCCTGCAGCTATAGCTTGATACAACTTCTCCTTGTTACTTAAAATTGTTGACAAGGTCGATTTTGGTATTCCAAAGTCTTTAGCGATATTAGTTTTTGATTACGCACCTTTCTCAACTTCTTCTAAAATTTTTAATTTTGTAGACAAATCCATAGCAGTCTGTTTACGCTTCATGTTGACGGCAGATTTTATAACACGAATTTTCTAAGCGTGGGGACTCGTAAATGTGTTCGAAGTACGTGTTAATGAAAGAATTCGGATAACACGAATTTTCCTTATGGAATCACATGTTATTTTCAAGGGACCGAAACTTTTGTTCGTGCTACAGCGAAATTCGTGTTATAAGAGTTCGTGTTAACGAGGTTTTACTGTAATTTATTAATATTTACATTTAATATATTAAATGTAAATATTATTAAATGATTAAATAATTATATAATTATATAATAATATAATATAATAAGTAGGGGAGACCGGAGCTAAATCGGACACGGGGCTAAACCGGACAAGTCAAATTGTTAATATTATAGTCTTTAAACCTAGTGATTTGGCAACCATGTAAATTAATTTCAATTATAAATCAGCCTAAGTATATAAAATGTTGCAACGCAGTGACGCCATGCTCGGGGATATTTGACACTCTGATAACGTTCCGAGAATGCCTTTAACTAAGGAATCCTTATATGAAACGAGTAGATATGCAAATTAGGTAAAGAGAGACATTCGAATGGTATTAAGCTTCGAAAGAGAAAGAAAGCAATAGCGTTAGATTTTCTGCGTTATAAACAGAGACCGACTAATGTTATTTTTATCTAGAAAGAAGAAGAAAGCAATAGCGTTAGATTTTCTTCGTTATAAACAGAGACCAAGTATTGGTTATTTTATTAAGAAAGAAGAAGACAGAAAGATATTTGAAACGAAAGGTCTGCTCGAGTAACTCGGACTGAAGGGTCCCTTTTAACCAGTGGGGAGTCTATTGTACCCGCATGTACAATAGTATATATATATATATATATATAAATATATATATATATATATATATATATACTATGAATTAGTGGTAAGCATGAGTGTGAGTGAGATTCGACTATTGAGTATATTGTATGTATATATATATATATAAGTTAGGTATTCTTACTGTATATATATACATAGTGAGTGATAGAGTGGGATTGTTTCAAATTAGGTAAAATAAATATAGAAGACAAAGGACCCCGCACAAAATGCATTGGAATTGGCTTACCGTTAATTTTGTTCAAATTTTCAGAATTAGTAGTTCTAAGTGTCCTAATTAAAGATATAATTTTGTTAAACTCAAAACTTCACTTGTTTGGATGAAAACAGGGGGTGAAAGTACCCCCTGTCTAAGGCATGAAATGAACATTTCAGTGCTTTTAGCCAAATAAACCATTATTTTTGGTAAGTTTAATGTCAGAAGTCACCAATATACATAAAGAGAGAACTCTTAATGTTAAACAAATAAAAATGTAAAATATCAACCCTCAAAAACTACCCCTTGTACAGTTAAAACCATATAGAAAAGGAAAAAACTATTTTAATCACAGAAAATATTTTTATAAATAAAATATTGACTTTTCATTTACTAATACATATGAGATGTCATATTTACCCTTACAAACAACCCCAACAACAACAACAAAAAGCAACCCCTTTTATATTTTAAATGAATCCAGTAAACCAGATAAATGAACAGTTTAAACAGAGAAAGACTTTTGAAAATCGACTGGAAGTAATTATTTAATCTTCCGTGATTTTCAGTGCAATGTTCAAAATAAAAAAGTACCCTTATGAAAAAAACAACCCCTTAAGATTTAAAGTGAAAAAAGTAAAAAATCCATTTCAACCAAAGAAAACTATTAAAAATAGTAAACAGTTTATTATGTTTGTAGTATAAACGATCTTACTGGCTGCCTTCCTCCGATGATCCAATAAGATTCTCTGATGTGAGCCAAGGTGAGTTGTGTTCCACCATGAAGCGTCCTTGAATGAGCTTCTTTGATCACAAGCCGGGTCAATTGAGAATCCTTGGGTAAGATAGCAGGATGCTTGTTATCAAAATCCAAATTTGAGTTTTGGAGTCGGCCTCCGACTCGGAGTACACCTTGTTGATCAATAAATGGATTGAGTTTTGAGAATGCATGAGACCTTGAGAAGTTTATACCTTGATTGAGATTCTTGATGTCTGTTTGAAAATATGATGCTTGAGTAATTTTTACCCAGGAAATCTTAGCGAGAGCAAGATCTTTTGGTCCAATGGGATGTACCAAGGAGGCTTTTGGAATCCTTTTGAGAGCCCCGATGAATCTGAGACAGATTGCTGTGATTCTTAGCAATCTGTAAAATGATGAACAATTTTCGATTAAATCCAGTGATGCGTGATGTGAGATTGTAACCGTGAGTGTCAATCCGGGCCTTTCTTCGACATGAGCTGATGAATCCGCCTTCGTGATTGGAGATGGCCAGTTTTCCTTAGTGTTCTTTAGCCAGGGTGGACCGTTCCACCAGAGTTGATGTTGAGAAAGTAGTTGAACTGATAGGCCCCTTGATGCACAATCAGCAGGGTTTTCTTTTCCTTTAATGAACCTCCACTGACCTTGAGGGACGAGGTGGTGAATTAAAGATACCCTGTTGCGTACATACTCCTTCCATCGTGAGGGATGGCTGTTGATCTAGGTGAGTGCCACTGAAGAGTCTGTCCACATGAAAATTGGGACTTCTGATAATTCGAGAGTTCGTTGAACGAAAACCATAAGTCGTGCCAAGAGAAGAGCTGCTGTCAGTTCCAACCTTGGGATGGTGAGACGTTTGGTTTTCGCACAAACAAATGTGATGTTTGAATCCTTGTTTTGTTCCGAGGTTTTTATGAAAACAACAGCTGCTATGGCGAGTTGAGATGCATCCGAAAATCCGTGAAGTTCCGTTGTTGTTGTTGAAGTGAGCTTGAGCCACCGAGGAATTGAGATTAGAGGGAGTTGAGCTAGCTCCTCCTTGAATTTGAGCCATCGTAAGGATATACTCTCTGAAAGTGGGTCGTCCCAACCCACTTTCTCGAGCCAGATTTCCTGCAGTAAAACCTTAGCCCGAATGATGACTGGAGAGAGAAATCCTAAAGGATCAAATAATTGAAATACCTCGGAGAGAATTGACCTTTTTGAAATTCCTTGTCCTGGTTGTGAGATTGGCTCAAATGAGAACTTGAATTTGTCTGACCTTGGAAACCAGCTGAGACCCAAGACCTTAGTTTTAGAATGATCAATGAGATGTGAATTTGAATCATCCTTCCTTGTGATAATGTCGAAGAATTCTGGGTGATTACTCTGCCATTTTGCGAGTGGAAATCCCCCAGCTTTGAGAAGTCCAATGAGATCCTTAGCAATTTCCTTGAGTTCTGATAATTCATCAGCACCAGCATAAATGTCGTCCATATAACGACCGTTGAGAAGTGCAGGTACGGCAAGAGGAAATTGATGGCCTTCATCTTGAATGAGTTGGAAGAGTACTCTCACTGCCAAAAATGGTGCCGGCCTGGTACCATAAGTAACCGTGGTGAGTTGGTAAGAGATTTCCTTATTATCTGAGTCAACCCAGAGAATCCTTTGTAAATCCCAGTCCTCTTGATGTACCTTGATCTGTCGAAACATCTTAGTGATATCCGTTGAAAAGATGTGTCGAGACCTTCTCAACCAGAGCAAAACATCCACAATGTTCTTCTGTAATTTCGCTCCAGTATGAAGAATTGAGTTAAGAGAGGCTCCTGATGAAGAAGGACTAGATCCATTGAATACCGCTCTAAGTTTAGTAGTAGTAGTACTTTCCTCTTTGAGAATACCATGATGAGGAAGACGGTAGGTTGTAAGGCTACTATCCCTTGGTGGAGCCTTGACCATGTGTCCATCCATTTCATATTCCGAAATGAATGAGAAGTAGCGTTCCTTGAATTGTGGTTGAGTTGAGAATTTTTTGAGAAGTCGTTGAAGACACCGTTGCGCCTTGTAGAGAGAGTCGCTTAGTTGACTGGGTGATGATGAGATTGGAAGCCGTACGATGTATCTACCTGAAGAGTCCCTTGAATGAGTAGCCTTAAATAATTCTCAACTTAGTCATTTTAGTGGAAATTTTGAGCTCAACCTTGGTTGATGATTTGAGCGTTGAATCATTTTTGGATCCGTTGTCACTGCCCTTATCCGAAACGTTCGAGGTATGTCTTGAGGGGACCTTGAGCTGAACCGTAGGCTCGAGATGCTCTTGAGTATCCTTCCTTTCGTGTTGAGTTACATTTTCCTTAACTTGAGAGTCCTTGATATTTTCTTTCGAGGTGTCCTTGCTAACTTGTTCCTTTTCCTCGGTAGTGAGAATTTCCTCACTGTTAGAGGGGTCCTTGGTGATTTCGTCAACTCCGTGGGTAGACATGTTTCAAGAAAATGAGAAAACACAAGAGAAACAAACCGCGAGAAGTGTTGAAAATGAGCGAGAACACACACCGTAGCGAGAATTCAAACACGAGAGTCCGCGTACACGACTTTCACTTTTCTTATAGGTAGAGGGGAGAGAAGATTTCAATATGGCGCGCACTGAGAGTTGCTGAGAGGAGCCTTGGCACTATAGAGAGGGTGGAGGAGGGGAAGTGTCGCGAGTCGATCACGCACACACGTTCAAATTGCCACTCGCGCGCACAGACGAAAGGCACAAGGGAAAAATGGCGTCGCCACGTGTTTGAGAGCGTCCTTTTAATTTTCACAATTCGGGTATAACCAGCACTGAATCACCACTATGTTTCCTCTTTTTTACAGACAATCCGGCTCGAAGGACCAGAAAATGTTTGAGAGAGACCGATAAACTTGAGAATTTCCTTGGTTCGTTGAGATTAGTCTTATATCAAAAATAGGAATAGTGGGAAATAAATTCAGGTTAAATTCACTATAAAATTTTTAAGGTTAAAACACACAAAAAAAGATTTATTTATTGAGGAATTTTGTTATAATTGATTTCACAATTTAAATGTTATTGAGAATCACCTTATAGTCTTTAATTGAGTTTGTAAATTTAATCCGCGACCTTGACGACAAAATGCACGCCTTCGTCCTTGTGAGAAAAAACTAGAGTTTTTAAGAGAAAACCTTTATTTTCACACTTGAGATTATTACCGAGAGACGACCGAATAAATTACACTTGAATTTACTTGTTTAATAATTGAAAATGAATACTCAAAAGATAAATTATCAAGAGCTGACCAAAATTGATAGTTGCCGTGAGAAATCTATGAGAGACTGAGTAGAAGCGAGAACTCCGACGCGTGAGATAGTCTCTTTATGGTGCGTAATAATTGAACACCGTGAGATGCTGCCCCCACGCGTTCACTTAAGTACTTAATTCAAATCGCACGCACAACACCGAAATGAATTAACTTAACAGAAAACCAAACAAAAACATAAAACTTATTCTAATGAAATTTGACAATTTGTTTCAATTTTGAAAAGTTATTCTCGAGAATATTCAAATAATTTTAATTACCATTTTCCAAAAACCTAATTTTTCTCATAATTCAAACATTAAATATGACAACGGGACGCGACGGTAAATTTTAAAGTCAATGAAAAAACAAAAACATACTCAAAAGTCTAACTTCAAGTGTGGACAGACTGGACAGAATAAGACGATTATTATTGTTAATAATTGGGACCCAAGGTCACAATCAAAAAACAGTATTTGATAAAATTTTATCAAAACTTTTTTTAAATTATTGAATTTTCTTGGAAATTTGATTAAAATAGAATGTAGGTATTTCAAATCATTGAATTAAGAAAAAATGTTGAAAATACTGTACCGGTAATAATTGTGTGACATCTACTTTTTTATAACAAGTAAATAACTTTTATTTTGAAGAATTGGAGATGGCCAGTTTTCCTTAGTGTTCTTTAGCCAGGGTGGACCGTTCCACCAGAGTTGATGTTGAGAAAGTAGTTGAACTGATAGGCCCCTTGATGCACAATCAGCAGGGTTTTCTTTTCCTTTAATGAACCTCCACTGACCTTGAGGGACGAGGTGGTGAATTAAAGATACCCTGTTGCGTACATACTCCTTCCATCGTGAGGGATGGCTGTTGATCTAGGTGAGTGCCACTGAAGAGTCTGTCCACATGAAAATTGGGACTTCTGATAATTCGAGAGTTCGTTGAACGAAAACCATAAGTCGTGCCAAGAGAAGAGCTGCTGTCAGTTCCAACCTTGGGATGGTGAGACGTTTGGTTTTCGCACAAACAAATGTGATGTTTGAATCCTTGTTTTGTTCCGAGGTTTTTATGAAAACAACAGCTGCTATGGCGAGTTGAGATGCATCCGAAAATCCGTGAAGTTCCGTTGTTGTTGTTGAAGTGAGCTTGAGCCACCGAGGAATTGAGATTAGAGGGAGTTGAGCTAGCTCCTCCTTGAATTTGAGCCATCGTAAGGATATACTCTCTGAAAGTGGGTCGTCCCAACCCACTTTCTCGAGCCAGATTTCCTGCAGTAAAACCTTAGCCCGAATGATGACTGGAGAGAGAAATCCTAAAGGATCAAATAATTGAAATACCTCGGAGAGAATTGACCTTTTTGAAATTCCTTGTCCTGGTTGTGAGATTGGCTCAAATGAGAACTTGAATTTGTCTGACCTTGGAAACCAGCTGAGACCCAAGACCTTAGTTTTAGAATGATCAATGAGATGTGAATTTGAATCATCCTTCCTTGTGATAATGTCGAAGAATTCTGGGTGATTACTCTGCCATTTTGCGAGTGGAAATCCCCCAGCTTTGAGAAGTCCAATGAGATCCTTAGCAATTTCCTTGAGTTCTGATAATTCATCAGCACCAGCATAAATGTCGTCCATATAACGACCGTTGAGAAGTGCAGGTACGGCAAGAGGAAATTGATGGCCTTCATCTTGAATGAGTTGGAAGAGTACTCTCACTGCCAAAAATGGTGCCGGCCTGGTACCATAAGTAACCGTGGTGAGTTGGTAAGAGATTTCCTTATTATCTGAGTCAACCCAGAGAATCCTTTGTAAATCCCAGTCCTCTTGATGTACCTTGATCTGTCGAAACATCTTAGTGATATCCGTTGAAAAGATGTGTCGAGACCTTCTCAACCAGAGCAAAACATCCACAATGTTCTTCTGTAATTTCGCTCCAGTATGAAGAATTGAGTTAAGAGAGGCTCCTGATGAAGAAGGACTAGATCCATTGAATACCGCTCTAAGTTTAGTAGTAGTAGTACTTTCCTCTTTGAGAATACCATGATGAGGAAGACGGTAGGTTGTAAGGCTACTATCCCTTGGTGGAGCCTTGACCATGTGTCCATCCATTTCATATTCCGAAATGAATGAGAAGTAGCGTTCCTTGAATTGTGGTTGAGTTGAGAATTTTTTGAGAAGTCGTTGAAGACACCGTTGCGCCTTGTAGAGAGAGTCGCTTAGTTGACTGGGTGATGATGAGATTGGAAGCCGTACGATGTATCTACCTGAAGAGTCCCTTGAATGAGTAGCCTTAAATAATTCTCAACTTAGTCATTTTAGTGGAAATTTTGAGCTCAACCTTGGTTGATGATTTGAGCGTTGAATCATTTTTGGATCCGTTGTCACTGCCCTTATCCGAAACGTTCGAGGTATGTCTTGAGGGGACCTTGAGCTGAACCGTAGGCTCGAGATGCTCTTGAGTATCCTTCCTTTCGTGTTGAGTTACATTTTCCTTAACTTGAGAGTCCTTGATATTTTCTTTCGAGGTGTCCTTGCTAACTTGTTCCTTTTCCTCGGTAGTGAGAATTTCCTCACTGTTAGAGGGGTCCTTGGTGATTTCGTCAACTCCGTGGGTAGACATGTTTCAAGAAAATGAGAAAACACAAGAGAAACAAACCGCGAGAAGTGTTGAAAATGAGCGAGAACACACACCGTAGCGAGAATTCAAACACGAGAGTCCGCGTACACGACTTTCACTTTTCTTATAGGTAGAGGGGAGAGAAGATTTCAATATGGCGCGCACTGAGAGTTGCTGAGAGGAGCCTTGGCACTATAGAGAGGGTGGAGGAGGGGAAGTGTCGCGAGTCGATCACGCACACACGTTCAAATTGCCACTCGCGCGCACAGACGAAAGGCACAAGGGAAAAATGGCGTCGCCACGTGTTTGAGAGCGTCCTTTTAATTTTCACAATTCGGGTATAACCAGCACTGAATCACCACTATGTTTCCTCTTTTTTACAGACAATCCGGCTCGAAGGACCAGAAAATGTTTGAGAGAGACCGATAAACTTGAGAATTTCCTTGGTTCGTTGAGATTAGTCTTATATCAAAAATAGGAATAGTGGGAAATAAATTCAGGTTAAATTCACTATAAAATTTTTAAGGTTAAAACACACAAAAAAAGATTTATTTATTGAGGAATTTTGTTATAATTGATTTCACAATTTAAATGTTATTGAGAATCACCTTATAGTCTTTAATTGAGTTTGTAAATTTAATCCGCGACCTTGACGACAAAATGCACGCCTTCGTCCTTGTGAGAAAAAACTAGAGTTTTTAAGAGAAAACCTTTATTTTCACACTTGAGATTATTACCGAGAGACGACCGAATAAATTACACTTGAATTTACTTGTTTAATAATTGAAAATGAATACTCAAAAGATAAATTATCAAGAGCTGACCAAAATTGATAGTTGCCGTGAGAAATCTATGAGAGACTGAGTAGAAGCGAGAACTCCGACGCGTGAGATAGTCTCTTTATGGTGCGTAATAATTGAACACCGTGAGATGCTGCCCCCACGCGTTCACTTAAGTACTTAATTCAAATCGCACGCACAACACCGAAATGAATTAACTTAACAGAAAACCAAACAAAAACATAAAACTTATTCTAATGAAATTTGACAATTTGTTTCAATTTTGAAAAGTTATTCTCGAGAATATTCAAATAATTTTAATTACCATTTTCCAAAAACCTAATTTTTCTCATAATTCAAACATTAAATATGACAACGGGACGCGACGGTAAATTTTAAAGTCAATGAAAAAACAAAAACATACTCAAAAGTCTAACTTCAAGTGTGGACAGACTGGACAGAATAAGACGATTATTATTGTTAATAATTGGGACCCAAGGTCACAATCAAAAAACAGTATTTGATAAAATTTTATCAAAACTTTTTTTAAATTATTGAATTTTCTTGGAAATTTGATTAAAATAGAATGTAGGTATTTCAAATCATTGAATTAAGAAAAAATGTTGAAAATACTGTACCGGTAATAATTGTGTGACATCTACTTTTTTATAACAAGTAAATAACTTTTATTTTGAAGAATTGGAGATGGCCAGTTTTCCTTAGTGTTCTTTAGCCAGGGTGGACCGTTCCACCAGAGTTGATGTTGAGAAAGTAGTTGAACTGATAGGCCCCTTGATGCACAATCAGCAGGGTTTTCTTTTCCTTTAATGAACCTCCACTGACCTTGAGGGACGAGGTGGTGAATTAAAGATACCCTGTTGCGTACATACTCCTTCCATCGTGAGGGATGGCTGTTGATCTAGGTGAGTGCCACTGAAGAGTCTGTCCACATGAAAATTGGGACTTCTGATAATTCGAGAGTTCGTTGAACGAAAACCATAAGTCGTGCCAAGAGAAGAGCTGCTGTCAGTTCCAACCTTGGGATGGTGAGACGTTTGGTTTTCGCACAAACAAATGTGATGTTTGAATCCTTGTTTTGTTCCGAGGTTTTTATGAAAACAACAGCTGCTATGGCGAGTTGAGATGCATCCGAAAATCCGTGAAGTTCCGTTGTTGTTGTTGAAGTGAGCTTGAGCCACCGAGGAATTGAGATTAGAGGGAGTTGAGCTAGCTCCTCCTTGAATTTGAGCCATCGTAAGGATATACTCTCTGAAAGTGGGTCGTCCCAACCCACTTTCTCGAGCCAGATTTCCTGCAGTAAAACCTTAGCCCGAATGATGACTGGAGAGAGAAATCCTAAAGGATCAAATAATTGAAATACCTCGGAGAGAATTGACCTTTTTGAAATTCCTTGTCCTGGTTGTGAGATTGGCTCAAATGAGAACTTGAATTTGTCTGACCTTGGAAACCAGCTGAGACCCAAGACCTTAGTTTTAGAATGATCAATGAGATGTGAATTTGAATCATCCTTCCTTGTGATAATGTCGAAGAATTCTGGGTGATTACTCTGCCATTTTGCGAGTGGAAATCCCCCAGCTTTGAGAAGTCCAATGAGATCCTTAGCAATTTCCTTGAGTTCTGATAATTCATCAGCACCAGCATAAATGTCGTCCATATAACGACCGTTGAGAAGTGCAGGTACGGCAAGAGGAAATTGATGGCCTTCATCTTGAATGAGTTGGAAGAGTACTCTCACTGCCAAAAATGGTGCCGGCCTGGTACCATAAGTAACCGTGGTGAGTTGGTAAGAGATTTCCTTATTATCTGAGTCAACCCAGAGAATCCTTTGTAAATCCCAGTCCTCTTGATGTACCTTGATCTGTCGAAACATCTTAGTGATATCCGTTGAAAAGATGTGTCGAGACCTTCTCAACCAGAGCAAAACATCCACAATGTTCTTCTGTAATTTCGCTCCAGTATGAAGAATTGAGTTAAGAGAGGCTCCTGATGAAGAAGGACTAGATCCATTGAATACCGCTCTAAGTTTAGTAGTAGTAGTACTTTCCTCTTTGAGAATACCATGATGAGGAAGACGGTAGGTTGTAAGGCTACTATCCCTTGGTGGAGCCTTGACCATGTGTCCATCCATTTCATATTCCGAAATGAATGAGAAGTAGCGTTCCTTGAATTGTGGTTGAGTTGAGAATTTTTTGAGAAGTCGTTGAAGACACCGTTGCGCCTTGTAGAGAGAGTCGCTTAGTTGACTGGGTGATGATGAGATTGGAAGCCGTACGATGTATCTACCTGAAGAGTCCCTTGAATGAGTAGCCTTAAATAATTCTCAACTTAGTCATTTTAGTGGAAATTTTGAGCTCAACCTTGGTTGATGATTTGAGCGTTGAATCATTTTTGGATCCGTTGTCACTGCCCTTATCCGAAACGTTCGAGGTATGTCTTGAGGGGACCTTGAGCTGAACCGTAGGCTCGAGATGCTCTTGAGTATCCTTCCTTTCGTGTTGAGTTACATTTTCCTTAACTTGAGAGTCCTTGATATTTTCTTTCGAGGTGTCCTTGCTAACTTGTTCCTTTTCCTCGGTAGTGAGAATTTCCTCACTGTTAGAGGGGTCCTTGGTGATTTCGTCAACTCCGTGGGTAGACATGTTTCAAGAAAATGAGAAAACACAAGAGAAACAAACCGCGAGAAGTGTTGAAAATGAGCGAGAACACACACCGTAGCGAGAATTCAAACACGAGAGTCCGCGTACACGACTTTCACTTTTCTTATAGGTAGAGGGGAGAGAAGATTTCAATATGGCGCGCACTGAGAGTTGCTGAGAGGAGCCTTGGCACTATAGAGAGGGTGGAGGAGGGGAAGTGTCGCGAGTCGATCACGCACACACGTTCAAATTGCCACTCGCGCGCACAGACGAAAGGCACAAGGGAAAAATGGCGTCGCCACGTGTTTGAGAGCGTCCTTTTAATTTTCACAATTCGGGTATAACCAGCACTGAATCACCACTATGTTTCCTCTTTTTTACAGACAATCCGGCTCGAAGGACCAGAAAATGTTTGAGAGAGACCGATAAACTTGAGAATTTCCTTGGTTCGTTGAGATTAGTCTTATATCAAAAATAGGAATAGTGGGAAATAAATTCAGGTTAAATTCACTATAAAATTTTTAAGGTTAAAACACACAAAAAAAGATTTATTTATTGAGGAATTTTGTTATAATTGATTTCACAATTTAAATGTTATTGAGAATCACCTTATAGTCTTTAATTGAGTTTGTAAATTTAATCCGCGACCTTGACGACAAAATGCACGCCTTCGTCCTTGTGAGAAAAAACTAGAGTTTTTAAGAGAAAACCTTTATTTTCACACTTGAGATTATTACCGAGAGACGACCGAATAAATTACACTTGAATTTACTTGTTTAATAATTGAAAATGAATACTCAAAAGATAAATTATCAAGAGCTGACCAAAATTGATAGTTGCCGTGAGAAATCTATGAGAGACTGAGTAGAAGCGAGAACTCCGACGCGTGAGATAGTCCCTTTATGGTGCGTAATAATTGAACACCGTGAGATGCTGCCCCCACGCGTTCACTTAAGTACTTAATTCAAATCGCACGCACAACACCGAAATGAATTAACTTAACAGAAAACCAAACAAAAACATAAAACTTATTCTAATGAAATTTGACAATTTGTTTCAATTTTGAAAAGTTATTCTCGAGAATATTCAAATAATTTTAATTACCATTTTCCAAAAACCTAATTTTTCTCATAATTCAAACATTAAATATGACAACGGGACGCGACGGTAAATTTTAAAGTCAATGAAAAAACAAAAACATACTCAAAAGTCTAACTTCAAGTGTGGACAGACTGGACAGAATAAGACGATTATTATTGTTAATAATTGGGACCCAAGGTCACAATCAAAAAACAGTATTTGATAAAATTTTATCAAAACTTTTTTTAAATTATTGAATTTTCTTGGAAATTTGATTAAAATAGAATGTAGGTATTTCAAATCATTGAATTAAGAAAAAATGTTGAAAATACTGTACCGGTAATAATTGTGTGACATCTACTTTTTTATAACAAGTAAATAACTTTTATTTTGAAGAATTGGAGATGGCCAGTTTTCCTTAGTGTTCTTTAGCCAGGGTGGACCGTTCCACCAGAGTTGATGTTGAGAAAGTAGTTGAACTGATAGGCCCCTTGATGCACAATCAGCAGGGTTTTCTTTTCCTTTAATGAACCTCCACTGACCTTGAGGGACGAGGTGGTGAATTAAAGATACCCTGTTGCGTACATACTCCTTCCATCGTGAGGGATGGCTGTTGATCTAGGTGAGTGCCACTGAAGAGTCTGTCCACATGAAAATTGGGACTTCTGATAATTCGAGAGTTCGTTGAACGAAAACCATAAGTCGTGCCAAGAGAAGAGCTGCTGTCAGTTCCAACCTTGGGATGGTGAGACGTTTGGTTTTCGCACAAACAAATGTGATGTTTGAATCCTTGTTTTGTTCCGAGGTTTTTATGAAAACAACAGCTGCTATGGCGAGTTGAGATGCATCCGAAAATCCGTGAAGTTCCGTTGTTGTTGTTGAAGTGAGCTTGAGCCACCGAGGAATTGAGATTAGAGGGAGTTGAGCTAGCTCCTCCTTGAATTTGAGCCATCGTAAGGATATACTCTCTGAAAGTGGGTCGTCCCAACCCACTTTCTCGAGCCAGATTTCCTGCAGTAAAACCTTAGCCCGAATGATGACTGGAGAGAGAAATCCTAAAGGATCAA
This sequence comes from Leptopilina myrica (nomen nudum), assembly GCA_032872475.1. NCBI lineage: Eukaryota > Metazoa > Arthropoda > Insecta > Hymenoptera > Figitidae > Leptopilina > Leptopilina myrica (nomen nudum). Next base: position 18,587,913 of record CM065460.1, read on the forward strand.
ATAATTGAAATACCTCGGAGAGAATTGACCTTTTTGAAATTCCTTGTCCTGGTTGTGAGATTGGCTCAAATGAGAACTTGAATTTGTCTGACCTTGGAAACCAGCTGAGACCCAAGACCTTAGTTTTAGAATGATCAATGAGATGTGAATTTGAATCATCCTTCCTTGTGATAATGTCGAAGAATTCTGGGTGATTACTCTGCCATTTTGCGAGTGGAAATCCCCCAGCTTTGAGAAGTCCAATGAGATCCTTAGCAATTTCCTTGAGTTCTGATAATTCATCAGCACCAGCATAAATGTCGTCCATATAACGACCGTTGAGAAGTGCAGGTACGGCAAGAGGAAATTGATGGCCTTCATCTTGAATGAGTTGGAAGAGTACTCTCACTGCCAAAAATGGTGCCGGCCTGGTACCATAAGTAACCGTGGTGAGTTGGTAAGAGATTTCCTTATTATCTGAGTCAACCCAGAGAATCCTTTGTAAATCCCAGTCCTCTTGATGTACCTTGATCTGTCGAAACATCTTAGTGATATCCGTTGAAAAGATGTGTCGAGACCTTCTCAACCAGAGCAAAACATCCACAATGTTCTTCTGTAATTTCGCTCCAGTATGAAGAATTGAGTTAAGAGAGGCTCCTGATGAAGAAGGACTAGATCCATTGAATACCGCTCTAAGTTTAGTAGTAGTAGTACTTTCCTCTTTGAGAATACCATGATGAGGAAGACGGTAGGTTGTAAGGCTACTATCCCTTGGTGGAGCCTTGACCATGTGTCCATCCATTTCATATTCCGAAATGAATGAGAAGTAGCGTTCCTTGAATTGTGGTTGAGTTGAGAATTTTTTGAGAAGTCGTTGAAGACACCGTTGCGCCTTGTAGAGAGAGTCGCTTAGTTGACTGGGTGATGATGAGATTGGAAGCCGTACGATGTATCTACCTGAAGAGTCCCTTGAATGAGTAGCCTTAAATAATTCTCAACTTAGTCATTTTAGTGGAAATTTTGAGCTCAACCTTGGTTGATGATTTGAGCGTTGAATCATTTTTGGATCCGTTGTCACTGCCCTTATCCGAAACGTTCGAGGTATGTCTTGAGGGGACCTTGAGCTGAACCGTAGGCTCGAGATGCTCTTGAGTATCCTTCCTTTCGTGTTGAGTTACATTTTCCTTAACTTGAGAGTCCTTGATATTTTCTTTCGAGGTGTCCTTGCTAACTTGTTCCTTTTCCTCGGTAGTGAGAATTTCCTCACTGTTAGAGGGGTCCTTGGTGATTTCGTCAACTCCGTGGGTAGACATGTTTCAAGAAAATGAGAAAACACAAGAGAAACAAACCGCGAGAAGTGTTGAAAATGAGCGAGAACACACACCGTAGCGAGAATTCAAACACGAGAGTCCGCGTACACGACTTTCACTTTTCTTATAGGTAGAGGGGAGAGAAGATTTCAATATGGCGCGCACTGAGAGTTGCTGAGAGGAGCCTTGGCACTATAGAGAGGGTGGAGGAGGGGAAGTGTCGCGAGTCGATCACGCACACACGTTCAAATTGCCACTCGCGCGCACAGACGAAAGGCACAAGGGAAAAATGGCGTCGCCACGTGTTTGAGAGCGTCCTTTTAATTTTCACAATTCGGGTATAACCAGCACTGAATCACCACTATGTTTCCTCTTTTTTACAGACAATCCGGCTCGAAGGACCAGAAAATGTTTGAGAGAGACCGATAAACTTGAGAATTTCCTTGGTTCGTTGAGATTAGTCTTATATCAAAAATAGGAATAGTGGGAAATAAATTCAGGTTAAATTCACTATAAAATTTTTAAGGTTAAAACACACAAAAAAAGATTTATTTATTGAGGAATTTTGTTATAATTGATTTCACAATTTAAATGTTATTGAGAATCACCTTATAGTCTTTAATTGAGTTTGTAAATTTAATCCGCGACCTTGACGACAAAATGCACGCCTTCGTCCTTGTGAGAAAAAACTAGAGTTTTTAAGAGAAAACCTTTATTTTCACACTTGAGATTATTACCGAGAGACGACCGAATAAATTACACTTGAATTTACTTGTTTAATAATTGAAAATGAATACTCAAAAGATAAATTATCAAGAGCTGACCAAAATTGATAGTTGCCGTGAGAAATCTATGAGAGACTGAGTAGAAGCGAGAACTCCGACGCGTGAGATAGTCTCTTTATGGTGCGTAATAATTGAACACCGTGAGATGCTGCCCCCACGCGTTCACTTAAGTACTTAATTCAAATCGCACGCACAACACCGAAATGAATTAACTTAACAGAAAACCAAACAAAAACATAAAACTTATTCTAATGAAATTTGACAATTTGTTTCAATTTTGAAAAGTTATTCTCGAGAATATTCAAATAATTTTAATTACCATTTTCCAAAAACCTAATTTTTCTCATAATTCAAACATTAAATATGACAACGGGACGCGACGGTAAATTTTAAAGTCAATGAAAAAACAAAAACATACTCAAAAGTCTAACTTCAAGTGTGGACAGACTGGACAGAATAAGACGATTATTATTGTTAATAATTGGGACCCAAGGTCACAATCAAAAAACAGTATTTGATAAAATTTTATCAAAACTTTTTTTAAATTATTGAATTTTCTTGGAAATTTGATTAAAATAGAATGTAGGTATTTCAAATCATTGAATTAAGAAAAAATGTTGAAAATACTGTACCGGTAATAATTGTGTGACATCTACTTTTTTATAACAAGTAAATAACTTTTATTTTGAAGAATTGGAGATGGCCAGTTTTCCTTAGTGTTCTTTAGCCAGGGTGGACCGTTCCACCAGAGTTGATGTTGAGAAAGTAGTTGAACTGATAGGCCCCTTGATGCACAATCAGCAGGGTTTTCTTTTCCTTTAATGAACCTCCACTGACCTTGAGGGACGAGGTGGTGAATTAAAGATACCCTGTTGCGTACATACTCCTTCCATCGTGAGGGATGGCTGTTGATCTAGGTGAGTGCCACTGAAGAGTCTGTCCACATGAAAATTGGGACTTCTGATAATTCGAGAGTTCGTTGAACGAAAACCATAAGTCGTGCCAAGAGAAGAGCTGCTGTCAGTTCCAACCTTGGGATGGTGAGACGTTTGGTTTTCGCACAAACAAATGTGATGTTTGAATCCTTGTTTTGTTCCGAGGTTTTTATGAAAACAACAGCTGCTATGGCGAGTTGAGATGCATCCGAAAATCCGTGAAGTTCCGTTGTTGTTGTTGAAGTGAGCTTGAGCCACCGAGGAATTGAGATTAGAGGGAGTTGAGCTAGCTCCTCCTTGAATTTGAGCCATCGTAAGGATATACTCTCTGAAAGTGGGTCGTCCCAACCCACTTTCTCGAGCCAGATTTCCTGCAGTAAAACCTTAGCCCGAATGATGACTGGAGAGAGAAATCCTAAAGGATCAAATAATTGAAATACCTCGGAGAGAATTGACCTTTTTGAAATTCCTTGTCCTGGTTGTGAGATTGGCTCAAATGAGAACTTGAATTTGTCTGACCTTGGAAACCAGCTGAGACCCAAGACCTTAGTTTTAGAATGATCAATGAGATGTGAATTTGAATCATCCTTCCTTGTGATAATGTCGAAGAATTCTGGGTGATTACTCTGCCATTTTGCGAGTGGAAATCCCCCAGCTTTGAGAAGTCCAATGAGATCCTTAGCAATTTCCTTGAGTTCTGATAATTCATCAGCACCAGCATAAATGTCGTCCATATAACGACCGTTGAGAAGTGCAGGTACGGCAAGAGGAAATTGATGGCCTTCATCTTGAATGAGTTGGAAGAGTACTCTCACTGCCAAAAATGGTGCCGGCCTGGTACCATAAGTAACCGTGGTGAGTTGGTAAGAGATTTCCTTATTATCTGAGTCAACCCAGAGAATCCTTTGTAAATCCCAGTCCTCTTGATGTACCTTGATCTGTCGAAACATCTTAGTGATATCCGTTGAAAAGATGTGTCGAGACCTTCTCAACCAGAGCAAAACATCCACAATGTTCTTCTGTAATTTCGCTCCAGTATGAAGAATTGAGTTAAGAGAGGCTCCTGATGAAGAAGGACTAGATCCATTGAATACCGCTCTAAGTTTAGTAGTAGTAGTACTTTCCTCTTTGAGAATACCATGATGAGGAAGACGGTAGGTTGTAAGGCTACTATCCCTTGGTGGAGCCTTGACCATGTGTCCATCCATTTCATATTCCGAAATGAATGAGAAGTAGCGTTCCTTGAATTGTGGTTGAGTTGAGAATTTTTTGAGAAGTCGTTGAAGACACCGTTGCGCCTTGTAGAGAGAGTCGCTTAGTTGACTGGGTGATGATGAGATTGGAAGCCGTACGATGTATCTACCTGAAGAGTCCCTTGAATGAGTAGCCTTAAATAATTCTCAACTTAGTCATTTTAGTGGAAATTTTGAGCTCAACCTTGGTTGATGATTTGAGCGTTGAATCATTTTTGGATCCGTTGTCACTGCCCTTATCCGAAACGTTCGAGGTATGTCTTGAGGGGACCTTGAGCTGAACCGTAGGCTCGAGATGCTCTTGAGTATCCTTCCTTTCGTGTTGAGTTACATTTTCCTTAACTTGAGAGTCCTTGATATTTTCTTTCGAGGTGTCCTTGCTAACTTGTTCCTTTTCCTCGGTAGTGAGAATTTCCTCACTGTTAGAGGGGTCCTTGGTGATTTCGTCAACTCCGTGGGTAGACATGTTTCAAGAAAATGAGAAAACACAAGAGAAACAAACCGCGAGAAGTGTTGAAAATGAGCGAGAACACACACCGTAGCGAGAATTCAAACACGAGAGTCCGCGTACACGACTTTCACTTTTCTTATAGGTAGAGGGGAGAGAAGATTTCAATATGGCGCGCACTGAGAGTTGCTGAGAGGAGCCTTGGCACTATAGAGAGGGTGGAGGAGGGGAAGTGTCGCGAGTCGATCACGCACACACGTTCAAATTGCCACTCGCGCGCACAGACGAAAGGCACAAGGGAAAAATGGCGTCGCCACGTGTTTGAGAGCGTCCTTTTAATTTTCACAATTCGGGTATAACCAGCACTGAATCACCACTATGTTTCCTCTTTTTTACAGACAATCCGGCTCGAAGGACCAGAAAATGTTTGAGAGAGACCGATAAACTTGAGAATTTCCTTGGTTCGTTGAGATTAGTCTTATATCAAAAATAGGAATAGTGGGAAATAAATTCAGGTTAAATTCACTATAAAATTTTTAAGGTTAAAACACACAAAAAAAGATTTATTTATTGAGGAATTTTGTTATAATTGATTTCACAATTTAAATGTTATTGAGAATCACCTTATAGTCTTTAATTGAGTTTGTAAATTTAATCCGCGACCTTGACGACAAAATGCACGCCTTCGTCCTTGTGAGAAAAAACTAGAGTTTTTAAGAGAAAACCTTTATTTTCACACTTGAGATTATTACCGAGAGACGACCGAATAAATTACACTTGAATTTACTTGTTTAATAATTGAAAATGAATACTCAAAAGATAAATTATCAAGAGCTGACCAAAATTGATAGTTGCCGTGAGAAATCTATGAGAGACTGAGTAGAAGCGAGAACTCCGACGCGTGAGATAGTCCCTTTATGGTGCGTAATAATTGAACACCGTGAGATGCTGCCCCCACGCGTTCACTTAAGTACTTAATTCAAATCGCACGCACAACACCGAAATGAATTAACTTAACAGAAAACCAAACAAAAACATAAAACTTATTCTAATGAAATTTGACAATTTGTTTCAATTTTGAAAAGTTATTCTCGAGAATATTCAAATAATTTTAATTACCATTTTCCAAAAACCTAATTTTTCTCATAATTCAAACATTAAATATGACAACGGGACGCGACGGTAAATTTTAAAGTCAATGAAAAAACAAAAACATACTCAAAAGTCTAACTTCAAGTGTGGACAGACTGGACAGAATAAGACGATTATTATTGTTAATAATTGGGACCCAAGGTCACAATCAAAAAACAGTATTTGATAAAATTTTATCAAAACTTTTTTTAAATTATTGAATTTTCTTGGAAATTTGATTAAAATAGAATGTAGGTATTTCAAATCATTGAATTAAGAAAAAATGTTGAAAATACTGTACCGGTAATAATTGTGTGACATCTACTTTTTTATAACAAGTAAATAACTTTTATTTTGAAGAATATGATATGAAAAAAATGTTTCTTTTTATTTTTAAAAACTAATGAAAATCTAAAAAATATATTGCCTTAACAATTAAAAAATGTTATTTTTTCCACCAGATATTGAAAAAGAACTAAATTTTTAGTAATTTGATATTATATTCGCCAATTATGATATTAAAATGTTTTCAAGAATTTTATTGCAATTTTTAAAAATAATTAAAATATGGATAAGAATTTTATTAAAATTTTTTTAAATAATTCAAGCTTTGAGTAGAATTTTATTGCAAGTTTTAAAAAAATTGAAATTTTGCTAAAATTCTATCAAAATTTTTTTAAATAATTGAATTTCCGCGAAGAAAAATTATGAATGGATATGCTAGGCAAATAATGATTTAACACTTTGATGCCTATTTTCTTTAAGAATTTTTTTTAAATCAGATTATTTTTAGTGGTCTCATATAATCCATGAGTAGAAAAAAGTATTTAACATGAAGTAATTGAAATATTACTATAATATAAACTAATATAATATAACTAAATATATTCATCGAGTAATTGAAGGAATAAAATATTTTTTAAAATGCGAAATTTTTTACAATAGTTATTCTTTAAAAACCAAAAAAAACATTTTTAAAAGTATGAATGGTCATCAATTTTACTAAAAAAATCACAAACATTTTATGAGAATATCTTATTCTTTTTCGCAAATTGTATTGTCTTTAAAAACTTTTTATAAAGTTTATACTAAATAGCAGTGTATGAAAATATTGAATTTACAACTAAAAAGTAGGTAAATTTTAAGTTTATTTTGAATCGAAATAGTTATTATTTAAAAATATATTTAAAAGTGGTTATTTAATCAGTCAGTCATTCCAAAAAAATTATTTAAATGAAATTATTACATAATTAAATTACGTTGATTCATCAGATAATTATAAAATATTTGCATTATTTTGTTTGTGCAGATGTAATTTTTGAGACAGTAATATTTTCTGAAATTAAAAAAATTATAAATTTAATAGAACTAAGAAATATAGTTTGATATTTTGTTAACGAAAAAGTTTATTTTTTGTTGATGATTAATGAATGTATTGTCAATCGTCTTTTAAATTTGTTCTATATTAAGTGAATTTTCCATTACTTAATCTTGGAATGCTCGGCGGAAATATAAAAACACTTTTTATGTTCACAATCTGTATAAAAAATATTTGAATGTTTAATATTTTCTATAAGAAAGCGGGGTAATGCTTCGGATAAATCCCTCACTGGTTCCGATCGTCAAGCGGTTAACGCTGGGGCGATGGCCAGTGGCCCACGGATGCAGGAGGGCAACAACGCGTTGGGAGTTCCACAGATCATCGTGGACAAGGTGGAGAGAAGAGGAAGCACGTGCAGCGTGACCAGTCAATCCAGCTGTATTTCTGTCTTCAGTAATGCTTCTGCGATTGACATTGCTAGCTGCAATGAAGATCGGGATGAATGCATTAGGCTGCGGGAAGAGGATGCGGCAGGCATTCAAAAAATGGAGGAAGAGATCAGCAAGATGCAGAAATCCTGTGAGGTCCAGAAGAATCTCAACATGACGATCAAGGATGGACTGAGAAGTCTGACGTCGCTCATACGGGATGTGAAGGAAAAGCACGCAGCAGCCGCCAGAAAAGATGAGAAATTCTACTAGGGATTAACTTGGTCAGAAGAAACACGGAAAGACCGTAGGACGAGACGTGACCGTTTCAACGCAGCAATGCTAAGAAACGTTGTCTTGGAGAGTCAGAAGCGGAAGCGAAGTGATCCTGAGTCTGCGAAGGATCCTAAAAAGAAGAAGGAGGAGAGACCTCTTAAAAAGACTGCAGGCAAGGGGACCAAAACGGTACCAAAGCCAGTTACAGAAAAGAAGGGAAGAGCCACAGTCATCGTCAAAGTGGCCGAAGGAAATACTTTCGCCGACGTGCTGGCGAAAATTCGAAGAGAAGCTGACCTGGAGGCCAGCCAGACAAGGGTTGTGGGAGCTTTACCCACTAAAAAGGGAGACCTTCTCATTAAAATTGGAAGGTCTTCAAACAAGAAGCTGTTCACCGAGGAGGTGACTAAGGTGATCGGTGACCTGGGTAAGGTGCAGATGGCGGACCGGCAAACTACGCTGGAAATCCGCGATATGGACAGCCTTACTGAGAAAGAAGACGTCTTGGGTGCCTTGGAGCAAGTTTCTACGGTACCAGCAGGAAGCAGGAAGGTGACGATCCTCGGACCAAATAAGCGAGGTATGAAGCTCGCTGTCGTAGTCACCACCCAAGAGGACGCCAACAGGCTGGAGAAGATAGGGCACATTAAGATCGGTTTTGTGTCCTGCAGAATAAGTAGGAGAGTTATGGTCACAAGGTGTCACAGGTGCCTTGGATATGGACATATAGGTCGAGACTGCCAAGCAGTAGATAGGTCGGCTGCGTGCTTCAAGTGCGGAGAAGCCGGCCATAAGGTAGCTGATTGTAAGAAGAGCCCATGCTGCTTCTTATGCAAGGCGAAGTTCGGCGATAAGGAGAACGTCCAACATGTCGCTGGATCAGGGAGCTGCGGAGTCTTCAGAACTGCCCTCTAGGAAGCAAAGAAGACTTTATCGAGGACAAGGAAGAAATAAGGCCAGAACAAGAGCGGCACGGGAGAGTCGCGCCAGCGACTACATGGGACCATTCATCTACGAAGTCTGAAGCCATTAGGTACTTCCGTAGATGGATAATAGGTTCGAAACCTAGGGGATCAAGAAGTTTTTTAGTCGGTATCCGTGACTGCCTAAAGCAGGTATGCAAGGTTTACTTTTTTACCCTTGCATTTTGTGCGTGAGTCCAACATACCCCAGGCAAGTGGGATCTTCCTGGACATGCAAAAATGCATTTTTTTTGTCTTCTCCCCCGTGAATAAAAAAAATAATAAAAAAAATAATAATAATAATAATAATAGTACATTATATTTATTATAAATATGAATAATATTAAAGTGAAAGTATATATTTTAAAATATAAATAATTTTTTAAGGGGCAAGAATTTTTCTACAAATACAAACCGAAAAGGATATTGAAATTCTGGAACAACCAAGATTACCTCTTGCACAAGTCATCGGCGGATTTAGAGAGATGAAGAGAGTGAATTTGGTGCAAATCACAAGAGAAAATCCGAATATTGAAGAGGAAGAAGAAATCTTATAATTTTAGGTTACATCGATATCAATTCACTAAATTTTTTTTTTATTTTAAATTGATAATTTCCATAAAAGGAATTTACTTTTTTTTCGTATCATTTAACTTTTTTCATTGAGTTATAATAATTATTATCAGCATTAATTTTCTTAATTTAGCATTTATTTCAACATCAATTCAGTCATTCTCTTTTCAATTAAAATTGATGATTTCCATAAAAGGAATTTAGTTTTTTTTCGTATCATTGAACTATTTTCATTTTTAAGTTATAATAATTATTATTATAAACATTAATTTTCACTTAATGATAATAGTATTATTAAAAGATATAATTAGGATTAATTTAATTGAGGATACATATCTGAAAATGGCACAAACTATAAATTCCGACTCAAATTCTAAACCGTAATGTTCATGTATTAAATTACATATTTCTAATATAACACAAGCAAATGCCAAAAATAGAGCTTAAGATAATATAACATGTGCCTTTATAAGATCCTCATTTTTCACATGAAGACTGAAAATATGTGATATTTTTATTTAAAAGAGAAATATATTCATGCAACATATTATACTGTATAAAAAATGTTAAGTTTCCTAAATTTTTTTCAATAGTTTCATTACATTCAAAAAATCATTCAACTTTTATTTAAATGTTAATATTTCAAAATTATGTACATGTAAATAGTTGCACAATAAACTTAATTTCTAAAATTATCGGAAAAGTATTTGTTTTATATATTCCACACACCCCCACAGCACCGAAACTTTCCTAAAGATTTCCTAAAGATTTATTTGAAATGTTCGATATATTTAATTGCAATGTTTATTGAAGGTTGTGTAAAGATTTAAATGTCCCGATTAAATAAATGTTTAGTATGAACATTTCCTGAAAATTTTCGCATAATTATAATTATAATTATTATTTGTTTGTACATCTGGTCATTAAAAATTTAAACCGTTTTTCTGAAACTTGTTATTTTTGAAGTCCTTGTAGGTCCTAACTCAAAATCTACTGGACCAATCGTTCTGAAATTTTGTACACTACTTCTTTACATAATTCCTCAGGTATTATCGAGAGCTTTTTTTAAAGAAAAATTACTTATTTTACAATAACAAATTAGTCGATTTTTTGAATGAAAATTGGTTTTTTAGCTTCCAAGTGCTACGAAAAATAAAAAAAAATAAAAAAAAATCGCTCTCGTGAATACATCGAGAGATATCTCCTATAACAAATGCATTTTGATTTTTTCGTTTTAGATGATTCTGTTGCGAGTTTTTATGTACACCGCCGAACAACTTTTTTTCGAAGCCTCTCCAGAAATTAAATACCATTTGTTAAATTTTCAATATTTTTTAACAAAAATTTAGGAAAATATTCTTCAAATGTTGCATTATTATGTGAAAATTGATTTAATTAACTAACACTCTCTGTATCGACAAAAAAATTCTTAAAAACATGCATTTTTTCCATCGAATTAACTATACGCTCCCCCCCTTAATTGGTTTTTTAGCCAAGAAAATAATGGTATTATTAATATATTTTGATAAAATAAAAGAATTTTGTAAAAAAGTGTAATAACTAAAAAATTACAAAATTGATTTTTTCACAAAAAAGTTGGTAAGTTCTTGAAAATATTGATTTAAATAATATATTGGATTTTTAAAGTTTTAAAGATACACGTTTAAAAAAAATTTAGTATTATTTAAAAAATCATAATTATTTGAACAACTGAAGTGACAGAAATTAAAGAACATTTAGCGAATAGTGAAAATCATAAAAATGAACTATAACAATGACTTAATCTTAAAAAAATTTAAATTTGACTGTCACTTACCACATTTTGTTTGTTTTAGAAATAAATCTTTGACTTGAAGAAAGTACTGAAATTTTTAATAAACCTTAAAAAAATTTTATAATTTTTTTAAATATTAGTTGGATTTAAAATCTGTTGACTTTGTAATTAATATATATATATATATATATATATATATATATATATATATATATATATATATATATATATATATATATATATATATATATATATATATATATATATATATATATATATATATATATATATATATATATATATATATATATATATATATATATATATATATATAGATATATATATATATATATATAGTAATGATGTTATCACTCGGTCGATAAATTAATAAAAGCAATGAGATAATCGATCACTCCGAGTCAGGATTTGTAATTAATAATTTAATCACATTTTTATTATTACTGTTTTCAAAACACAGTTAGTGCGGTTTTAGTTTAAAAATGGAGTGTACAAAAAATGACTCTTTGTGCCAGATGTTAAATTAACTACACTCTTATCGATATTACTTTTAACGAAAATAATTACAAAACAGATTTTCATTATAAATGGAATTTTTAAAGTAAACATGTTTAAAAGTTACATATATAATAATTAAAGTTAGCATTAACAACACGCACTTTTTAAAATTGTTAAGTTTTGTGTTATTAAATTTTAAAATATTGAATGCGAAACAGGTAAAGAAAATTCGGTCATTTTAAACTATTTAATCATCAAAATGATTGTAATAAATGGTAAAAGCTATTTCATTTATATTAGTAGTTTAAGCTGAAACCGATGGAATGGGCGGGCGTAGCGCGCAAAAATTAGTTCTAGTGCTTATAATAATAAATTAGAAGGACAAAAGAAATTATTGTTTCCCTTCTCCCTCTATAAAACAATAAACACTATAAATAATTATTAATAATTGTAACGGCGCAATCAATGCTGCCGCATCGAACCTTGCGGCAATACACAAATAACAAATATGAAAATTTGTATTCTGAAAAACATAAATAAGGCGCAATGTTGCTGCCAAAATACGTAAATGAATCCAATCTATTAATTTCAAAATTTTATGTTATTAGTTGAATGTGTGAGCGCGATTCTAAAATATTAAAACATCGACTAAGAATTACATTGAGAGGTTGTATGTGTGCGGGAGTGGTCGGCGGCAACCCAAACAACTGCGCAACCGCTGGTTATAAGCACCAACACACTCACTAGCTCCCTCGGTTACAGCACTAATACCTTGATGGCCTCCATGCTACGGGCACCAACACAAGCGCGCTATGCTTGCCTTCAATCGCTACCTTGTTGTGCGTAGACCTTTTCTTTTCCCCTCAGAGCCCATAAGCTGTGGAATACAGCATCAAAACAAACGCACGTGCGTTACAGCTGACTCAATGGCACAATGCTTGCATGCCTTGTGCTATTTAAACCTATGCTATTTAATCTCACGCATGAAGCTAGATGCGCAAACAACAAATTGACAATAGTTAAACATTTTGTTGTAAACATTTTTGTTACAACAAAATGCCGGAGGACATTAGGTTGTGTGTATATGTGCATACGCATTACTCAATATGTAACTACATATACAAACAAACTATAAAAAGTCGGAACAATGTAATTACAATAAAGAAATTATATGCACTATAATAACTAAGATAAATAATAGTTTTATTAATTAAACAATATAATTATCATTTAACCCATTAACGCCCAACTCGTAAAAATTCTTTGGTCTTTTTCAAGCTACGTAATTATAAATGAAACGATTGACAATTTAAACCAGAGGTACATTTTTTAAAGGTTTTGGATGTGCTCTTTCCGATTCTGGTGTCAAAAATAAATGTCGTCAAAAACAAAATTAAATATGGCGGTTTTAATGGCAAAAAACACAAAAAAATCATTTTTTCAAGTTTGACATTTTTATTCACCTCGAAAAAGTGTAAGAATAAGATTCTATTTTCAACCATCGGTGTATAAAAATTATACACTTTCAAAAACCGAAACGTAGAATTAAAAATTTCAAGATGGCCGACCAATATGGCGTCAAATCTAAAGTAAAATTTGAAAATTTTTGGCAATATTGGTCAAATTGCCCAAAAGTCAATGGATTCGCCTAAATTTTGTTACTCGGGGGTTTTTGGGGTCGCTGATTACGAATATAAACTTTATTTTTAAAAATTCAAAATGGCGAATCCAATATGGCGTACGAGTTTTACAAAATTTTATCGAATTCACTTGATACTTGTCACTCGGGGGTTTTTGGGGTCGCTGATTACGAATATGAACTTCATTTTCAAAATTTCAAAATGGCGGATTTAATATGGCGGACTTATTTTTTAAAATTTATCAAATTCACTTGAAACTTGTTACTTAGAGGTTTTTGGGGTCGCTGATTACGAATATAAACTTCATTTTCAAAATTTTAAAATGGCGTATCCAATATGGCGGACGAGTTTTGCAAAATTTCATCGAATTCACTTTATACTTGTCACTCGGGGGTTTTTGGGGTCGCTGATTACGAATATGAACTTCATTTTCAAAAATTCAAAATGGCGGATTCAATATGACGGACTTATTTTTTAAAATTTATCAAATTCACTTGAAACTTGTTAATCGGGGGTTTTTGGGGTCGCTGATTACGAATATAAACTTTACTTTCAAACATTCAAAATAGCGGATTCAATATGTCGGACAAGAATCTTCAAATTTCATTCTATTGACTTAAATTTTGTTACTCAGGGGTTTTTGAGATAATTTTGAATCTTTTGTCAGACAGCAAAATTGAAAACTCATTTAATTGGTTCTCGGTGTTCTTTATGCATATGAACTGAAAAAATATATTTAGGGTACTGGGATAAATATAGCCATTTCTCACATATTATATTGGTGGATATAATATGACATACAGTATTGCTGTTTCAGCCATACGGAGTGTAGAACAGCCAAATGTATGTTTGAGACAGTAATATGTATGTAAAAAACATCAATACTGTATTTTAAGAACAGAAATACAATATTACTGTTTCAGTTATACGTCCTTACTATACTCGTATGACAAAATCGACAATATCATTTTTTCAGTGTCATTAGAAAGAAAGCAAGTTTATTATATTATATAACAACTATACACAAAAACGACAATATCGTGTTGTATAAAAAACTGCCTCTCTTAAGATAAAACAAAAAAATAAATAATTTATGCCATTATAAAGGGCCAGAGAAACATAATGTATGTAAAAAATAATATTCCTATTATACTTCAGATGCAACCGTGGACCACCAATGGCAATTGCAGAATGTGCCTATACGTATAGCCTACTATATATAAACTTGCTTTCTTTCTAATTGCACTAAAAAAATGATATTGTCGATTTTGTCATACGAGTATAGTAAGGAAGTATAGATTTTGAATTTTTGAAAATGAAGTTCATATTCGTAATCAGCGACCCCAGAAACCCCGAGTAACAAGTTTCAAGTGAATTTGATAAATTTTAAAAAATAAGTCCGCCATATTGAATCCGGCATTTTAAAATTTTGAAAATGAAGTTCATATTCGTAATCAGCGACCCCAAAAACCCCCGAGTGACAAGTATAAAGTGAATTCGATGAAATTTTGCAAAACTCGTCCGCCATATTGGATACGCCATTTTAAAATTTTGAAAATGAAGTTTATATTCGTAATCATCGACCCCAGAAACCCCGAGTAACAAGTTTCAAGTGAATTTGATAAACTTTAAAAAATAAGTCCGCCATATTGAATCCGGCATTTTAAAATTTTGAAAATGAAGTTCATATTCGTAATCAGCGACCCCAAAAACCCCCGAGTGACAAGTATAAAGTGAATTCGATGAAATTTTGCAAAACTCGTCCGCCATATTGGATACGCCATTTTAAAATTTTGAAAATGAAGTTTATATTCGTAATCAGCGACCCCAAAAACCTCTAAGTAACAAGTTTCAAGTGAATTTGATAAATTTTAAAAAATAAGTCCGCCATATTAAATCCGCCATTTTGAAATTTTGAAAATGAAGTTCATATTCGTAATCAGCGACCCCAAAAACCCCCGAGTGACAAGTATCAAGTGAATTCGATAAAATTTTGTAAAACTCGTACGCCATATTGGATTCGCCATTTTGAATTTTTAAAAATAAAGTTTATATTCGTAATCAGCGACCCCAAAAACCCCCGAGTAACAAAATTTAGGCGAATCCATTGACTTTTGGGCAATTTGACCAATATTGCCAAAAATTTTCAAATTTTACTTTAGATTTGACGCCATATTGGTCGGCCATCTTGAAATTTTTAATTCTACGTTTCGGTTTTTGAAAGTGTATAATTTTTATACACCGATGGTTGAAAATAGAATCTTATTCTTACACTTTTTCGAGGTGAATAAAAATGTCAAACTTGAAAAAATGATTTTTTTGTGTTTTTTGCCATTAAAACCGCCATATTTAATTTTGTTTTTGACGACATTTATTTTTGACACCAGAATCGGAAAGAGCACATCCAAAACCTTTAAAAAATGTACCTCTGGTTTAAATTGTCAATCGTTTCATTTATAATTACGTAGCTTGAAAATGACCAAAGAATTTTTACGAGTTGGGCGTTAATGGGTTAAATTCTAAGTTATTTCAAAAATAATGTCTAGAAAAGTATCATATTAACCGACTATTTCCGTTCTCACAGACCTAACGTGAGATCCGAAACGTCAGCAAAAATGCATAGACCAATGGGCCCACGATTTTCTCCTACTCCTTACTCCTGCTACCTAAAGTTTTCCGTTTTCCCCACTTTGTGCACTAAAGGTAAGGGTTGGAGGCTTGTCGCGAAATATTAATCTATGCAGTACGAATTCTCGCTTCTTCTCGAAGACACCTCTCCTGGGTCTAACCTAGCAAGTGTTTTGGGACAGAGAAATTTGGCGAAAAAAGCCCGTCCACGACCCGAAACCCGAATTGCATGAATTTAGGGCAGACGTTAAAATTCTTAAATTCTCTGAGCCGGTGGAGTTCAGTGCGGGCTGATTTTGGAGAGACTTCAGAATTATTAATATAATTAATCATTCTGAAATCTTGTTATTTATAACCGGCCGGTTGCATAGATATTGCCCGCGTCCGTCTCAAATATCGGTGGCCCACGAGTGCGATCAAACCTAATTATCGAATTATCGGTTGCATAGATATTGCCCGGACTAATTCGGTAAAAGGTAGATCCGCAGTGAGTTTTACACAGTTGTGTGAGACGGCCGGTTGCATGGATATTGCCCGCGTCCACTCACCACAAGTGCAATCTCGCAATCAAAAGAAAATTGCGCAAATCTGACGTCGCGATTTTTAATAAAAACAACGCAAAAGAATTTTCGCCGGACGGAGGTTTGTGATTCAAAAGAGGAATAGCTCCGCCGGTAGTTTGTAAGTAAATAAATATCGTTTCAGTCACATATTCTAATACACACACACTTTCTATCTGTAACACACTATAACCATTGTGTATTAAAAAGTATTTTGCTGTTTGAAAAATAAATCATTTTCTTTACTTATCTAACTAAACCTAAAATTCAAATCATTTTTAAATAGTGCATTTAACGAATCAGAAGGTAACTTTTAAAAGTAGGATAACGTCCCCACAAAATTAAACAGAATTATAAAATATTCTGGCAGCTTGGTGCCTCCCCAAATCAAGATAAAGGGCCATCTCAAAAGCCTAATTAATAAATTTATTTCTGGTTTGTAACACAAATATTTCCGAAACCGTGAACAATTTCAAATCGTGTAAATAACCTTATGAACGCGCAATTTCGTGATGCATATGCTGCATGAGGTTTTAGGGAAGTGTCAATTTTCTTGTAATAATAGTTGCCGTTAATATGTGAAAATGTCATTTCTTGAGGTAAAAGTAAAAAATTTTTTTCTTAAAATAAAATTATATTTTAAATTATTTTTTGATATAATTAAAAATCTTGTAATATAGTCTTAATATATATCAAATTGAAGCTTAGATTCTACCATTTATTTTTCACTTATATTTAGTTCAAAGAAAACAAAAGAAAGTTTTAAAATAATGAATTAAAAATTACTGGCAATGGGAGTAAAAATTCAATTTCATCTCCGAAGTTTCGTTTTTCAGATAAAAACATCATATTTTTAAACTGTTTTTTAGTTATACGTAATCTATATATAAATATTTGATGTTGTAGCTCAAAAAGTTTGTTAAATTATGTTTCAATATTTTTAAATTTAATAATAACTTGAATTTTTTATTTGACAAACTATTCATCTCCGAAGCCTTTTTCATATTTTGTAAGCGTTATTGTTTTGTTTTTAATAATTATTTTCAATTACCTAAGCCTTGAATTGTAAAAAAAATTTCCGTTTTATTTAAAATAAAATATTTTTAGTTTTTTAAAATATAATATATTAATCAGAAAGTTAGATAAATAATAAAATCATAATTAAAAATAAAATTTTTTTACTGAAAATTTCAATTTTGAACTTAAAATGATAAATTAAAAAATGCATTACAATTTTTTTTCGATCAATATAAAAAAATATATATTACCTAGTTATTTTTTAAAAGATGAAATAGTTAAAAATAAATTATTAAATACAAAATTCATCAAATTATAAATGAATAATGTTAAAAGTTTAATAAATTGAAGAAATTAAAAGGAATTTTTTTACAAAAACCTCAATATTGATTACAGTATATTTAACCTTCAAAACACTTAATATTAAAATGATGCTGTAATGCTTATTTTTGAAAATTAATTTTGCGCAACTCAGATTTTTATCTTTAAACGTATTTAAAACCTACCCATAATAAAAAATTCAGAAAATGTAAAAATTAATATCTTTTAGTTTTTTGAAAAAAAACGGTGCCTTTTAGAAGAATCACTCATATAAGCATTGTACTGAAACACACTAAAATTTAACCCCCTCGGAAAATATTGGAATAGGTAAAAAAATATTTTCACGAAAAATAATTATCTTTTAGTACTACAAAACCCCCAAGTTTTGCTACGATTGGAGAAAAATTGTTATCCACCTTGATCACTTGACATGGAATAGCTCATGTATATAATTACATTAATGCCGTGGAAATTCCTCCAGGGTATCGCATGGATAATATTCTCCACAAAAAACTCGTACATATGTTCTGAAAATGGTAATGGAAACTTTCCAATATGTACCTATCATAAATGTATTGAAAATATTGATCTCGAATGATAAAATTCGTGAAGCTATTGAAAATGAAAAGAAATCGCCAGATGGAATACTCGGTTCATCGTCGATGAATAAAAGCAACCTCACAAATGAGGTTGCTTTTATTATTAAATTCAAAATTTGCTTCCCCACATGAACTCCGAGCTCAAAAGCATTAATGTTCTTGTTATTTACCGCGATGCTGTTGTCAGAAAAGACGAATTTGAAAAAATACTTGCTCCTCTTTTAAGTGATTTATTGAAATTAGAAAGTGATGAAGGTGTCAAAGTACAAATTGAGGGGCTGGATTCTAGAACCGGCTCTTCGCTCGGAGCGCAAGCGCTAATACCAGTCGGGTGGCAGTGAGTGGCCCAGAGGCGCTCACTGCTCACTGACTGGTATTACCGCTTGCGCTTCGAGCGAAGACCTGGTTCTAGAATCCAGCTCCTCAATTGGAAATACCGAATACGTCATGAGAGCTTCTATGACGCTCATTATGACGTGCCTAGAAGTACACTTCAAGATCGGATTAAAGCTATTAAGAATGGTTACGAGTCTGAACTTAAACCAAAATTGGACAGATTTGAAAACACTTTCTCAGAAAATCATTTAAGGGAGCTACATAATCATGTTAATGATCTCGATAATCGCCTGATGCCTCTGACAAGTACTGAATTTTTGAAATTGTCATATCAATTCATAGAGCATTTGAAAATTTCTCATAGGTTTAATAAGGAGAAAAAACTTCATGGAAAAGATTCTTATTATAACTTTAAGAAAAAATTGCCAGATATGGTTCTTAGAACTACAGAATCGACCAGTATTGCAAGAGCTTTTGGGTTTAAAAACCCTAAGTTGACCGTTTTTTTTACCAGCTTCAGTATTTACTAGATCAGTATAAATTTCCTGATTCCAAAATATACAACGCAGATGAGACTGGAGTCTCCAGTGTTCATAAGAATGAGAAAGTAATTTCTACCAAAGGAAAAAGGCCAGTTGGGAAGTTGACTTCTGGTGAAAGAGGATGCAACATTACATTAATGATTGCTATGAGTGTGACTGGCCATTTCGTACCGCCACTTTTCATTTTTCCGAGAAAACGGATGGACAAAACTGGTCGATTAATGATTGGTGCACCACCAGAAAGCATTACTGTTCCACATGAAAGTGGCTGCATGAATGGTGGAATATTTTTAACGTGGTTGCAGCATTTCAAACAGCATGTTCAACCATCATTGGAAAATCCAGTGCTTTTAATTCTCGATGGACATGAAAGTCACAAAGATTTGACAGTGATAGAGAATGCTCGTGCTAATAACATCCATATGCTTAGTACTCCACCACACACTACACAGAAGCTGCAACCTCTTGACAGAGTATTTTTAAGCCATTTAAGACTACATTTGCTTCCGAAAGCGCAGCGTGGATGAGACGAAACCCTGGTATCAAACAGTTGTGTCTCCTTCCAGATGCTTCTAAGAAACGTCAAACGACACGATGGTAGAAAAAGTCAATCAAACTAAACCAATAACCAAAAAAAAGACTGCAAGTTTGGCTGCCAAAAAGAAAAAAATTCAAATTAAAAAAAATTGAAAAATTATTAAAGGACCAAGAAACGGAATGCTTTATTTGTGGCGAAACATGTGATGAAGACTGGATCTAGTGTCACAAATGTAAAGATTGGGTGCATGAAGACTGTGTAGACATAGATCCTTCGAAGCCGTACGACTTCTGTGATGTTTGTAAAGACAAAAAACGCTTGGACATCGTTAGTGACTTTTGTCCGGGGCTACCCGCCAAAAAATTTATCGTTAAAAATCGAACACGAATGTTATGACTTGATTTAAGCCAAAATTAAGGATTTACATACTTGTTGCTTATTTTAAATTAATGTATGTATGTTGGATTTAATTTTAAATTAAAATATAAAGCCTGTTGCTGGACCTACGCTTATCAATGCACCATGCCAACACATCCTGGACTAACACGCTTTTTATATTCTCAGATCAAGCCCATACACTAATTCTAACATTAACTATATATAGCTCTCGACTAGTGTATGGACTTGATCGGAGAATATAATAACCATTTTCGCCCAGGCTGTCTTGGCAAGGTGCATTGATAGGCGTAGGTCCCGTGACAGGTAGCTATAAACGGGGGTTCGAGTCCTCACAGATGCACAGTGCATTCGTTCACACAGCTTATTTCTTCGAATGAAAATTAATTTAAAAAATTGATAATTATACTGAGAAAATTGGATATTAAAAATCTTAATAAACTAGATATTAAGAAAAGATGGTATTTCATAACATCTAGATGTTATGGTTTAATATCTCAGATGTTAACAGGTATAATCTACAAAATTTGAGGTTATGTTTGAACATGTCTTTTCCGATATCTGTGGATATTAAATTTAAATATCTAAGATGTTTATGTATTCGACTATCACAGATATTGACCGTTAATCTCTAGGTATTACAGCTCAATATCTATTTTTCTCAGTGTACTTATCGACAACCATATCGAAGTAATTATCATATGTAACACCTAACTCTAAACCAAAGAGTTCAATTGATATCTAATAGATGTCACTATGTACTGATATAGTCGAAATCTTAATATTTCAAAATATTCTATCAGCGAAAAATTCTAACATTAATTAAATAATAATAAATAATTCAATTAATAATGTTTATTATTTTTTTAATTAACTGTTTTTATTTATTTATTCAATATATTTTTAATAATTTTTCTCTATATAAATATAATACAGCCAATTTATATAGTTACAGCACTGTATAGAACGGACCCATAATTCAAAAGGAAAATTAAGCGCGATCGCTTCCAAGCTAGCATGACTATTAGGGTGTCCGTTAAAATGCAACTTTCAAATTTGGTTTACGCCACCTCCCAGTTTGGTTCCAATAAAATAAAAAAAATTGTCCTAAAATTTGAAGCCGATTGATTAATATTAACACGTGCCAGTAATCGATCGAAATTTCCCATTGAAAATACATGTGAAAAATGCACTTTTTAAAAACAACTTCATAACTTTTTTAATTTTTATGCAAAAAATTCTCCAGGTCACATTTTTCTTCATTTTTAGCTGCACTATAAGATAGCATTTCAACAAACATTCAATTTTTAAAAATTTTCTCAATGGCGGATTTTTAAAGTGGGTCATAAAAATGCACCACAATGTATCCAAGGTTTTATCACATAAATGTTGTCAGAAATTCAACGAATTTTCTAACTCGGGGGTATTTTCGATCATTTGTTATGAATCTGATATCAGAAATTAATTTTTAAACATTTTTGATCCAATATGGCGGGTTCAAAATTTTAATTTTCCACATTTTTGAAGTAAATATTCTAAAACAACGTCAAGGGCGATTTTTGAAAGCGTCAAAAATGTCAAAAATGTATTTTTCAAATTAATCGATACAATATGGCGGATTCAAACATTTTTTTTATACATTCCTTAAATAATCGATTTTAAGAGCAGAGGAAAATTATAAAATATTAATTACGTTATGTATGTAAAGATAACACATACATGATGTAAATTTGTTTTGAGCATTATTATGACCCACTTTAAAAATACGCCATTTTAAACATTTTTGAAAATTGAATTCTTGTCGAAGTGCTGTCTTATAGTGCAGCTAAAAATGAAGAAAAATGTGACCTGGAGAATTTTTTGCATAAAAATTAAAAAGTTATGAAGTTGTTTTTAAAAAGTGCATTTTTCACATGTATATTCAATGGGAAATTTCGATCGATTATTGGCACGTGTTAATATTAATCAATCGGCTTCAAAATTTGGAAAATGGAATATTAAGGTGTTAAGTGTATAATTCTTAATACTGTTACATAAAGTATAAGTTTGAATAGTTATTGACAATATTAATAAAAATGTAGTCATTAATTAAGATAAATGAGAATGTCTAAATTAATGAAAGAAAGTAAGAAAAATAGTTTTTTTAAACTTATTTCAATAAAAGCATTTCTAATTATTATTTACATTTTTTTGACACTCATAAAAGTTTATTTACTACAGAAATATTAATATTTATTAGTATTCAATAAATTACTCGCCATGCTTTGATTATTAACCACTTCACTGACAGGGCGTTCCAAATGGCGTTCCACGCGCCGAGGCCCAGACTAACAAAAACACCGAAATGGCGTTCCTAAAAAAACTCTTTAGTTAAAGAGTGTACATCACATTTAACTATTGTAAAGCAATATTTCTATAGTTTAGACATCAGGGAACAAGATTATCACAATAAAAATTTTAGTTTTTGTGATTTTCAACGTTTTTCCGAACGTTCAACTTTTTTTCAATTTTTACACAATAAAACTTGTATTACTATTAAAAAAAAGATATTTATATATAATATTACAATATAATAATATAACTATTAATAATTTAATAATATATATAAATAGGAGAGACTGGGGCGAAAAGTAAAACTGCCAAAACCGTTAAAATTCATTATCTTTCGAACGGGAATAGTTAGAGCATTGTAATTTTAATTATAGAAGGGTATTATTACCCTAAATAAATGTCCGGAGTTGTGTGCAATTCTGTTAATTTTTGTAGTCTCTATATTGAAAGTATTTTTTCAATCTACACGGAAAAGTTTTCGGGCGAGCTGCGTTCTCCGCGCGTAGAGAAGGTTTCCTAAAAGAGAGAAGGCATATCGCCTTGTAAATGGGTGAGCTTCTTTCTCTACTGGGAACGCTGCTCACCCAGTGTTAGACGAGCTGCGCTGAAAGTCAGTGGTACATACACGACTGGTAGAGCAGCTCGTCCAATGCTGGCCTGCTGCGTTATCTTTTTGCGACTACTGCTCCACCAGACGTGAAGTTGCGTAGCGTTACTAGAGCAAATAGAGTTGCTCGCCCAAAAACTTTTCCGTGTACTTTTGAAAATTTTTTCGAAAAAGAAAATATCAACTTTTAAGTATATTTTTTGAATTTATCCTCACCGCAACTTTTTTAACTTCATTTATTCCCCTGAAGAGATACCTAAAGGTATTTGCTAAATATCTTTAGTCAGATTTTTTATATTTGTTGTTAAAGCCAAAAACGCACCCTGGGGCGAAAAGTTAAATGTATTTTTACATGTATTTAAATTTTTTTTTTTATTTTTCGTTTTTTTTTGTTTATTTGTTTAAAAATTATTTATTTAACATTGGGCAAGTAGTCTGTCAAAAAAGAAGATCGTTCACATGAAATAAACAAAAAAAAATTTTTTTTTTGAAATCTAAGCGGATTACATTGCCAAAAAAATCATTTATGCAAAATTTAACTTTTCGCCCCAGTCTCCCCTAACTATTATTGCTTCCTCGTGAGGAAGCTTTGTAGTCGTTTAATTTACAAAATTTTTAAAAATCCTTTTGACAAATTTTCTTCTATATGGGACTATGTTATATAAGACCCTGAACAATTGTCCGGATGTATGTATGTGTGTGTGTGTGTGGATCCCGATTTTTGTGAACACGATAACTCGAAGAGGTTTCAACGAATTCGGCTGAAAATTGCTAGGAATATTTATCATAAAAATATCTCGAAATGGATTGATGGACATTAAAAAATCTATTTAAAAAAATTTTTTTTTTACTTTTTTCAAAAAAAAATTTTTTTCAAAAAATTTTTTTTTAATTGAATATTGAAATATTATTATGTTACATAAAACTCAGATATTTTAATTCCCATTTGACATAAAAATTATGTAACCTAAATTTCTATTGATATGAAAATCATTTAACATAAATTTCTTTTGACATAAAATTAGCTTGACATAAATTTTATTTGACGTAAATGTCTTTTAATATAGGGGAGAGTAGGCTACATTGAACCAGCGTCAACAGTGAACCACTTTAATTTTCTAAGTGGAATTTTTTCTTATTTAATATATAAATTAGTATTACCGAAAGCGACTACGTCCAAAAATTTCGAGCACGTAGGTTTATTATTTACAAGGAAAACGAAAAAAAATGTTTTTCACGTACAAAACAAAAAATTTTGTGGAAATATGATCAATTTTGCTTCCTCGTGAGGAAGCTTTGTAGTCGTTTAATTTACAAAATTTTTAAAAATCCTTTTAACAAATTTTCTTCTATATGGGACTATGTTATATAAGACCCTGAACAATTGTCCGGATGTATGTATGTGTGTGTGTGTGTGTGTGTGTGGATCCCGTGTTTTGTGAACACGATAACTCGAAGAGGTTTCAACGAATTCGGCTGAAAATTGCTAGGAATATTTATCATAAAAATATCTCGAAATGGATTGATGGACATTAAAAAATCTTTTTAAAAAAAATTTTTTTTTACTTTTTTCAAAAAATTTTTTTTTAATTGAATATTACAGTCAATATACAATAAAATCTTCTTCTTTGCATCAAGACGAATCGATTGGTATATATAAAGTATAAATTGTATGAGAGTTTATAGAGGTAATGACAATTAAAGCAAAAAAATTACCTTTTTTTATCAAAAATTTAGTTCTTTCATCAAAATTATATTCCAGTACAATAAGATTTTACTCATTTTTTTCAATAATCTTATCCGTTGCATTAAAACGGATCGATTGGTATATATAAAGTATATATTTTATTTGAATTTATAGAATTAAACATAATTAAAACCAAAAATTCGCACTTTTATTAGAAATTTATTCCTTCTTAAAAATTATGTTGCTTTATAATAAAATGTTAATCTAGACTTAAAAACAAACTAAAAATCTTCATTTCATCAAGACGAATCGATTGATGTATAAAAAGAATATATTTTATTAGCATTAATAGAATTAAATAAAATGAAAAAATTCACTTTAAAGCAAATTTTTTGCTTATCGTAAAGAGGAAGCAAAATGTTCATGTAATGAATATCTTAATTCACAACTTGTTTTTTATTCAAATAGGAAGTTGTAAAAATTAGTAAACTTGTGATTTATGTCGCTTAGGGTGTCAACTTCAATATTCCTATGTGATAAAGAATTTTAAGCCTTACATAAATTTATTATAAACAATTTTTGTTGTGAATGTCATGTGAATGCAGTGAGTGCGGCATCATTGAACCACCCGAAAAAGCAAAGAATTTTCAATTTTAAGAGTGGTAAAGTTGTCTGCTCTACTAATTAGTAAGAAAAATACTAGAAGACATGTTTTCATCACAATTGTGAACGAGATAAACTCAAACTGTCACTTTACCTACCTAACCTGACATCAAAATATATTAATCTCCTATATTAACAAATAATAACTCTTTAACAACAATTTTCTATTTTTTTGAGTGAAAAATAATATTTTTTACAATGTGTAAGTGGAAATATTATTTTTGAAGTAAATTGTAGTGTTTTATTAAAGGTGGTTCAATGTAGACACAGATTCTTCAAAATAAGAAAACTATAACTTGTTAGAAAAAAATTAAATTTAATTATTTAATCATAATAATTTGTGTTTGTAACGTGTATATTAACTAAAGGAGTACTTCAGCTTAATGTTGATACAAAAACCTGATCAAAATTTGTAAAATTTAATTAGTTCTTGGACTTTAGAAAATACCCGGTTCAATGTAGTCTACCCTCCCCTAATTATTATTTAACGTAAAATTTAATTTATATAAATTTCATTTAGCGTAAATGGCTTTAACATAATTCTCATTTGACATAAAATTTACTTGATATAAATTTCATTTAATATAAATCTCATTTAACATAATTCTCATTTGACATAAAGTTCACTTGATATAAATTTCATTTGACGCATAAGTCATTACACATAATTCTCATTTGACATAAAATTCAGTTGTCATACATTTCATTTTACATAAAGATCATTTGACATAAGAATAAAGGCGCGAATTTCAAAATTGGTGAATCACAATGTTGTTGACAATATCTAATTGGTTACTTTTAAAATACGCGCTGATATTTTTATGTAAAATGTAAGTTGTGTAAAATAATTTTTATGTCAAATGAAAATTTTGTTGAATGGCTTTTATGTCCAATCTAAATTATGTCAAATAAACTTTATGACAATGTAATTTATGTTAAATGAGAATTATATTAAATGACATTTATATCAAATGAAATTTATGGCAAGTGAAATTTATAACAAATGAAGTTTATGACAAATGAATTTAAGGACAAAATAAAATTTACAAAAAGTATATTTATGTCAAATGACGTATATTTATTTATTTATTTATTTATTTAAATCAGAGCCCTTATCACAAGGATGGGCAATACAGTAGAAAACTATATGATTTAACCAAATAATAAACTAAGAAGAAAATTAAACAAAAAATAATAATATACTAAAAAAATAAATTAAACATTTGTTCGTTTATGTTACCATTACATTACAGTGTCGAAGAGAATAAACAATTTAAGCGGTTAACTATCGCTGTTAATGTAGATGTGAATATATCTACTTCTACAGTGCTATTTCTATAAACAAAATTTATAGTCTCTGTGATATTGTATATCGGTGCATGATAACTAGTATATGAAGAAGGTAGATCATTAAAAAATGGTTGATAATGTCTACTAGTTAGTCTTGGAACTTTAAAATTTAAGAAAGATAACAATTCTGGACAGTCAATAGAATGATTTATAAGATTGATTATAAATTTGAATTTAGTTATGCTACTGCGTTGATCAAAGGTGAGAGTGTTATGACTTTTACAAAGTAGAAGGTCATCAGACCCTTGAGGAGGATAGTTGTTAGTCTTTAAAAAGGTACTAAATTTAAAAAAACGTTTTTGAATTCTCTCTAAGAGGAGTAAGTCCTTTTTAAAGTGAGGTTCCCAAACAAGCCATGCATATTCAACTTTACTTTTGACAAAAAGATTAAATGAAATGTTTAGTACTTTAAGATATGTCAAGTTACGAGTATTTCTGAGAAGATTGCTTAAAACTCTAGATGCAGAGCTATAAACAGAGCTATATGCAGAGCTATATATGATCATTAAAGTTTAAATTGTATGTGAAAATAACCCCAAGGTCACGAATAGTTTGTTTGCGAGGTAATGTCGTCCCCTGAATAGAGTAGTTAGATATTATTGGGGAAAAAGTATTCTTAAAATAGTATATGCTAAACAAATTCTACCTCAAATTAATTTTCTGTGAAATAAAACTTATTTCGATAGAAACATATGTCATGAAAAAATGGGGACTAACTCTGCTGGGACTCGAAACCCAGGACCTATCAATTACCGGTTGATTGCTCTTCCACTGAGCTACAGAGGTCCACATCCAACAAATTTTCATAGCTTTATCGATCCAGTAATCAAGATGGTTCGCATTCCTCTGCTACAAATTATTTAACTTTTATCCCAGAATTTTTCACGAAACAATTGTCAACTCATTAGTAAGACTCTTCACTAAACGTGAAGCGGAAACCTGCAATATCGACCAAGTTTCAAATTCTAGAAGAAGTAACGATTTTTAAACCTACACGTCACCGTCAAACAATATACATTGGAAAACAAATTTAAAGCCATGAAAAAATGGGGGAATAACTCTGCTGGGGCTCGAAACCCATGAAATGTATGTCAAATAAATGTGTATCCTTGGAAGTTGCGCCTAGACACGCTCGACCAACGGAGGCTATGAAAATCTCTGGCTAAGTGTCGGTTGTTAGAAACATGTGGACCATACCATTTTTTTTACTTCTAAATTTCTAAAGATTTAATATCTTTGAAATTCTTTACCAACCAATTCACAGTATTCTTTAATTTTTTTTCTCTTCATAATATTTAACAAATATTTTACATATAAAAAATTTGTTATAGAAAAATTCTTTTTTATTTCATTTAGCAGTTTCAAAATTTTAATTAGTAAAGGATAATTAATCATATTAATTAATTTTATTATCCGAAAAACTGTTGTCCGCTTAACAGGTTTAAAAAAATTTAACTAATTAAACTTATTAACAAAAAATTGTAATTATTTAAACATTTAAAAATATGTATTACCTTAAATGTAACGTTTTAAAATAATTTGAAGAATTATTGAAGACATATTATCTTTAAAATAATTTCGAATAAAAACTTTGAAAAATTGCAATTAAGTTGTTCTTAAAAAAAAGTTATAAATTCACCTACAACATTTTTAGATATAAATGTGTATTGCATTATTTGACACATAATTTTTTTTTAATTTTCAAACACTTTTCTATGAAAAGGGTTTAAATTAACATATTTTCAAAACTTATGTGTTTGAAGTTATTTCATACAAATATATTTTTAGAAATTTCAAACACTTTTTTGTGAAAATATTGTAAATTTACAAATATTTCAAACGTTTTTGTGTGAAATTATTGTAAATTTACAAATTTTTCAATCACATATAATTGATATTATTCTATATACAAATGTTTAAAAATTTCAAACAATTTTGTGTGAATTGAAAAGGAAGTTTAAGCGCGATCGCTTCTAAGCTTGTGTTTCGTGTTCCATGGTTGCAAGTATTAATGTTTTGACAAGTGCAACGTGTTTATTAGTTATAAACAATTATTCTAATTCATATTTTTATAAATTATTAGTAGCTTTTCCAATGTGATTGTAATTTTATCGTAAAGAAAAAATGATACCCCTTAAGTCTCATTTTAAGTCTTTTCCCTAGAAACTCAGAATGAGTCGAAGGGGTATCATTTTTGTTGCAGTTCAAAATGAGTCTCATATGCGACTCATTATGAGTCCGGTTTGTTTCTGTGTGTCAGTGAAGTGGTTAAATAACGAGCTTTAATATATGCTAATAAAAGTAAATTTTGTTTTCGAGAACGCGTTACAGCATTTTCCAAATTTGTTAAATTTTATCTGCGAATCAGTAATAAGCCGGTATTCTGCCAGTTAGATTTTAATACTGACCCAGTACAGACTGACAGTATAAAATCAGTACTGGACAGCGTTACCAGGCAGGGTTTTCCCAGTACTGGAGTCAGTACTGCTATACTGGCAGATAGTACTGGGTCAGTACTATGCTAATATTAGATTTCTACTTGCGTTCAGGACTGGACAAACTATCTTGTAAACTATAAATCGCTAATATACGATATTTATTTATGATACTAGCATAGGATACGTGCGCTACAGCGCGCGTTCACATTCTATTTCAATTGTTAAAACAATTATGATCACGAATTAAAATTACAATTTATATTCTCATTCATTTTTATTATTAAATTTAAAAAAGTAGTTAATTGTACCAAAACAATTATTATCACAGTGTTTCTAATTTTTACAAATAAAATCAAACTTATATCAGTACGCAGTACAAACATAGCTTAACAACAATGATCATTAAATGAAAATCATAATGATTTATATTATTTATTTCCAAAAAATCAGAATTTTATTGAAAGTCCTGATTGAAAAATTAAGAAAAGAAATTATTCAAATTTGTTTACCTTTTTCTCAATTTAATTTAACATTCTGTAATATAATTGAAGAAAGTGAATTTATCATTCGGTAGTATTAATATTAAAGGTGAACGAATTTAATCAATTATCCGAATCAAATCTCTCGAAAATAAATTTCTTGAGTAAGCAATTGCAATATTTATTGAAAGTTGTGTAAAGATTTAAATGTCCCGATTAAATAAATATTTAGCGCGAACCTTTCCTGAACATTTCAATTACATCTTCGCATAATTATAATTATAATTATAATTAGGCGAAAATTTTCAGGAAATGTTCAGGAAAGGTTCGTGCTAGATATTTATTTAATCGAGACATGTAAATCTTTACACAACCTTCAATAAATATTGCAATTAAATATATCGAACATTTCAAATAAATCTTTAGGAAATCTTTAGGAAAGTTTCGGTGCTGTGGGGGGCACTAGATTTCGTTATGAAAATACAATACTTACTACAATACAATACTGAAAAAATAATTTTCAGAAAAAGCAGGTTTCTGTATTAGGACGGCTGTGCTGTCGATACATATGAAAAGCATTGTATTTTCATAACGAAATCTAGTGCTTACTCAAGAAATTTATTTTCGAGAGATTTGATTCGGATAATTGATTAAATTCGTTCACCTTTATTATTCTGTAATATAATTTTTAAAAAAATTTTATAATAAATAAAGAAAATATATTATTTTGGATTATCAACCAAAATTTTGTTACAAAAACTTTAATTTTTTTTGTATAAAAAAAGGAAGAAGTTTGCGTGATGTTGATTTTTCAATTTTTATTACAAGATTATAAATATTTTTTTGAATAAAGAAAAGAAAATTGCATAATTTCTCTTTCTCAATGACAATTATTTTGGAAATATTTAAATTTTTCATTAAAAATAGAGAAAAATTTTTTGCAGATTTTCTATTTTATAAATTTTCACATAATTTTAAAAATTGACACAACACCTTATCGTTCGTTCAAAGAAAACAAACTTCAATCCAGTCTTGAAAATAAAAATTCAATGAAAATCAGGTTAAATTTCTTATAATTTTTCATATTTATTAAATAATTAATGAGTAGAGTGCCCAAGGAAATTCTAATTAAAATAAATTTATAATTTTAAAAGAAATCAAGTTTAAGGGGGCAATCGCAGTTGTAGTACTTAATCGAAGGATTTAAAAGGAAAAAAATATTTTTAAAAAATGGCGACCTGCCAAAGTTGACGAAAAAAGAAAAAAATCGAACGTTCAACTTTGGCAGGTCGCCATTTTTTCAAATATTTATTTCCTTTTAAATCCTTCCATTAAGTACTAGATAATCTTTCAATAAAAGTAAATCCGTTTCGATTTTTAATTTCGGACTAATCAGATTTTCATAGTGTTGGTCACCGCAAAACTCTGTTTTTTTCGAAGGACGTTACTTTAACGGTATATAACTTTGAAACTTCTTAATATTTTTAACTTTTTCTTTTGTTAACTCAAATCTAAATAATGTACTTTTAGAAGAAAAATCGATTTTAAAAAAAGTTTAATGGCTTACAAGAATAAAAATCTTGAAAAATGTATATTATTTGACGTTACAACTGCGATTGCCTCCTTAAAAGGATTCTTTAAAATTCCTTTTTCTCCACAAAAGATATAAGTAAAAGAAAATGATGTTTTTCATACTGTGCAAATTATCATGTATCTCTAAAAAAATTAAATTTTGGTAAAGATTATGTTTAAAAAATAAAGAAATTATTCCACTTTTTAATCTTTTTTTAATAACAATTAACATTTTGGTTAATAATTTTCATATTTTGTTAGAAATAAATAAAAGATAATATAGAAATTTGATTTGTCCGACAAAAAATATTTGACAACACTTATTTTTTAATAGAAAAGAATAAAATAAATTTTATGATTTTTATTTGTCACCAGCACCTGCTTCATTTTTAAAATTAAATTTAAATGTTAAATATATTTTGTTTTAAATCCAATATTATCATCTATCTCTAAAAAAATCAAAATTTTGGTAAAGATTATGTTTAAAAAATAAAGAAATTATTCCACTTTTTAATCTTTTTTTAATAACAATTAACATTTTGGTTAATAATTTTCATATTTTGTTCGAAATAAATAAAAGATAATATAGAAATTTGATTTGTCCGACAAAAAATATTTGACAACACTTATTTTTTAATAGAAAAGAATAAAATAAATTTTATGATTTTTATTTGTCACCAGCACCTGCTTCATTTTTAACATTAAATTTAAATGTTAAATATTTTTTGTTTTAAATCCAATTCAAAACTTGGTAAAGCAATGCAAAAAACTTAATAAAATCAATAGATTTTTAATTTAATAATTATTTTTTAGAATTATTAAAAAATAAATAAGACTTCAATTCAATTCATATTATTAAAAAATACTAAATAATCAATTCTTATTATTTATTAATCAATATTTATTAAAAAAAATTGTGATAAATAAATAGAAAATTGTGCAAAAAATACTACAAATTTTGTAAAAACAATATGATTGTCAAAATTAATTACAAAATGAAAGTTTTTTTAATAAATCGTCGCTTGGGGGCAGCAACATGCCGAATCAGCTAAACGGTGAAAAGATGCCGTTTCAAAAAGAAAAGTGAAAAACATGCCATTTCACGAAAGCGCTGAGAAACATATCTTCTTCAAACGAACGGTGAAGAACATGCCCTTTTCATATTTATAATAATATTTATTTATATAAATAAATAATAAATAAATTTTTTTATATAAATTATATATTTTTTTATAAGAAAATGTTTTAAATATAGGAACATTTAAATGATAATTTGGCATTTGTTAATTCATTCGAAATTTTATTTTCACAAATAAGTTTTGTTATTGATTAAATAATGTGTTTAAAAATTATATTTCAAAAACAATATTCAATGTGGAATGCAATTAAATGTCTTCGAACAATTTAATAGACACTTAAATAGTATAAAGTTAAACTTTCAACTATTTAGAATTGAATTTTTACCATTTACATACGGTTAAACAATACAACAATACAGTAAACTACCTACACTATCTAAATAATAATAGTATTACCTTGTTTCTAGAACACTTCCTAACATTTATTTTTCAATTAGTTGGATCTGCAACCCTTTTTCGGCCTTTTGTGACAACCTTGGAAAAAAACACTGACAATATTCTCGGAAAAAAAATAAAAAAATCGAAAGATATTGAGAAATATTATATGAAACAGAAATATTTTAACTGCTTACAACTTAATCACAAATAAAAATATGTAAAAATTTGTAAACGTTTCATACACAGACATTTATACACTTAATTTACATATAAAGGCACAATAACAAAACTTATTTGTGAAAATAAAATTTTGAATGAATCAACAAATGCCGAATTATCATTTCAATGTTCCTATATTTAAAACATTTTCTTATAAAAAAATATATAATTTATATAAAAAAATTTATTTATTATTTATTTATATAAATAAATATTATATAAATAAATATTATTATAAATATAAGTTTATATGTTCTGTAAAGAAAAATCCTTTATTATCAGCTGTTATGTTGAGTATCTACGCATAGTGGCTGTAGCTGGCGGCGCCACCGTATTTGTTAATACTCTTATATTTCTGTAAATAAATAAGGAATCTCTTTCAAAATTTACAGAAAACTTTGTTACATGATAATCAACAAATGTCTCACTGGAAGTTTGTTCAAACTTAAAATTCCTCGCAGACTTTTTGTTGTCAAAGTTAAGAAAACGTCTTTGGTGACAAAGCTCTGTTTACAATTAAAAATATTTAAACAAATTTTCATTTTTTGACATTTTTATTATGTCATCGTCTTCTATGGACCCAAACGAGTGTACAGAATTTTTTTTGAATTAAATTCATCAATATTTGCCCAACATATGATGATTTATGTTTTAAAATTGTATGATTTTTTATTAGCAAAATTTTTCAGTTTTTCAAGTTTATTATAGAAAATATTTGTTTTAGAAAAAAATTTGTAAGAAAAAAAAGATGCGCCTTCTTATTTCCTATAAGGTAGAACTATTTAAAACTTAAAAATTTGAATTTCATTTTTTTCGAAATTTTGGAAGCTTGACTGACTTGAATATACGTGGAGAGAGCGTCCGTTTCCTTATTGCAGCCAATGCTTCAATTGTTGAATAGATAAAAAACCAATGAGAAAACAGGAAACTTTGTTTTTAACCAATGGAAAAAGGCGTTACTTTGTAACTTCTCTCTCTCCAACTCTTCTGTCATCAAAAACACAGCAGGAGTGCAGACGGATTTCTTGCGGACAGAATGAATGAAAGAATACGGAGATTAATATAGATAATTGTTGGAAAATTGATCATGAAATCAAAAAACTAATATCTAAATATTGTCCTTACGAGGTTAAATCACTTATTTTCAATAAAAACCTTTACTAAGTTTTAATTCCTTGATAAGATTGTTCAGTAACATACTAATTCATATATGAGTATAATATCAATTTCCTATGAGTGGGAAGTTGAAATTAAGGAGAAAATAGGACACAAAGTAATATTTTCATCAATAAAAGTTCCTTTCTCTCTATCACTTTTTCTCTTTATCAATATTAACTTATTAATTCACTCCCTTCAGACTTATACACTCGAGAATATATATATTACTTTATTTTAGATGTATATAAAATATAATGTACTTTTCATACATTGTTGCTTCACTGCGATTTAGACGCAAAAGTAATTATATTTTTATTATATTTATTTATTTATATTATTAATGAAAATGAATACATAACTAATAAAAATATTACAATATAATCAACATTAATAATACTGTCATTACCTGTTTCTAAAGTAAATTTTAATATTGAATTTGAAAGTATAGTTTGTTTTCTCACTGTAAATTAGGTTTTTGAGACAATGTTAATTTTTTAATATTTTAAACAATTTTGACAACATATTAAATTCTATCAATATCTAGAAAATTCTTCCACAATAATATATTAAATTATTTATTCGAATCTTAGAACATGTTTTAAAAGTTAAAGAAAAAAACACTATCACTAACTTTTCATAAAAAATAGACGACGTACACTATTTTCGTAAATACAACTGTCAACAAATTAACAAATATACCATTTAAAACATAATTAAATTCTACGATTAACCTACATAACTGAAAAGTTTAATAACAAAGCTCGACACGAAAAATGATTCAAAGATCGGAGAATGATATTCTTATAGGATTTTTATCGCTGAACACGAATATGACCTCCAAAAGTACCCACCACGTCAAAATTTTGAGAAAAATTGACTCAAAATCTCAAAAAACCCTGTTTTTGGCCTTTTTGATCACGTGTAGAGAATGATGCTGACGTGCTAGAAGTTTCTAATTAGGCTTAAATTAAAGCTTGAACTGTCAACTGTATGAATCAAATCGAAAAAATTGTGAATCAGTCAAAAATTTTCATAAAGCACAACTTTTCCATGTGCACTCGCGTTCTACTTTTAATCATAGAGCGGTACACTATGGCACTCTTAATTATTAATTTTATTTGCGCTATTTACAGGCATTTATCATTTTTGGACTTGCTGAATGTTGCTGATTGAATGTAAGGTCGCCATTTTGAATTTTTTAATAACGTCCTTACTGATTTGTATGTCCAACATTTTGAATTTGTTAATAACGACCTTACATTCAATCAGCAACATTCAGCGAGCCCAAACATGATAAATAACAATAAATAGCGCAAATAAAATTAAAAATTATGAGTGCCATAGTGTATCGCTCTGTGAGTACAATAAGTAGAGCGCGCGCGCACATGGAAAAGTTGTGCTATATGAAAATTTTTGACTGATTCAGATCTTTTTTGATTTGATTTTTGTAGTTGATAGTTCAAGCTTTAATTTAAGTCTAATTAGAGACTTCTAGCATGTCGACATCATTCTTTACACGTGATCAGAAAAGGCCAAAAATAGGGTTTTTTGAGACTTTGAGTCCATTTTTCCCAAAATCTCGACGTGATGGGTTTTTAAACTCTTTTGATCGTTAATTTAATTTTTTGTTGAATTTATCGATTGCTGCAATCTTTGTATAAATTATTAACAGTTATATATCATTAATATTAGAATTTAATAATCTTTTGAATCGTATATTTATTAATTTTCTGACATTTATATTTACAAAAAAAAAGTGATTTAAAAATTAGCTTTCTTTTAGACCGTGCTCGTGCAGGCGTACCGATAATTCTCCACTGTAGTGTATCACTTTTGAAGAAAGAAAATCCTGATATCTTTTTTACTTCGCTTTTAGAAATTCTAACAAAGGAAATGTTTCAGTTGGTATAAAAAATCAGATTTCGTTGCTGAAGCTTATGATTAACTTACTGACCAACGTTCTTTTAAAGAAATTTTAACGAAAAGAGATTTATGTACACTACCGGTCAAATTGAGAGACCACCCATTTTCAGATGATTAAAAAACATTTTAAAACAAAAATTGTATGGAACCTAAAATTTTTTTATTTATATTTTTTGAAAGATGTTAAAATTTTAAGGAGAACAAGATGTTTTAGAAGTCATTTGGCCAATATTTAATTTAGATATTTTTAAAAAATCGTCATTTTCAATGTTTTACAAAAATTTGAATAACTTCTAAAATAATGTACGCTTTTTAATGATCTTAAGCTTATTTTAAAGGTCATTTGTTCAACTTATAGGCATTAACGTGTAATTTTTTCTTAAAAAATGCAGGCCGTCAAACTTGGACCAAAATAATTCAAAAAATTTAGAACAATTTTTCTGTACTGAAAACTATTCTAAAACAAGTTGTTCATTTCATGACCATTTAGCTTCCTCAATATATATTATTATATATAATTTTAAAAGTTAAATAATTATAATAGTTTATTAAATATAATTAATAAACCGGGTAAAGTACCCTGAATAAATATTAATTATTTAATTTTTTATTATAGAATAATTATTTTTAAAAGTTATGATGTCCACAAGAATCAGTGACATACACACACACATACACACACATATATATATACACACATACATACACACATACATCCGGACATTTGTTCTTCTCGACGAATTATATATACTACACTTGAAAATTTGTAAAAATAATTGATTTTAAAAAATTCGGAAATCGACATCACTATAAGGCTTCCTTTATGAGGAAGCAAAATATTTAAAACATCATATGGTGTAGATTTTTTAAGAAAATTTAATAAAAAAAATACGTTTGAATTTAAAAAATTATATTTCTGTTAATAAGAATGTTCTAAATTTTTTGAATTTTTTTGGTCCAAGTTTGACGGCCTGCATTTTCTATGAAAAAAATTACACGTTAATGCCTATAAGTAATTCTTATAGTGTAACAAAAAAAATAAAATTTTTTAATATTTGACAACATTTCTTAGTAATATTAATAATTAAGTACTATTTTCATTAAATTTTATGCATTTAATCAATTAAAATTAAATATTATAATAATAAATACCAGAATAATTTGAAACAAGAGTTTGAATTTCGCGCCGATTTCGCCGAGTATAGGTTAGTTTTCGCTGTTATATTGAGAAAAAGGAAAAAGCAAGCATTGCCGTGTATTCTCCGTTTCCTCCGCCGGTAGGTATAGTGGGGGAAGAATTGGCGGCGTAGTGGGGTAGAATTTCCGCCGCCTGCTGGCATCCCTGCATCTAATTTTCCTTCGCGCGTTTCTTTTCGATCCCCACTTAAGGGCTATAAAATTGAGGGAATTAAAGGCGAGTTCGCCACCGTCGTCACGTAGGCATTTCATAAGTATGAATTTTCGTACAATTCTTAAGGCGCTAAATTTAAGTTGAATTAAATCCAACACATAGTACAAACCCAGCACTGACTGCCAGCATAGGTGTACTGACTTCTGTACTGAGCCAGTACTGGGAAAACCCTGCCTGGTAACGCTGTCCAGTACTGATTTTATACTGTCAGTCTGTACTGGGTCAGTATTAAAATCTAACTGGCAGAATACTGGCTTATTACTGATTCGCAGATAAAATTTAACAAATTTGGAAAATGCTGTAACGCGTTCTCGAAAACAAAATTTACTTTTATTAGCATATATTAAAGCTCGTTATTTAACCACTTCACTGACACACAGAAACAAACCGGACTCATAATGAGTCGCATATGAGACTCATTTTGAACTGCAACAAAAATGATACCCCTTCGACTCATTCTGAGTTTCTAGGGAAAAGACTTAAAATGAGACTTAAGGGGTATCATTTTTTCTTTACGATAAAATTACAATCACATTGGAAAAGCTACTAATAATTTATAAAAATATGAATTAGAATAATTGTTTATAACTAATAAACACGTTGCACTTGTCAAAACATTAATACTTGCAACCATGGAACACGAAACACAAGCTTAGAAGCGATCGCGCTTAAACTTCCTTTTCAATTCACACAAAATTGTTTGAAATTTTTAAACATTTGTATATAGAATAATATCAATTATATGTGATTGAAAAATTTGTAAATTTACAATAATTTCACACAAAAACGTTTGAAATATTTGTAAATTTACAATATTTTCACAAAAAAGTGTTTGAAATTTCTAAAAATATATTTGTATGAAATAACTTCAAACACATAAGTTTTGAAAATATGTTAATTTAAACCCTTTTCATAGAAAAGTGTTTGAAAATTAAAAAAAAATTATGTGTCAAATAATGCAATACACATTTATATCTAAAAATGTTGTAGGTGAATTTATAACTTTTTTTTAAGAACAACTTAATTGCAATTTTTCAAAGTTTTTATTCGAAATTATTTTAAAGATAATATGTCTTCAATAATTCTTCAAATTATTTTAAAACGTTACATTTAAGGTAATACATATTTTTAAATGTTTAAATAATTACAATTTTTTGTTAATAAGTTTAATTAGTTAAATTTTTTTAAACCTGTTAAGCGGACAACAGTTTTTCGGATAATATAATTAATTAATATGATTAATTATCCTTTACTAATTAAAATTTTGAAACTGCTAAATGAAATAAAAAAGTATTTTTCTATAACAAATTTTTTATATGTAAAATATTTGTTAAATATTATGAAGAGAAAAAAATTAAAGAATACTATGAATTGGTTGGTAAAGAATTTCAAAGATATTGAATCTTTAGAAATTTAGAAGTAAAAAAAATGGTATGGTCCACATGTTTCTAACAACCGACACTTAGCCAGAGATTTTCATAGCCTCCGTTGGTCGAGCGTGTCTAGGCGCAACTTCCAAGGATACACAGAAAACACTATATAGACTTAAGGGTTCAAATCGTGGTGTCGTATTTCCGTAATAATGCTAATAGTACTTTTTTTAATAAAGGTGAAAGAATTTAAATTTAATTGTTTAAATTCTTTCACCTTTAATATTAATACTACCGAATGATAAATTCACTTTCTTCAAGTACTTTTTTTACTTATTTTACATTTATTATAACAAATGAGAACACATTATAAACAATTTTGATTTTTTAGATAAATATTTAAATGATTTGGTTATTTCAAGAAGTTTTGTTTGAAATTTTATACAAAACTGTTTGAAATTTCCATGAAACACTTTTGTTTTAATTTTCAAAAGAATAATTTAAAAATTTAAAAGAAATATGTTTTAAAATTTAATACAAAAATTCGTATAAAATTTGAAAACGTTTGTTGTAGTTTTTCCAAATTGTATATGATAATTGCTTCAAACATCTTTGTATAAAATTTACAACAAAAATTTTTAACAGTGTACGTCAGAATTGTTTTATAACCACAATCCTGGTCTCCAAAATTACGTATCACGTCAGGATTTTGAGAAAAGTGGGGTAAACATTTAAAGAAACGTGTTTTTGACGGTTTTCAGTATTTTTTCTCATGAAAATGATGTGCTAAAGACCTCTATTTACTCTCAAATTAAATCTTTATTCGTGCACTTTAAGACCCAAAAGCGTAATATCAAAAAAATGTAAAAGATTTTGAGAAAAGTGGGGGTAAGGACCCCCAAAAATGTACTTTTGAGAGATTTGAGTAATTTTTTTCTCTTTAACCTGACGTGCTAAAATCTTTATTACAGTCTTAAATTAAAGCTTAAGCTTATTCTTTTACAATAACCAAAAGTAAATTTTCTGAGGCTTATTACCTCCACTTTTTTCAAAATCTTTTACATTTTTTTTATCTTACGCATTTGGGTCTTAAAGTGCACGAATAAAGCTTTAATTTGAGACTAAATAGAAGTTTTTAGCACATCAGATTTATGAGAAAAAATTATTGAAAACGCCGTCAAAAAAACGTTTTTTGGGTGTATGTCCCCAGTTTTTTCAGAATCCTGACGTGATACGCAATTTTGGAGATCAGGATCGTATTCAGCGCACAAAAATACGTGGGAAATCACTCTACTTTATTAAAAAAAAAAGTCGTATTTTGTAGACCTGTGTAATGTGAGGCAGTTATTTATCCTCTTTTTGACCTATAGGTCAAAAACACAACACGTGCATTATGAACGTACATCCCATGCCATGTAGTTTTCGAGGCATCCGCACAGCAGACGTGCGGAAATTCTTTCAGTGTAGGAAGCTATTTTTTACCAATGAGAAAAAAAGGTCGCTATTTTCATTCAAGGGAATAAATGAATGGCTTTTAGTTCCTGTCGTCAGATATCTAAAGCGTCATTTTTGTGCATGCAGGATGAAAGTTACCAGGAAGTTTCCAAAAATTATTATAAATTTTTTTTAGTGAAATTATTATTTAAAAAGGTTTAAAAAAATTTTAATGATTCAAATTTTGTATTCTTTTAAAATAAAAAAGGTTTAATTTAAAAAAAATGATCGTCACAACTACAACACACATGAGGGTAAGGCGGAATCGAACCCCAAGTCACATAGGATAACCCT
Organism: Leptopilina myrica (nomen nudum); assembly: GCA_032872475.1. NCBI lineage: Eukaryota > Metazoa > Arthropoda > Insecta > Hymenoptera > Figitidae > Leptopilina > Leptopilina myrica (nomen nudum). The sequence continues at coordinate 18,628,694 of CM065460.1, forward strand.
CAAGGTGAGCTGCTGGGATAGCGCCTTATGCAAATCGCCACTTGACTTTACAGGATTAATTTATATATTATATATTTCATTGTCTATGAGGAAACTAATTTCTACTTAAGATAAATTCTTTTGAATTAAATTTTACGATATTTGGATAATTCGAACATTTTCAATTAAATAAAAATTTCAAAAATTGCATTAATATTTTATTTTATCTAAAGTCGTTCAAATTATCCAAATATCGTAAAATTTAATTCAAAAGAATTTATCTTAAGTAGAAATTAGTTTCCTCATAGACAATGAAATATATAATATATAAATTAATCCTGTAAAGTCAAGTGGCGATTTGCATAAAGCGCTATCCCAGCAGCTCACCTTGAGGGTTATCCTATGTGACTTGGGGTTCGATTCCGCCTTACCCTCATGTGTGTTGTAGTTGTGACGATCATTTTTTTTAAATTAAACCTTTTTTATTTTAAAAGAATACAAAATTTGAATCATTAAAATTTTTTTAAACCTTTTTAAATAATAATTTCACTAAAAAAAATTTATAATAATTTTTGGAAACTTCGTGGTATCTTCCAGCAAGCTTCCAGGAAGTTTCTATGCGAAGCTTCTAACCTGCCGACATTATTGTATTTCCTGCACTGTTAAAAATTTTTGTTCCAAATTTCATACAAAAATGTTTGAAGCAATTATCATATACAATTTGGAAAAACTACAACAAACGTTTTTAAATTTTATACGAATTTTTGTATTTTTTTGTAAATTAATACAAAAGTGTTTGAATGAAATTTCAAATATTTTTGTTTGAAATTTCAAACAGTTTTGTATAAAATTTCAAACAAAACTTTTTGAAATAACCAAATCATTTAAATATTTATTTAAAAAATTAAAATTGCTTATAATGTGTTCTGATGTGTTATAATAAATGTAAATTAAGTAAAAAAAGTATCATTATACTTTACAGTTAAACTGGCTAAAAACTATAAAGTGATGTCACGCTAATTTCTTCAAGTTATTGTCCAGTCAAATTTTACAGTTTCTGATCATCAGTCCTGTAGAAAAACTATACAAAATAATTCACTTGAAAATGTCGAAACTTTCTTTATGTTTATAATATTGACGTTTCGCATTAAACACGTACAAATTTGAAAATATATCGTTAAATTTTTTTGTCAACAAATTAAAATTTTACGAAACTATATTTTTACTGTTGGTGTATCTATTGTTTCGTATAATAAATGATTTATAATAAATTATCTGTAAAATTATTTTTAAATAACTACATAATTAAAAAAAATTATAAACATTACTGATTTTTGTACACATGTCATTTTTTTACATTAAACAACATTCACTTTTTCCTTGAATTAAGCACAACACTGAAATAATCATTTTATCATACTACAAACTTATAAGTAATCCCTAATATGAAGAACTAATTCAGTTCAAACGAAAAATATCTAGCGGTAACGGGGAGCGAACTCGGGTCACACTGGGACAAAATACCTGAACGCATGCTTACGCATTACGGCCGTTCTAGTCGATGAACGATTCCGGAAGAATAAGAACCATACTCTACCGGCAGGTAAAGCAGTTCCCTTTTTCATATTTTCTAGCTCAACTTGCGAATTACTGGACAGCTACTGCATAACACTCTAAAGTTGAACTTATTGATTATTACTGTATAGAAGTTCTGTCTGTCCAGTTATCCTCATGGTACTGTCTAGGCGTTCCGTGAAATTATGTTTCAAAGTTTGTCGTGGCGTTAGCGCTACCGTCAGTTCAGCAACTGAACAGTGTTATGTAAACATTTTCCATAAATACATCTGTATATACACTGAAAGAAATAATTCGCGGGTATAACTAGAATTATGTCTATTTTTCCGTAAGGAATTAGTAATAAATTGTTACAGTCTACTATCATTAATTATAGACAGTTCTGTTATACAGATCGGAGAGCTATACATATGTCAACGTCTATACATCAATGTAAAAGATAACCTCACTTTATTGGACCAATTATAACTTTTTGTATGTAACGGGTTTGTTAAATTGATATTCATACATATAATAAGAGTATATAATCTTGAAAAGAAATTGTCTTCTAAATTTAAAAAATTAGTTATTTTAATTAACTCAATTAATTAAAGCGAATTTTAAAAAAGTTTTTTTTCTAAAGGAAGTTTCATTAAAAATAAATTTTGATTTAAAAGAAATTTTTATTATTAAATCAAAACTTTAATATTAAATAATTTAAAAAATTTGTTATTTAGTTGTCAAAAGTAAAATAAGAGAACAAAATTAAAAATATAAAAACTATAAACTGTAAAACCAAAAGATTTATTTTATAGAAAATATTTCGAAAATGTCAATACACAACTGTTTAGTTACTGAAACTGTCGGTAGCGCTAACGCCACGACAAACTTTCCTGGAAGTTTTTGTGCTATGTGGGTAAATAAATGAATCATTGGTATCTTTACTCTTAGATTATTTATGTCCATAAGTTATGTTGACTTAGTTAAACTTGAATCCATATTATTTCCTTATTAATATAAATTTTAAGACCTTTTTCGAAATTATAATAAATAAATTGTTAAAAAGTGTCTAAATTTCCAATGTAATAGCAACAATGGTTTTGGCTGTTTTAATTTTCGTCGTATTTCTAACAAAATAAATACAGATTTTGTTATTAATTTTTTGCTCGTCCTCGTACTTAAATGCTTTCAAAGTGTCGAAAAATACATCTTTCCTTAAATTCATATCGCCTTGTCAAGAACATTTGACAACTGACAAAGAGTAAAATATTTAACCAAAAGAGAATTAAAGTTTAGTATAATAAGTGCTGTTATTGCTAGTAAAATATATTCTAAATTCCTAAGAAATAAAAATAAATACTAATATATTTCTGAAGTATAAAGAAGATCCCAAAATTTTTTTTTTTTGGGGACAGTCCAGAAATAATGCTTCAGAGGTGAAACATTTGTACCCAATATGCTTATAACCAATTTAAAGGATATCAAAAACTTTCAATTGGCTGTAAGCGCATATTTGAAATATTTTTTAATATTTACTCAAAAAGCAATCGCTAATTTTTAAAAACTGTAATTCTAAGATTTACACGGAAAAAACTGTTATATGGTTGTGGCAACTATAATTTAAATGTTGCAAGAGATAGTGTTGTAATAACCATAAATGCCTTTGTCTGAAATATTTTTTTGTTTTCTAAACAAAATGATGTTGTGAGAGCAACATGGTTCTAGTAACTAGTTGGAGTGATGTAGTTGCATTAACTACAGCATTTTTACCCTAATAGCCATAACTTTGGTTACAGCAGCATTGATATGATGTTGTTATGGCTACAACATGGTTGTATAAGCATAAGTATTCAGTTTAATGATTATATACACCATTAAATAATATAATTAACAAATATTCAACTTAAAAAAAATTTATTTATTTTATTTTCTCATATGCAGCTGTGAGCAGTTTTACCAGTGTTTTAGGAGAGAAAAGAATTTTGTAAGTAAGGGTAAAACATTATGTAATAAGGTTCCAGGAACACCTGCTTTTCCCATTTTTTCATCTAAATTTGTCCCTAACCAGAGATTGCAGGTGAAAATCAGAGTTAACTTCCAATGCAAATATAATCTGCCTTTCATCCTATTGCATCCTCGAAAATCCTTAATTTTAAGAATGTAGGCAGGTATAAAAGTTCGACTCAAGAGTATTCAAATCTAGCGGACAAAAAAAGAATTCAGAAGTATTTAAAATTTTCGTTGTTCTATTGATGATGAAGTTATTTCTAATATATCTTTCTATTTAAGCTTTTTTAATGGGATACTTTTTCAAGTTTTTTAAAGTATTTCAAATTAAGATGTGTTTGGCGCTATAAGATGATGCGACTATATAACGTACTTATGAAGCGTATATAATGTTTTACATATGAGCCCATATAGTTATAACCTGAAAACTTTTATCCCCAAAAATATACTCAAAATTTGTACAAAAATAGTTTTAACATCTTAAATTAAGATATTTCAAATAACTAAAAAGTGGAAACGAAAGCATCTTTATTTTTAACTATTTATAATAGGGCCAAAATAAGTTAAACCGGACACTTGAAAAATTTTTGTCTCCAATTTTCAAGTTATCTATGATTTTTGGTAGATATATAAATACACTTTTTTCCCCTAAAATATTTTTCAAAAAAAATGTATTTTTGAAGTAATCAGGTGTTGAAATTTTGAGTTATTTTATTTTCAATTTATTATTACTTTTAAAACAACTAAAGATAATTAAGTGAATTTTTTTTAAATTAAAGCTTAAAGTCTATACTTTAAGGATTAAATAAAGCGATTACTAAAAAACGAAATTTTATAATTCTTTTAAACAATTCTGAAATAATGCAGCTGAAATTCGACTCGAGTTACTGGAAAAGATAAAATTGCAAACGAATAAATAAGATCGTCTTTTCTTTTCTTAGAAACTTCACGCTTTCAAGTGCGGATTTTTAAGATTAAAAGTCAATTTTCGCCTGCATTTTGTCAGAAAAATCTACATAATTTCTATAATATTAGAGGTTACTGATTTTTATTTTTTTTATTTTAATGCTTGGAGTTTTGTGCATCAATACATCGTATCTTTCAAAAACATTGAGAAAATTCTTCAATTTGCAATTGTTTAAAAGAATTGTTAATAACAATTATAAATTTTTATTTTTTAGCAATCGCTTTATTTAATCCTTGAAGTATAGACTTTAAGCTTTAATTAAAAAAAATTCACTTAATTATCTTTATTTGTTTCAAAGTAATAATAAAATGAAAATAAAATGACCCAAAACTTTAATACCTGATTACTTCAAAAATAATTTTTTTTTTTGAAAAAAAATTTAAGTGGAAACAGTGTACTCATATATCTAGCAAAAATCATACATAACTTAAAAATTGGAGACAAAAATTTTCCTATTAAACTGACCATTTAAATCAATGCCTGATTTTTCACAATACCAGATTATTTATGTTGTAATTCAAATGTAGAGAGTAGAACATAAATGCTGTAATCTCTACCAGTTGTTTAGTTTGACAATTTATGACCCTAACAGCTTTTAGCAACAGCACAAGCATTAATTTACTTAATTTGATATAATTAAAAATTTAATTTATTTAATAATGAATTTGTAACACCTGAATTATTTACTTATTACACTAATCAAATTAAAATCATATTAAGAAAAAAATTATTTTCTGACTGAAATTATTTTATGCAGATCATGAATTCAAGAAGGAAATAAATTACGATTGCATTCGAATATGCAAATATAAAGAAAAGTGTAGAAGGGAGGCGGAAGGAGGAGGGAAGACCTCCTTTAGTCTTTTCGTCACATTGAAGATAAGTGTAGGTACTTATACATATATACTTTGGCGCGCTAAGAAGATATATTAATGCAGCTGCCTGCTGGTCTCAACCGTCGCTTTTACCTATATATATATATATATATATATATATATATATATATATACGCCCACACACTGTTCCTCAGGAGAACGTCGATTAAGAGGAAGTAATGTGAGTGTGTAAAAAAGAGAAACAAGAAACAGAAAAGAATTAAATCTACCATGCTCACTGACAACCTCGAGTACCGCCTAATTTTTAAATTTAACGAAATATAAATTCTGGTTAACATTTTATTCGAATACGTTAATTGTCACTCGTGCAGTGGGATCATTTTTATCATATGCGTAATATAAAATTAATACATTACACAAAAACTTATATGAAGAGTGAGACAAATTTTATAACAACACACAAAAAATCCAGTCTCATTTTTGTTGCATCTCAAAATGAGACTATGTTAAACGCCATAGAACGTGGCGCCACCTAAGAGTCTCATTTTTGTTGCAACTCAAAATGAGTAGTAGCGTATGATACTCATTTTGAGACTAGGTTTTTTCAGTGAACTAAAATCTTTATATACACAGTGAATTGGAGTTTATTATCGCAAACAGTTAAATACTATCTGAATATTATTCCAATTTTTATTATTTCTATTTTCAGTTTAGTACCTACTTTTATTAATTAAATTAATTGTTGCGCATTGAGAGAAAGGAGTTTATAATATACTTTTAATATAAGTACATATATGGCGGTTTTCACGTCAAATGTCCATCCAAAATAAAAAAGTTGATTAATGAATGCCAAATTTTTTTTATGAGTTGTCCTATAAGTAAGTAATTTATATGCCAAATATTTTTGAATTTTATAAATAATTATAAGAAGAGGAGGGGGTAAAAGTTTTGACTTTTGAGGCGACACGCACTACTTTGTTTATTTATTGTAATTAAACGAAACGATAAAAAATAATTGGCGTATATGGGGTTTTTAGATTTTTTCATAAGCTTTCGATTGCCGTAGTCCATTTTAGAAAATTTCTTTATTTTGACCAAAATTTTTGAAAACTGAGGATAAAATTTAACTTTTTTCATCTTCGGGCTGGTTTTTTTTATTTTATTTTTATTGGAAAGCTGAGGATTTTTCCAAAAAAATACTTAATTTCCAGAAAACCCAATTTTTTTGTTTTCTAGAAATTAAATACTGAATATAGCGCGTCACGTTTCCCCAGTCTCACCTATTATATAATATTTAGAAAAATTACAGAATATTCGTCAAATTTTCTTGAGAAATATTAAGAAAATCATATCCCTTGCAAATTTATTAAAAATAAAAGTCTTAGAAGATATATATTGCATTTACATTTTTTTATAATAATATTTTTTTATTTTTGTATTATTTTATTTTTGAAAACAAGGAAATTTGTAAATTTTATTTATTAAAATTCGGAAAATATACACTGTACAAGTAATAAAATCTCGAATAAAACGAAATATAATTGGCTATAATTTTTTTTTATTTATAGCCAAAGAACCTTAAAAATAAATTAAATTTTATTGTTTTAAACACAAAATAATCGATTCTTTAATATTACAACTTCAGACTTTTTAAAATACATGAAATGTTAGAAAAAGTACCTTTTTCAACAATTGGTTTTCCATTATCTATACGTGGACGAGGAATAGTATACATATGTAATTTAAAACGTTATAAAATCCATGCGTAAATGTAAAATTAGGAAGAAGTTGGTTAGAATTTCTATTCAAAGAGTACCGTGTAAAAAGACAACATACACCTTTTCCTGTTTAAGACCCTGTAAGTTTCACTGATGTTCTCGAATATTGTAAATCTTTTGACATATTTCCAGTCATATAACCAAAAGCTAGTACTTTACCGATTAAAAATGACTTTTTATTTAATGATAAAAACGCACACAACACAAATCTGTAATATGTTACAGATTTTTGAAACTATTGATACTGCCTGTTAATATTATAGAATATATCAAAATAATGGGAATTACTTAGGAATACCCAAGGAATACATAGGAATATCTACCGAATGTACGAAGAATATCGGAGTTGTTCACCCCTCGGTGGTTCAATAAAGGGTTTTAAATAAAAAAGTTAAAAAAGGAACCAGAAAATAGTCAAAGGCGATATCTAAATAAAAATGATGAATACATTATGATTTTGCAGCCTTTTTATTTAATGCTTAATTTTAAGAAGAAATAAAAAAAAATAAGAGTAAAAAAATTTTAAATATATTACAAATTAAAAAAATATATAAAATAAAGAAAAACAATAATGCAAGCATCATACAATAACAAACAAATAATAAAAAAAAAATATAAAAAAATATATTAAATATATTTAATATATTAATATATTAAAAATTACAAAAAAATATAAAATAAAAAAAGGACAATAATGCAGGCATTATACTATTTTAATGACAGTCCTAACTATGTAAAATGCAGAGAGTAGTTTGAATTATCTGTTATAACTTTTATAATCTTTACGCACCTATCGACAATAATCTGAAGTTCGTTATGCACCGTACAGTACAGCGGTGCAGCGCAGAGCGTCCGCGTGGAAACGTGACGCGCTATATTCAGTATTTAATTTCTCGAAAACAATAAATTGGTTTTCTGGAAATGAAGTTTTTTTTTATTTTTGGGAAAAATCCTCAGCTTTCCAATAAAAATAAAATTAAAAAAACAGCCCGAAGATGAAAATAGTTCAATTTTATCCAACGAAATCTGTGTGCATGCCCCTTTTGGTCGTAGGCGGTTCAATTGCCTTATTCAGTTTCTAAAATGACCACCAATTGAATTAATAAAACAATACAATGACATTAACAATAAATATCTGACTAAATTATTATCTATTATCAAATGAATTTTAAGTAGATCAACTCAGTCACGGATAGACAATTCGTTCCAAAGGGACTCTACACATCTCTGCACAGCAGTCAATGAGTTCGATACCCTCGAAAATAGTTTCTTTTTCTTCTTTATTTATTTTTCGGTGGAATCTACTTTAGAGTTGTGAGTTAGTATTAAGCAGTGCAACCGTATTCTTTTTTTTTCAAGTCTGGCGAGCAATCACCACTATACCATTGGGTGTGCTTAGTGGAGAACGAGAGTGGATACAAAAAGATGCCGTTGGTCCGCCAATCGTTAGGCGAAAACACCTGGTTTCATAGGTATATATAGAGAGAAAATAAAAGAAAGAGAGAGAAAATAAAAGAGTGAGAGAGAAACAGAGAAGGGAGGAGCACATGATGCGTGTATGGTGGTCGTACATCCCCTACGGGGTGATTAAATGAAGCACCACGATTCATAAGGGAGACCATGCGTAAAACTGTTGCGCCCCCGTTGAGCTCCGTTTCATTTTGAAACTTTAGACAAAGGGATCATTTCGTTGGACAATCAAGAAGTCAACTGTTCATTTTAACTTTTGGCAAAAGAAATTATTGATATTTATTTCATACTATATAATATAATATTAGATATTATATTCTTTACCATGTTTGTGTAAAGAATCAATGAGTTGGTAAGAAATAAAAGCAAAAACAATTTGTAGACGAATGTTCATGTGGTTAAGAGTTAAATAACTTTACAAAACGTTAATTGAAATTATAAAATAATTATATTCATGAATCTTTAACACTAAACATTAAAAATATTAAACAGGTATCAAAATTTGTAAAGTATGATATCGCTTTTCGATGGGCGAGTATATTTATGATAATAACATTTTCTCTTGGATACTACCAAAAAAATAGTGAAACTTTTTTGGAAAAATATTCATATACATAGGAGATATACAACATTGAAATTTTTTACCTTTTTTTCTTTGTAACCGCATAACTTTTTTTTTGAAAAATATATTGAGGTCAACTATTTTTTAAATTGTCAGTAAAAAGAAACACTTTCAAGCAAAAAATTTCGGAAGGAACATTATTCGATACTTTGTTAGTATTAAAAAAAATTATTTTCGATTTTTGAAAAAATTCCACTTTTATTTTGATTAATTTTTTTGTGTTGTTAGTACATACATACCTCTAAGTGCTGCGTGAGTTTTAAAATGGGATCTGAATAACTTACTGAGAAATAAACAAAAATATTGAAAGCTGATGTGTGTCAAAATTTCTTATTAATTGGTTGTAATCCCTGTCAGTCAATTCACAAATGTTTTTGTTCTAAAAATGTTTTTATAACGTATCGTGTTCGCTACATAACGTCTTAAAAATTTTATATGTTCTAAAATCGTTTTTAGAAAGTTGAACGTTCTTAAACCGATTTGTAGCGGACATGAAACGTTCTAAAAACGTTTTAGGAATGTTTCTAAAACAAATTCGTTTCTGTGGCCAAAGGTAATAATGTTAAAAGCAGGGACCGATGCTGAAACGAAACTAAATATATAAAATTAATTTTTTTTTAGTTTTTGAATTATCCACACGGAAAAAAAGTACGTGAAATTTTCATTGACTCGGTACTTATCTTGTGGATACGACACAAAATACTAGAAACAGTCTAGTACTTTTGCATGAGAGTTTCAAAAGCAGTCAATGAAAATTTCTCGTACCTTGCTTGAGAATTTCATTGACTTTAAAAAAAATTGTATATTTCTGTAAAATAAAAAATATAATTTCCACTTTTTCACAGTTTTTCTGAAATTTACTCATTTATTCACATATTTGGATAATTAATCATACAAGCAAAGAACAATTATTATTGTATCACTTTTCGACCTTTATCAACACTTATATGAACTAACCTATAACACACACATACATTCGCATATAACTTAACTATAAACACGCACACTTAACACTTAAAAGTACGTATCGAATTGTTCTTACATACCACATGGTGAAATTTTTTACGACTTGAGAGACATGCTGTTTTACTGAAAACTGAGAATTACATAACATTCTGTTTTGTGAGAAACACTAAATAAAAAATATTTTTTCGAAAGTCAATTCATGAAGACAAATATATATTAACACTATTTGTTTTTTATAAAATAATAGTATATTCACATCTGAAATAACCGCAAATGGAAACAGACGATCAGCTGTCATTTACCTTAGATACAAACGCGCAACGCACACTGCGCATGCTCTACAGAATTTTTAAGCGCAGTCAACTAATCTTTCACGTACTTTATACAAATGAACAAATTACTTTTGGATAAAATTTAAAAAACACTGTAGCCCATACTAGTACTAGAATAAATTTAGGACTTTCTTATATTTTCTAATAAAAAGTATATATGATACACGGAAAAACTTTCTTCAAGAGTCATTACTAAACTTATTCAAGAACTTAGGATATGGAAATAATACAAGAAATGCTACAAAACCATAGATTGAAACTTTATTTTAAGCTGTTCGGGGATAACTGTAGTACATTTCTGGACTACTTGTTGAATTTTCTTGAAAAAGTCCTGAACTGGTTTAAGAATAGAAAAATGTAAAATTAGCGAAAAAAATTTGCCCGCCTGAGTAGTCGAACTTGAGACCTCGAGACTCAAGATCGCTCCGCCTTATGCCACTCGGCTGCAAAGACGCGTTACGATACAAGTTCTAAATTTTTCCCATATCCTGAGTTCTTGAATAAATTTAGTAATGACTCTTGAAAAAAGTTTTTCCGTGTACTGCCTTGTATTTTGTGTCCTATCCAAAAGTCAAGCACTTTCAAAGTCATTCACGTACTTTTATCCGTGCAAAAGCAAAAGTATATTAATCAATTTAGTTTCGTGTCGACTCAAAACTAAATTAACATTTAAATATTGGTTTACTGGAAACATGAAACTAAATTAAGTAATTGAATTAAGTTTCGTGTCGACTCGAAACAAAAGATTAAAAAACATATTTATTTCACATCATTCATAGAAAAAATGTTTTCCGCCAAAGACATGAAAAAGTATTATTTTAGGACCTGTTTTGGGTAAGGGTAATATAAATAATAATATATTAGTATTACTTATGTATTATTATAATACTGATAAGAATTCCCATCAAAATTCTGATTTCTGACGTAATTCCGATCCCATCGGAATTTCCGAGTGTAGCTAAAATTCCCCGTAGAAGACGTCAAATTGACACCTAGTGAAGAATGTCTAGGTGTCAGGATGACAAGTCTCCTGAAAAAGTGCCAGGATGTGATAATTTAGTTCGTTAAGTTTTGTGTCGACACGAAACTAAATTCAGTTTGTTAATTTAGTTTCGTGTCGACTCAGAAATTGAATACGAAACTATACTTTGGAGACGGTCCTCGGTTATATTAATTTCTCTTTTGAGCAATAAGCTTTTTTTATTAATTTCTACAGAAAAAAACAAAGAATTAAACGAAATGACATTCTTTCCGTGCAGGTAGGACAAAACAAGATTTTCTTTGGCCCCGAATCTATTTTACGAAATAATCAATTTTAAACTTTTCACTATTTTTATCAGGTTAATACATGTGTTTTCTAAAGGACGAAGTCAGCTCTTTTTGTTAAATTGTTTTGAACCAACTTCAGTTTTAAAAAAATGACATGTATATTAACCTGATAAAAATAGTTAGGGACCAAAGAAAATCTTTATTTTCTTTGGTCGGTCCTCTTTTGCGCCCTTGATGCGAAAATAACTATTCCAGTTTGTGTATTTAGTGATCAAGTAATTATTGTCTAATTTTCGTAATTTTTCATTTTTCTGGGTAAAAGTTATGTACATATAAAAATCGTGAAAATAAGCAAAGTGCCAATTTTAATTGCTTATTTTTTCACATTTGTGAAGAAAAAAGGAAGAAAGTGATAAGAAAAATTAAAAGTTAATCACATGTACTTTATATTTCATATAAGGTGTCATTAAATTTAATGATTTCTCTTTGTCACATTTAGTGAATAAAATTTGCAAAATTAGGTTACTTGCCAGGTAAACTTAAAAATCATATTTTATTTAATATTTCTTATTAATAATTGTTTCTGTTAATTTATAATAATAAACTAATTCATTTGTTACATCGTTAATAAACGAATTGCTTAAATAAAAGTACTTTATTTTATAAATATATATGTACATGTGCTCGGTTCAAGGTAATCGTAAAGACTGATTATCATACATTCAACCATGAATTTGCAATACATTTTATTTTATTATTTTGTGATTTTTATTTTTTTTGTATTGCGATTTATTATTATTTATTTATTATTATTTATGTGTTTCTAAGACGGATTATTTATTTATTATGACTCTACTCCATCGTCAGGGTTTAAATTTTAAGTCTTCGTTTATTTAATTATTATTTTTTGACTCCCTGAAGAGGAAATCGATTTGATTTCGAAACGTTGGAGTCAATAAAATTTGTTACTTTGTCCGAATGTTTTTATTTTCATTAATTTGACTTATTTATTAAGTATCTCGGACGTTAAAGACTATTTAATTAATTATTTTTCAAGATATTGTTAATTAAACTTTTTGGTCACTTTTTTTTAAGGAATTTTTATCTTGTAAACTATTGGTCCTAGAAAAAAATGTTTTAGACAAAAAATCCTGAGAAAAAGGGACTAAAAAGTTTAATTAACAATATCTTGCAAAATAATTAAAATTTTGCAAAATCCTTGATTGTACTTTAAAAGCACCCTAAACACAACAAATTAACCAAGTATAAATAAAATCTGAGATTCAAAAGTTCTTCCAGCTGTGGAACGCCTCAATAGTGGGTTGTACAAATTTCTTATTATTCAACATTTCACTTTTTTGTTGATCGGGTTTTTGAACATCGTCTTGTTCAGTAGTAACATCATTCACAACATCATTCGAATCAATCACATTCTTGCTCACTCCTAGTTCAACAGACATCACAAAGTTTTTATCACAAGATATGTCAACATGCAAAGAAACGTTATTTTCTAAAACAATTTCATTGAAAGGTAATTCACAAGGACGCAACTGATCAATATGTCGCTTCCACGTTCTACCATCAATTGTACAAACTGAGTACGAAACTGGACTCAACTTCTCAATGATTTGAACTTTACACCATCTGTTCTTCCCACTCGAAAAATCCTTTGCCATTGCAACGTCTCGGTCCGAAAATTCGATCGTTCTATTACCCCCAAAATGACTCTTTTGATCATCTTGTTTTTTAGTAATTCTTTCATTCACCAATAATTTTAACAAATCCCAACGCGTTCTGAGTTTTCTCCCCAATTTCAATTCTGCAGGAGAAACTCCCGTTGTACAATGTGGTGATGAGCAAAAATGGAACAAAAATTTAATTAATGCATCTTTTTTATTATTATTACCATTTACACTCATAATCAAGGTAAATTTGTTTTTAAAAGTTTTGACTAAATTTTCTGCCGCGCCATTCGTCGATAGGTGATAAGGAACAGTTTTGATATGACGAATGCCACACATTTTAACAAAATCAGAAAATAACTGTGACGTAAATGTTGCTCCATTATCCGTTACCAATTTTAATGGCAGTCCCCAAACACAAAAATACTCATTGAAAACCAAAATTGTTTCCGAAGCTGTAATATTTTCCATCCGCTTAATTTTAACCCATTTAGAAAATGCATCAATAATAACAATATACATATCCCCATCAATAGGACCTAAAAAATCGGCATGCAATCGATGGTTTCGCCCATCCGGCCAATTCCAAGGATGCAAGATTACTTGTGAAGGATTAATAGAATTTTCTAAACAAACTGAACATTTTTTTCCAATACTTTTAATATCGTTATCAAGACCAGGCCACCAAATATGAGTTATCGCGATACTTTTCATCCGAATAATACCCATGTGTGATCAATGAAGCTCTTTTAATAATTCCTCTTTAAAGATTTCAGGAACAGTTATTCTGTAACCCCACATAACACATCCCTTCTCAATATATAATTCGTTACTTCTTCGAAAAAATGGAACCAACGTTTCAGGAACTATTTTCGGCCAACCATACAAAGTATATTCTTTAACTTTGCTCAAAACTCTATCACAATCCGTTTCTCTACTAATTACATTAGCAGAGATTAATTTAATCTCGTCCGTAACAAGATTGAAGTACGTAATTTCGTCCTCGATATTTTTGTCTTCGTTAATACTCAGTGGATTAATATAACGCCATAAAAAATCTGGACCCACGTTATTTTTTCCTTTGACTATTGCCCTTTTCAATAAAACATTAATATAAACAAATAAAAATTTGAAAATCGGGCTGGACAATGTTATTCTCTAAATTTTATAAGCATAATTGAAAAAAAATTTTTTATCGGTTGGAAAATAAAGCCTGTAGACCTTTTTAAAAATTAATCATCAGGGTTGCACCACTGAGGAGGGGGATGTTTTTCCTACCCTCCTGCTCGGGAGATTATTTTTATCGTTTCAGAATATTTTTCCCGTATTCTTAGATAATTATACTAACCAAATATGAAAAAAAAATTTTTGATTTATAAAAAAAAATCAGTGGAATCTCCCCTTAATATTTTCTAATAGATACAAAAGTGACAATTTTTACGACTTCATATACTTTAGATGCTTATTTTACAATAAATATTAAAAATATTTAAATAATTCTTCTTGTTCAGTGATTCTAATGTCTTTAAAGTCAATCCTGCAAAATATTACAATTTTTTAAAATGAGTGGGCAACGACTTTAGTCGAAATATAATGGAATGACTCAATATCAAGAAATTTTTTAAGTAAAAAATTTTTTACTTGGAGGATTGATAATTTTCTTGATATTTTATATTATCTTTTATTGAGTGATAAATTCTTCTTTTGATTAAAACTGTAAAAAAATGTAAGTAAAGAAATATTTTTTCATCAAAAAAATTTAATAGGATTTCTGGAAATTTAATCTTTTTCCATCATAGTAGTTTCGGTCAAATTTCCTGACACTTTCCTTATTTTCCCGACCAATTTTACTTTCTTTAAATTTCTTGTGATTCTATTAAAATTGTCTGTACCTATGTAGAAGTAAACTTTTTGGTCCTGTTCTGACCCGATTTCAAAACTTAGCCCCTGATCGGGCCCAGTCAGTACTTCTGCACAAAACATTTAATCGAAAGATCATTTCTTAATCATGATTAAAAAATGATCTTTCGATTAAATGTTTTTATCTTCTCAAAACCAGGTGCAATATGTGCATATAAACATTGTATAAATTCGTACATCGAAAAATAATTAATCGAATTAAATTTTTAGAATGGTGGGTATGCGAAAAAAGCAGTTTTCGAAAAATCCCGAAAATGGATAAAGAAAGTAAATGACAATTCTCTGGAATTTTTTGTCATCTTGAGTGAAAGGCGCTCACTAATGCTCTGTATTTACTTTTGGCAAAAGTATATACAACCGCACTTTTCATTCGGTAGTCCCTTTGGATCGTTTCGCATTCGGCACATGCGTATATTGTGTGGCCCGAATATCTCGTGTCATTTCTTTATTAAACGCCACAATTACAAGGGGGACCGTTGCACGTTTTTCCTTATGCTTGGTGAATTAATGCGTGTCAGGTGATCCGGTTGGTGTTCCGTATAAACGTGCCCAGTACTTTTCAAATGTGCCAATGGTATAAAAGAGCGAAGTAGAGAAGAAAGAAGGAATGAAAAAAAGTGCGGCAAGGAGTCCCGTACAGTCGCGATGAAATAGTTGGGATTCCCGATAATCTTCAAGAATCTTGTATTATGTACTCCAGAATTTCGAGAGGAAAGCAGTTTAGTTGGTTTTAAAAAAAGATAAGGAAATGAAAAGAGTTAAAAGAAAAGGGAGAAAGAATACTTATAAGGACGATCCCCTTTGAACGCACGACCGACGCGTGTTCGTCAAAACTGTCAAGGTTACTCTGGCTCTTCATGCCAGAGAGAGAGAGAGAGAGAGAGAGAGAGAGAGAGAGAGAGAGAGAGAGAGAGAGAGAGAGAGAGAGAGAGAGAGAGAGAGAGAGAGAGAGAGAGAGAGAGAGAGAGAGAGAGAGAGAGAGAGCAAAATAAGACAGAAAGGCTGCAGCGGAAGAAAATAGGTGGCCAAAAAGTAATTCAGTAAAAAAGGGACTTTTCCTTTTTCAGGTACATACCTGCCACCTGTTTAATTCAAGGACATTATTAAGAAAAAGCCTGACTAAATTAGGACACTTCCTACCTCTCCAGAACCGAAAAAATAAACATCCACTCTTTAATGTTGCCTTTTAATTTTCCAAAGGTAGCAATTTGTGGACCCTTGCGTTTTTTTAATGAATAAATGTTCGAAATGACACTTCCTTTGTAGAATTCCAAAACGAATACGATCAGTTCTCTAAAACACTTTTAGTCTGCACCATTTTAAAGTTTGTAATTAAGAAATTTTTCCTTTTACTTAATAATTTTACTCTTTTAAATTAATATTATACATTAATATGATAAAATAAAATTAATAAAAAAAGGCTTATCATTGGTCCATTTCTGGTGTTCAAAACGTCCCATTGCTATACCAATGATGACGCCGATTGTCAGATATTCTAATTTTCCAAGACTGCGCCAACTCTCCACCCAATGATAGTGATGTGACAAAGCTCAGCCCAATAATGGCACATTAATGGTTACAATTTTTATCTTTCAATATCTACTCTATTTCACGTCTAAGTAGCAGAGTGGTCAGAGTTCTGATAAGTAAAGATGGCGCTTCACGCCACTATTTGTTAAATTTAAAATTATAAAATACCCGGACTCCATCCGGCGAGCGAATTACGTAGCAAATAAAAATCGTATCATTACATGGCGCCCGAACAGGGTCTAAAGAATATTGTTAAATACTAAAGTTAGTTTTTTTAGTTCTAGGGTCTCGAATATCTCGTGTTAATCCTAAAAAATTATGACTCGCGTTAAACAAGAGTGGTGGTAATAAAGAAGGCTATATATAGGGTGTCTCGGTAGTTTTGGCTCATAACGATTTTATTCTGCGTACTATACGGTCGTATACAGTAAATCTCTCTGTCGCTTTCGTTGTTCTTTCTACTTTGGGTCATAACGGTGAAACCGCTGCAGGATTTCGAGATCTACCGCCATATCGAGAAGATAAATAGCTGGTTTTCTCCATCGGATATTTGGGAGGCGTTATGCGAAGTGACAGCGGTGATGAAAAAATAGAAGATTTCGAAACAACAGATTCGTCGAGTGTTTCCGGAGATGTTGCTCGAAGAGGATTAGATGAAGTATGATAAGAGATTGCGAAGTTTGGATTTTGACATTGCAATGGATTAGAAGGAAACTTATTCCTGGACGCATTTGACATACGAGGAGACAAAAGGACCTACAAGGGCTCGAGATAGTAAGCCTAGAGTGGAAACAAGGCAGTATAACAGATTAACTGCATGTTGGCGCTACGGCAAAGATAGACATCGGAGGACATATTGCACCAACAACCAGCTAAAATTCGGCTCCAAATGTAGGAAACGTGGTCTTCTCACTAGAGACTGGTGCACCAAAAACCGAGGTTACAAAATACTAAAAAAAATAATTTTGCTCAAAAACCATCGTTAATGTTTTGAAAACCAGCAAATCAAAGTTTTAATGCTCCTTTTCATCAATTTTCGAAACAACTTTTGGAACATTTCGAAATTTTTCGGACTCAGTTTTTGACGCCCTTACGAATGATTCTAATTATAATTGGAACAAATTTGAATTTCACTCAAAAAAACCATCGTTAATATATGAAAATTAGCAAATCAAAAATGTAATGCTCATTTTCACCATTTTCCGAAACAGGTTTTGAAACATTTCGAACTTTTTCTGGCTCAGTTTTTGACGCCCTTTCGAATGGTTATAATTATAAATGGAACAAATTTGAATTTTACTCAAAACACTATCGTTAATTTTTGAAAACTATAAAATCAAAGTTTTAATGCTCATTTTCATAATATTCCGACACAGCTTTTGGAACATTTCGAACTTTTTCTGGCTCTGTTTCCCGTGTAGAAATTGCCCTACTACGGCCGTATTAGGGTTGAAACACACGGCCTGACCTGGGCCAGATAGGGGCGACACTCAAATGTGGATTTCCTGATCAGGGCCATATCGGGCCATGTGTTTCATTCCCTAATAGGGAAGGCCCGATCTGTCCCTGATCTGGGCCATAGCGAAATTTCTACACGGGTTGTGAAAGTGAGCATTAAAACTTTGATTTTCTATAGTTTTACAAACATTAACGATGGTATTTTTGAGAAAAATTCAAATTTGTTCCAAATATAATTATAACCATTTGAAAGGGCGTCAAAATCTGAGTCAGTAGAAGTTCAAAATGTTTTTTAAATTTTAGCAACTTATATACAACAATAAATAATAATTTGAAAACAAATACTTTGAAATATTTTAACAATTTATGGATATTATATAAATAATCTAATTTTTTAACACAATATTTTTAAATATTAATTCTTTCGATTATTCTATTTATATTATCATTATTATTATTGATTAAACATAATTTTTTAGTTCAGTTAAATTAAATTAATTTTTAATAATTATTAAAGAAAATTAAATATAACAAAAAAATTTAATTCTTTAATTAATTAATTATCATTAATTAATAAATAATAGGCGAGAGTCACTACGGTCGGGCCACACTTACGGTTGGGCCACATCGGGTTTCTTAGTTGTAAAAAGAAAGATTAATTAAACAAAACGGAAGATGCAAACAATAAAGTAATATGATGAAATTTATTCATTAGAGAGTACTTTAATACTTTGGTATGTTATTTGGTTTTTATATCGTGCGTTTATGTCTGTGTGTTAAAAAAATTAAAACGACTTGAAATTTACGGTCGGGTCACTTTATATCGTGCAGGTTGGGACACATAATTTTACAATTATGGTGCGTTCTGACATCGGAAATTCATTTGTTTTAGGTAGAGATGTGTGAAGAACGTCATTTTACAGTAAAAAAAAAATATATTCATGTTCGAAAAACGTTCGTAAAACATTTTAAAAAGTCTCATTTCACAACTCCTTCGATAATGAACGTTTTTTGATTAATTTTTACATGAATTTTATATATTTTTTTTCCATTTTCAAGTGCATTTCAACATTCTTCTGTAATTTACGGGCCATTTTTAGAAATATACCTTCATATCACAATGATTTTCTACGGTGGCCCGACCGTAACGACATTTTTTTCTTTTTTTAAATTTTCATAACTTTTCCAATTTTTGTCCAGACATTTTCTAATGTACAGAAGAAACATTCCACTTTAGCAGATCTTTCCAACCATATGTCAGAAAACGTGATTCGGCCTAGAACGGAAGTTATGGGCACAAGTCAAAAAGTGTCCCGACCGTAGTGACTCTCCCCTAAATAATATTATTAAAAATATAAGTAAACGTTTTGAAGCTCTTTCAAAGGGTTATAATTATTATTAGCAAAAATTTAAATTTTACTCAAAAACCATCGTTAATGCTTTGAAAACTAGCAAATCAAAGTTTTAAAGCTCATTTTCATCATTTTCCGAAACAGCTTTTGAAACATTTTGAACTTTTTCGGACTCAGTTTTTGACGCCCTTTCGAATGGTTATAATTATAAATGGAACAAATTTAAATTTTACTCAAAACTCTATCGTTAATATTTGAACACTAGAAAATCAAAGTTTTAATGCTCATTTTCATCATTTTCCGAAACAGCTTTTGAAACATTTCGAACTTTTTCTGACTCAGTTTTTGACTACCTTTCGAATGGTTATAATTATAATTGGAACAAATTTAAATTTCACTCAAAAAAACCATCGTTAATAGTTGAAAATTAGCAAATCAAAGATGTAATGCTCATTTTCACCATTTTCCGAAACAGCTTTTCGAACATTTCGAACTTTTTCTGACTCAGTTTTTGACGCCCTTTCAAATGGTTATAATTATAATTGGAACAAATTTGAATAATCACTAATAATCAGGTTTATATTTTCGTTAATGTTTTAACGTTACGTTCTTTTGCTCAATAATAATTCATTGATTTACCGAGTAAAGGTAAACAAAATCATTAGTGGTGGTAAATTTTTTTAAAAATATTTATTCATATTTATTACATTTTTTAAATATAAAATTATTTTGTACATAAAGTGCTTCGCTTTAGACACCATGCTTTATCATTATATTTTATAATTTTTGAATGAGTGTAACCACTCTAAATTTATAGTCTTATACAGTTTTTTTGGAACCATCTTCTCGTATATTTCCTATAGCAGGATTAATGTCCGCATGAAAACCCTAAAACAGATAATTGTTTTTAATATTTCTTAAGATCAATATATTATGTAATTAATGAATATTTACATAATTTTACAATATAATACATACCGCATATTGCTAAAACAGGAGATGAATATTGCATAATTTTAGTTTTCTTCCTTTGACGAATTGTAAAAAACAATTTGATTTGTTAATATTTATGGCAATATAATAATAATACATGCTTGAAAATTAATAAATTTTTGTACACTGAGAAAACTATTTATTTAATTCAAATAAATGCTGTATAAATCAAACAGATTTTATGGTTTATTTAAATAAATAATATATTTAATTCAGACAGAACATATGTTTAATTCAAGTATAATTATTGAAATAAATAATATTTCTTAATCAAAGCCGGAGATACATTGATAGAAATTGAATTATTATTTGAACAATGTTTAAACAAATTAGAAAGTTGCAGTTTCTTATCTAACCTTGCAATTTACTCAATTCTATATAATTACAAATAAAAAATAACAATTGGATTATTATTTAATCAATTTTTAAACAAATTATTGTTGTTATTTACGAAATTGTTACAAAATACATCTAAAAGTTGTAGTATTGTCCTAATTTTGCAATTTACTAAAGTCTTTTTGATTGCAGATAAAAAATAAAAATTGAATTACAATTTAAACAAATTATTGTTTAGTAAATTGTAATTTTACTATATGAAAATGTCCATAAATAATAATAATTTACGTTTTGTACTTACGTAATTTAGGCTTGCATTAATAATAAATAATTCCTGGCAATTGAATCCACACTTCACGTGTTTATTCTACAAAAATTTTATTTAAAGAAGAGATCCCCCACAGCACCGAAGCTTTCCTAAAAATTTATTAAATATATACTTGCAATATTCGGAATATCTAATTGCAATGTTTAGTCAAAATTGTGTAAAGATTTATATGTCCCGATTAAATAAGTATTTAGTGTGAACATTTCCTGAACATTTCATGAAGATTTTCGCCTAATTATAATTATAATTATAATTAGGCGAAGATTTCATTGAAATGTTCAGGAAAGTTTCGCGCTAAACACTTATTTAATCGGGACATATAAACACAATTTTCACTAAACTTTTCAGTTAAATATGCCGAATATTGCAAGTAAATATTTAATAAATATTTAGGAAAATTTCGGTGCTGTGGGGGATATAAACGCTTTCTTTGTTTGCTGAACTAAAAAATACTCTTCTATCGCGCGTAGTTTTAGTGCATATCTTACAAATGCTAAAAAGCAACTGAAACTTAAGAGGTTTTCTTTGTGAAATATCTTGAAACTCATTAAAAGTTTTCAAATATTCCCATCGAAAAAGATGAAAAAATTTCAGTCTAAATAAATCTATACAAAAAAACGGGTACTAAAAAACTCATAAAAGAGACGTTGTAACGAGAAATATTTATGGCTGGTCATCCTAAGTCAACCCAGATGTGGCGACCCAGCTGAAAAAGTTCTATAGAATTTCACTAGAATCATTCTATAGAATCGTTCTATATGAATTCTAGTGAATATTCTATAGAATTTCACTAGAATGATTCTATAGAATTTCTACATAAATACTATTAAATTTTAGTGATTTTTAATTAGAAGGAATATAAATTTCGTAAAATAATTTTTTTAACATTATAGTTATGTATGGTTACGAAGTTCAATGAATTTTATATATTTAAAGGATATAAACAATTATTTTGGCCTAAAATTTGTTGAAAAATATTATTTTACAAATTTAAAGTTTTTCTGATTAAAAATCACTAAAATTTAATAGTATTTATGTAGAAATTCTATAGAATCATTCTAGTGAAATTCTATAGAATATTCACTAGAATTCATATAGAACGATTTTTATAGAATGATTCTAGTGAAATTCAATAGAACTTTTTCAGCTGGGGAACCTTAGAGGACGACAAAATATTTCAAACATCTTTGCTTCGAAATTAAAAATTTTATTGTACAAAAAATGAAAATATTTTCAACTTTTAAGCTGGTTATAAAATTTATTTAAAGTTATGCAAAAAAAATTTGTAAAAAGTATACTTCCAATTCCTGCATTTAGAAGGGTGTTAAAATATTTTTTGGGTAATGAATTAAAATTAGTTTAAACTAAGTAATTGTCAGAAAATTTTTATTGTTTTTTATTTCTGACAATTACTAAAAAACAACTAAACATTTTAAAAAGTTAATAATTATTTATTATTGTATTTATTATATTATGTTTTTTATATTATTTATATATATATATATTTTATTTTCAAACACTTCTTTGAAAATATATTGAAAATTAATAAAACTTTCAAACACTTTTATATGAAAATATTAGAAATTTAAAAAACTTTTAAACATATGTGTTTGAAGTTATTCCATACAACATTTTATAAAATTTTCAAACACTTTCTGTATGAAAGTGTTGTAAATTTACAACAGTTTCAAACATGCATATTTGAAATTATTTCATATAAAATATTTGTAAATTTTAAAACACTTTCTGTATGAAGAATTAGTCAACGTTCTATATATGTTTTGTCTTGACCACATTAGATGTCTATAAGATGTCTTTTTCATTAAGACGCAGTGCTTTTTAAGCCCAAGGAATCCGACTTTGATCCGAGCTTCGTAGGAATTTTTTCATTATTTCTGCATATTTTGGAAAAAAAAATTAAACTAAATTTAATACAATATTATTGTGTTTCAAATTAGGAAATGTTATAAAAAGAATGTCATTTAAGATTTGAAGAAATGTGAAAAGGATGTTTAAAAGACGTCTTTTGAACAAGACATACAATGTCTTATAGGCGTCTTTTTGATATCTCATTGTAAAAAATATAAATTACATTTATTTTAATTTGTATAAATATAAATGAATAATAATTCTATTATATTTATATTATATTTAAATTATATTTATGTAAATATAATTGAATAATAATTCAATTATATTTACACAGATTAAAATAAATGTAATTTATATTTTTTACAATGAGTCATCAAAAAGACAACTAAAAGACGTCTAGAAGACATAAAAAGGAAGTTTAAAGTACGTCTTAAAGACGTCTTTTTGACATCCTTTTCACATTTCTTCAGGTCTTAAATGATCTAAATGGCCATGGTATTTAAATAAGTTTCATAAGTTAATTAATAAGTTTTCAATAAGTTACTTTTCTGTTGTAAAAAATTTTTTAGAAATAATTCTACAATTTTACTCATAACAAAAGATGATTAATTCACTCTGTTTCCCCTTAAATTATTTCCATCCTTTAATAAGCTTTAAACAAGTTTTCGAAAGTAAAAAAAAATTTTCCGCAACTCACTATGTAAAATTTTCTCTTAACCATTCATTTTAAAAGAAAGTCATCACATCTAACACAAAATTTGCTTACTCATTGGCACTTTAAAAGGTCAGTTTATTGCGAATGGATTCCTTATTATATGTATGTATGAATATGGGAAATCCCGGAAGCAGAAATGGGTCTACATCACCGGAAGGACGATATTGGAGGCACGCGACTGGCATGCGCCTTATATATGTATATATACAAATACATTTTCTGTTTTCATCTGTTTTTTTATTATGTGTATGCGTGTATTTTCTGCGCGCACGTGAGTGAGCAGAGTGAGAACGATGGAGGATATGCACAGTGTCATCTGGCAAGCAGGGTATTAGAAGGTATAAACCTGAACGAAATGCATGGGTTTTGGAATTTTCGTGTGCGTTCCTATGTGTAACGGTCAAATCCTTGTTTCAACAGTCATGCCTAAGACCCTTTTGCTAACGTATCCACAATATATGTGTACGCTTATAAAAGTGTATAAAAGGAAAATAAAATATTGGTACACACTCTGCACGCGTATTGGTTATAATGGTTAATCAGTTTACAGTATATAAAAAAATACAATTGTCTTACAACCTCTCGTGGAAACGGAAAACTGCACTGTGAAAAGAAAGTTCTAAATTAGAGCTGATTTCGGTACTAAAATAGAACCAAATTACGATTTAGTACCAAAATTGGTACTTAAATAATACCTTTCTTTTTACAGTGTGACAAATTCTAAACTATGGCTAAAAACTTTAGCCAAAATAAACAAGCTCAGAGCTCTACTTTTAACATTGCGGTCAAGAACTAAAACATCAATGGCAAAAATAGTTTCAAACCTTAAAATTGTTATATTTTAAAAATGTCCAAAATCTAGTGAACCATGTCCAACGAAAAAATATTTTAAACTCTCAAAAATCCGTATTTTGTAAATGTCTGCAAATCTAGTAAACCTTGACCAAACTATTTCTCAGTCACTCGAAAACCTCATTAAATTATTTAGTAATTGACATTTAGGTGACTATATATAACGAATAATAGTTCTCAATATAATTCTGGAGTTAATTTTTCTGGTTCCAAAGTAAATTTTAGTCCAAATTAGTAAAATCTTAGTTTTAGGTATATAATAAGTATATCTTTACAATAAATGATAACAGAAATTTAGTAACTTGATTTCGTAGCCATATAGATGATTTATATATTTTGAAATGAAAACCGAAGCGTATCTCCAGTAGACATGAAAAGATTAAATTTACTCGCTGGGATTTGAAAGCACAATTGACCCAATCACATTCTGCGAAATATAATGGATTCGAATGCCAACTGGAAATTTTAAGAGGTCCTAATTCAACATGCGAGTGAATTTTATTAAAATGTTCCTTTCTGTCTTCATTTTCTCTCCTCTCCCATCTTTCTATCCCATTTTTAAAAAGAAACGGTTCAATAATTTACTTTAAATATATATAATTAAATCCAATAACGTTAATATAACATAATCAATATTTTATGTGACTAAAAATTATGAGATTAAAATTAATCATTATACATTGCATATATAACACTTTTATATGAAATATGAGATTAAAATCCCCTCAGTGGAAAGTTATTATAAATGTACTTGTTTCATTTCCATTTTCAAAATTTAGAATTTCAAAGGTTAAATTATGACACGAGACATTTGGCTTTAATATTCTAAAAGGTTTCACTATTTTCTATTAAAGGTATCAAATTAATATCAAATTACTGATTTAAGTATAGGTCAAAAAGGAAAGAATTCTCTTCTTTTTCTTTTATTTAGGACACTGTCCTAAAATTTAAAAACTGCGGTAAGTGGCATTGTTGAAAAGGTCTTAAGTTTTTCGCAAATATTAGACAATTTTTCTGTTCTAGGCCATTTCTTAAGTTATATTTAAAACTGTAGTTTGTTCATATTGTTTAAAAGGTTTGTCTTCTCTCTAAATTTGAATAAGTTAACACAATTCCACGTAAAAAATAACTGCATATACACTTATAGAATAAGTTAAATTTTACTAAGTGTATATGCACTTAGTTTTTACGTGGAAGCGTTTTGAAACATTCCCCACAGCACCAAAACTTTCCTAAAAATCTATTAAATATTTATTTGCAATATTAGGAATATTTCATTGCAATGTTTTTTAAAAATTGTGTAAAGATTTAAATGTTTAGCGCGAAACTTTCCTGAACATTTCAATTAAATCTTCGCCTAATTATAATTAGGCGAAAATTTTATAAAAATGTTTAGGAAAGTTTCGCGCTAAACATTTATTTAATTACTAAATTTAAAATTTAATTTAATTATAATTATAATTAGGCGAAGATATAATTGAAATGTTCAGGAAAGTTTCGCGCTAAACTTTTATTTAATCGGGACATTTAAATCTTTACACAATTTTCACTAAACTTTTCAGTTAAATATGCCGAATATTGCAGGTAAATATTTAATAAATTTTTAGAAATGTTTCGATGCTATGGGGGATAAATAAGTGCATATGCACTTATTTAAGGGATTAACTCCCCTGATTAGATTTAGAGAGTATCAATTTCTTGAATTGTTGAAATCTCAGTTCGGTTATAGACATAACATCTGTGAAATTCACATAATTTATGTAATTTTCTTTTTATTACTATGAGTTTTAAGGGTGTCAAATTTACAGAAAAACAAAAAAATATGTCTCAAACTATAAGAGAATTTAATCGAGAGAAATCACTAAGTGGATATATATGAGTATACGCAAAACATCCGACGTTTGGCATATATATAATAACTACGGATGGCAAAAATTGTACCTAAAGTTCGTTCCTCGGCAAGGGCATATCATTTTGCCAATTTCCATAATTTCATGATACGCACATACACCATACTTATAAGTGCATGTACATCCTATATATCGGTTTCTTAATACATACATATAAGTACAAGACGACCTTGTTCTCATGATTCTCGCGCGAAACTTACATACATCATCACTTTTGTTCACCTGTGAAGTGTCCCTTTTTTTCTTTTTACTTTCTTTATTTCTGTTATTAAATATTTTTCTCTCGAGTAAAAATTTCGGCATTTTACTTTCGTGACTTTTCTCCAAATATTCATCGTCTTATTATAAATTACACGAGGAAACATTTAAAGTGAAATTAGTAGGTATATATACACAACATTTTTATAAAAATTAAGAATACTGTGCTGGTAAAAAATAACGTTGTCCATGGTATAATTTTTCAGAAAGATTGCAGTTCATGCAAGAAATGATAGATAGTTAGTTTATGTGTAACATATAATAATCAATTAAACTTTTTATCCTGATATAATTATATATAATATGTGTCAAAAAACAAATAATGTAATTCGAGGGTCATCTTCTTAAATTTCTTGTACTATGTATAACAATTTAGTATTAATCATTATTAGTTAGTATATTATTTAATTTTTCAATATTATTTGTTTTAATATTCTTTACAATATTATATTTTTAATATAATTTTAAGTTTTTGAAAATTTGCATGTTAATATATTTTAAGGGTTCTTATTGATACATCTTTTATTACATTGGATTTTTTCAAATGCATACTTTATTACTATTTGATATTCTTTTGAATATTATTGATTTTTTAATCATTGTTTTGGATACTATAGAAATGATTTAGGGGTAGATGGGGTAAATCGAAACAGTAGTTATTTCATTTAAATAAAAAATTTTTTAATAAATACGGCCTTAAACCTCTGACCTTATATCACCCTCAAGAGGTTCTAAGCATTTCCTCATTTTCCGTTTGTCAATTATCAGCAGTATATAAAAAATATTTCCTATATTACATAAATAATTAAAAATCAAAGAAGACACCCTTTGACTTCTTTGACTCGCATGTGGAACAAACTAAACTAAAAATTCATACTAAAATTTATAACTATCTCTTATTAATACTACACACCAAAATCATCTTTGATTTTATGAATTTACAAACTTTAATTAAAAATAGGAGACTGTTTCTATATACCCCTAAAAACTGTAAATTCGGGGTAGATAGGAACAGCAGAAATTTAAATAATATTTCTGATAATATAAATGAAAAAATGGCTTCTATCAAACTACAACATTATAATAAGAGAGAATAAGTACCACCCTCCCCAGTAGCATGTAATATTCGGAATATTTCAGCATTATTCCAGTACATTGAGTCAACATTAGTAAAAAAATGTTTATAACTCAGCTCAGTGTTATCAAATCAAAAGGTAAAAATAATTGGAAAAATAAGTATTTACTTATTAAAAAATAGTATTAAAAAAATTTAAAATATTTTTTGGCAAGGCACCAGCCAATTTGTACAATTTCTAACAAGGGTCTAATTTTGAGTTGCATTATATAAATATGAAGGTCAAAAGTAAAACATTACTTTTTTAACAGTTTTTTCGCATATTTGAAAAAAGTATTTTTCTTTTACTGTAAAAAAAACATTTTATTGCCAAACGCACATCGATTTCTTATGTGAACTTGGATAACTGCACCGCTGTAATAATATTTGAACAAGAAACGCGAGTGCCAATAAGGAAAAAGTGTATTTTTGTTGGAAGAGAATGAAATTAAAATTGTAAGATATCTTACGTATGCAATGTATACGCATGGAGAAGAGGTTTTCTTTTTCTTTATCGTTATTTCTTCTTTTTTAAATATATATTATAAAAATTAGTGTCCAAGAAGTTGATATAGCGCACGCGCGGCTTGCTTGCACCTGACCAATCGAGGTATGATGCTTTTGAAGGTTCTTTCATAGCCTGAATTCGTTTCATTTTGGCCGATAAAGCAAGGAAGGATTCTTAATGAGGCTCTACCACTCCTCGATTGCTACCCTAATGAGAGGTTTTCCTTTTCCGTTAGGGTTGCGCTGATTGTAATCGCTCTACCGTACATATATGTAGCCACACATCTATATAGATGTATGTACATTTGTGAATGCGAGGGTAAAAAAGCATATCTGCATGCTCATCGAGTTTAAGACTGCGTCCTGTTTTCTTCCTCATTGGTACTCGAACGCACGCAGGTGTCAGTAATCGGCGCACGCGCGCACATCAAGCCAAAGTGCCACGTAATTAAAAAAATTACACTGTTGCTGGGTATTCCACGGACTATATTACATAAGTACATACGTTTTATATATATATGTATATATATATATATATATATACATATATGGGTATGTATATATATATGGGCATTTCCACGTGAAATTTTTCTATGACATTTTAGAATCGGTTAAACATATTTTTTTCTCGTTTCTTATAGAAAAATATTAAATACGTATTTTTTTATTTTTCCATAATTGCCAAAATTTTCGAGATATGAAGTTTCGAAATTTTGGATTTTTAAAAACAGACCTAATTTCAATAGCTTATAACTTTGAAAGTATTGAGTTTCGAAAAAAGTTGTCCAAGAAAGAAAGTTTTAGTTTTTCTTCAACTTTTAAAAGATTTTAAAAAATAATATTTTTTAGAAAAAAAATTATTTTTTTATAAACAAATTAATTTATTTTTAATTTGGGCGCGATTAATTTTTATTTTTTTCTTATTTATTTATACCTGTCAATACACAGAAGATTTTTTAAAAAGATCCGAGATGGGCCGACTCATAGTTTTCGTTCTATACATTTTTTTTAGAACGAAAACTATGAATTACTAAACCTAATAGCTTATAATTTTAAAAATTTTGAGTATAGAATTTATAGAACGAAAACAATGAGTCGGCCCATCTCGGATCTTTTTAAAAAATCTTCTGTATATTGACAGGTATAAATAAATAAGAAAAAAATAAAAATTAATCGCGCCCAAATTAAAAATAAATTAATTTGTTTATAAAAAAATAATTTTTTTTTCTAAAAAATTTTAAAAAATATTTTTTTTTTAAATCTTTTAAAAGTTGAAGAAAAACTAAAACTTTCTTTCTTTGACAACTTTTTTCGAAACTGAATACTTTCAAAGTTATAAGCTATTGAAATTAGGTCTGTTTTTAAAAATCAAAAATTTCGAAACTTCATATCTCGAAAATTTCGTCAATTATGGAAAAATAAAAAAATACATATTTAATATTTTTCTATAAGGAATGAGAAAAATTTTGTAGTACTAATAAATGGTAATTTTTCGTGAAAATATTTTTTATCTAGTCTAATATTTTCCGAGAGGGAGGGAGTTAAATTTTTGGGTTATTCAGTACAATGCTTAATTCGATATTTTTTTACTCTTAAACTATTAAACATAAAAATTTGACAAGGTACATTTTGGA
This sequence comes from Leptopilina myrica (nomen nudum), assembly GCA_032872475.1. Taxonomy (NCBI): domain Eukaryota; kingdom Metazoa; phylum Arthropoda; class Insecta; order Hymenoptera; family Figitidae; genus Leptopilina; species Leptopilina myrica (nomen nudum). The sequence continues at coordinate 18,658,935 of CM065460.1, forward strand.
AAGGTTTTTTCATGCTCTTTCTATTAGAAATAAGCATTTTGAAAAAAAAAATTTTGACTCAAATAAATCAAAATTAAAAATAAATTTCAATTTTTGGGGGAGAAAGGTACAATTTTTTTTAAAACGAAAGCTGAGGTTTTTTCCTAAAAGGACATATAAATAGTAAAGTGGGACTAGAATGTTTAAACATTGAAAAACAGAGGTTTCTCGTAAACAGAGCTAAAAACCGGGTTTAGAGCGCTCCGGTGAGTAGAAACCTCTGTTTTTCAATGTTTAAACATTCTTGTCCCACTTTTTTATTTATATGTCCTTTCAGGAAAAAACCTCAGCTTTCGTTTAAAAAAAAAATTGGGACCTTTTTTCCCAAAAATTAAAATTTATTTTTAATTTTGATTTTTTTGAGCCAAATTTTTTTTAAATTCTTATTTTTAATCGAAAGAGCATAATTTGCTTTAGAATGTGAAAAAAATGAGCTATGCACAAGAAAAGCCTAATCGATCAATATTAACCCGTGCCATCGAAGGGTTAAAGTTTAAATGGGGTTTAACATAGGATTAGTGCACTTTTATACACTGAAAAAAATGCCTAAATTATCTAAGCATCCATTATAGCATTAAGGTTACTTCAACTAGGAATCTTGATTATATTGACAAATTTAGTGCTGTAGTAACCAGGATTCCTAGTTAAAGTAACCAAAACAGTTCGGGCCATACTGTTTGCCCGGCAGCGGTCGCAAACAGTTATCATACGGCAAGCCGTATGGCCCGAACCGAGCAAATAAAAATTAAAAAATTAATTTCTCGAAAATATCAAAAAACACATCTTCACAAATTGGGGTACTTTTTAAGGACATTCCAAGCTTTAATAAAAATATTTTTTTTATAAAATTTGGTTATTTCCTTCGTAAAAAAAACAACTTTAAAAAATAATTGTTTAAACAAATTAGTCGAAAAATTAAAAAAATTATTTTTTAACAAAATATTATTAAAATTCAATACATTCTCTTCAATTTTTGTCTGAAACATTTTTTTCTAGAACCAATAGTTTACAAGATAAATATTCCTGAAAAAAGGAGACTAAAAAGTTTAATTAACAATATCTTGCAAAGTAATTAAAATTTTGCAAATTCCTTGAGTGTACTTTAAAAGCACCCTAAACACAACAAATTAACCAAGTATAAAGAAAATCTGAGATTCAAAAGTTCTTCCAGCTATGGAACGCCCCATTATAGAGAAAGAGAATAGAGATAGAGAAGAAGAGATAGAGAAGAGATAGAGATTTTTCCATTGCACTGAAAAAAAAAATATTCTGAATTTTAGAATACATACTAAAATAGGTGCCAAGGATATTCCCCACTTAAATTAAGTGGGAAATATTCTTACAATAAGAATATATTCTAATAGTAAGAATATATACCACTTAATTTAAGTGGGGAATATCCTTGGCACCTATTTTAGTATGTATTCTAAAATTCAGAATATTTTTTTTCAGTGTGCACATGATCGAAATGAATTTAAATCAGTCTAGTATAACCACTTGATAAATAATTGAGGGTTCACGTGCAATAAGAGAACACGCATGGAATGAAACTTCCTGGAAGTTACCAGGAACTCTCCAAAAATTATTTAAAAAAATTTTTAGTGAAATTATTACTTAAAAAAGGGACTCAAACCACCATAGGCCTCAAAAGTGTGCTGTTAGGATAGCGCTTTATGTGCTAAACCAAATCGTCACTTGACTTCACAGGGCTAATTTATATATATTATATATTTTATTATATCTTTGCGGATTTCTATGGGAAGCTTCCAGGAAGTTACCAGGATGTTTCCATGGGAAGCTTCTAACCTGCGGACATTATTGTATTTCCTGGAAGTTACCAAGGGTAACTTCCGAAGGTTCCAACGGGAAACTTCCTGTAAATTGTTAACTTTGAATAACATAAAAATATATAAACAATTAAAAATTGAAACAACGGTTTGGAGAAAAAACTTAGAAAATTTATCTGCTTTCATATAAGACCAAGAACATCAAAATCGGATAACATTTGTAAGCTCTGGATAATTTTGGACAGTAAAGTGCTTTCACAAAAGTTGCAATATCTCAAAAACTATTTAAGTCTTCATCGATTTTTTTTTTAAATGAAAGGTGAAATTATAAGGAATATTTTATTAATTAACAAAAAAACTTAAAAATTGGTCCCGCTCGTGCAAAAAGGATTAAAAAATTTTTTCTTACTTGTTTTGGACAAAAAATAAAAAATATATTATTGACATGTAATAAAATTAATAGAAGAAAAATCGTTTAAAAAATGTATTTATTAAAAATTTGACAAATAGTACGAAGTGAATGAAGGTTTAATGGGTTAGGCACATTGTGCCTGAACCAAAAAAAAGTTTGACAAAAATGAATCCAAAATCTGGTTGAAGGGGATGTTTCTGCATCATATCAGAAGTAAAAGTCCGTTTAGATCAAAATCCTAGCTGATCCTTTTTTCTTGATACCAGTATTTTCGTTTTTTAAATTTTGCTATGAAATCTTCGTCTAATTATAATTATAATTATAATTAGGCGAAAATTTCCAGGAAATGTTCACACTAAACACTTATTTAATCGGGACACATAAATCTTTACACAAATTTCACTAAACTTTTCAGTTAAATATGCCGAATATTGCAAGTAAATATTTAATACATATTTAGGAAAATTTCGGTGCTGTGGGGGCGTACAAGTAGTCAAAATTCCACTGACGATGCCAGAAATCTAAGGTTGCAGTTGACTTTTTACTAATGTCAAAAGATTTTGAGAAGTAGTAAAAGTATAAAAATCACTTCCCGTCTGAAAAAAATAAATATTTCGAAATAAAGGTAAGAGAATGATATAAATCATTGAGAAATAGAGAAATGAAAAGTAGAAATGGTTGGGGTGTCATAAATATAATCACATATTTTAATGATTACGAGAGTAGGGAAATAAAAAACACATTTGAAGTGTTTCATCGGTATAGAATACTAATTTGTGTACGGTTAGTTGAAAACGTCATTTCAAGGAAGGATATAAGGCAGGAGGAGTAGATAGTCGTTAACGAAGGAATTCAACAAGACAGAGCCATTAACGAAGGATCAGCTGTTCTTCATCATTTTTCAGGAGCGTGTGTCTTAGGAGCCGAGAGTACCTGTTACATCTCATTAAATCACCGAGAGCAAAATCTGTTATATTAAATGACCGCGCACGGAAGCGATAAGCGTGTATATAGTTTCAAATCGTGAGCAGGTAGACAAAAATGAGAAGCAAGACTAGTGTTCTTAAATTTTCGAGAATTTAAATTGGGGCAATATTCCCGAAGAAATTACTGTAATTTAAATTTTCCAAGAGAATATAAAAGAATTTAAGAGAATTCTGAGAATTTAAGATTATATTTATTTAAATAATGTATATTTATTATTTTTTTCTTAACTTAACTTTTCTTCTAACTTATTTATGTCATATATGTAAATAAAAAAAGTAAATAAATAAAGCCACATATTTTTATCTTATAAATTTAATGTAATTTCTTGTCTTCAATACATAGAAAATAACACGCATCAAATTTAACACCAATTGTGGCGCCACTGTCTATGTCGTTTAACATTGGCTAATTTCACACGCAACAAAAACAACACTTAGTTTTTTCTGTGTATACTTTTGAAATATCTCCAGACAACACTCTTTGATTTTGTCATTTTTTTGTCAAATAGGGTAAGTCCGGGGTAGATGGCCATAGTTTTTTCAAAGTACTGTAAAAATTATGAAAAAGCGTTTTTTGTCTAAACTTTTATTGGTAATTGAATATTGAACACTTCACTTTAAAAAAACGAAACATAAAATAAAATATTTTCATAGCTACAATCTTAAAATTTACATTTTCGAAAAAGTGCATTCGGCCATCTCTCCCGGAATGTCTGGGTGAGATGGCCACATGTGTGCGGGAGAGATGGCCACTATCTATAATTTTTTAATTTTAACTTAAATTTAATTTCTAATCGTCCACATTACTTTCCTCTTTTTCTGGTCGTATTTTGAACATTTTTCATGACATTCAGTACAGTTCTTATGTACCCAAAAATTTCAAATATTGCACTTAATCCAATCTTCAATTAACGTTGTTTGATTGTAACTTTTGCGTCAACCTACAAATAAATCTCCATCTCTGGTGTCTATTGGATCAATTATTTTATTCTCAGACATTTTTAATTTGTTTTTCATTAATATTTCTTAAGTATATAATATTAACATCAAAAAATTTTAATAAAAGTCATCAGTGGCCATCTTACCCAATAATTAATGATAAAAGTAAACATAAAAATATTAAATAAATAAAATAATTTTCCCTTTCATTTTTTGTTTATATCGAAGCGTGGGTTATGCACTACGCATTAAGATTTAAAATTTAAAATTATATAAAAAATAACAATATGGTGACAAGAAATCAAAAATTTTCAACTTATTTTAGACCTGTGCAAAAAAAATAAACAAGGATTACACTTACAGTTTTATTATTTTTCATCAATTTATTGTTTAGATTTAATATGAATCACAGAAGGTTGAAGAATACCCCATAATAAGTGATATTTCTTTAGAAATTCTGTAAAATATTTGAACTGGCCAACTCTCCCGTATGGCCATCTCCCCCGGACTTACCCTATATAGACAATACACTTGAAATAAAATAATCAAAATAAAATAGCACAACGCTAGTCGCCGGATAAACAGATTTAGTCAACTGTAATGAAAAAAGTGAGGTTATATTACATTCTCTTAAATCCTCGGAGAATTTAAGCGTCAGTTATATTTGCGGTAATATTCTCTCGGTAATATAACTGACTTAGAACATTAAGCGGGACTGATACAGATATAAATAAGCTGGAAGGGATTGTAGGTATATGCGAAAGAAAAGGGAACATATTTTTATATCCATTTTATAAAATAAAATATTAACTGCGCCTTCTAAAAGTGCATTTGAAATTATTACTCCATTCGATAAACTGATTTCTTTAAAAAAATTCGAACAAAATTCAAGTTTTTACTTTAGGTACTGTTATCTAATTACACAGGTAAAAAATTTCTTTTAAAGTATAAATAATTTTTTTTATTTTTTATATTCTTTTAAAAATATAAGGACTGAGACAGTTTTTAATAATTACCAAATTGATATTAATAAGATTTTTAATATTCAATTAGAACAAAAAACTTTTTTATTTTCTCTAACAAAAAAAATTGTTGACTGTTATAATATTCTGTTAAATTAAAATTTTCCAAATCTCTATGAACTACGAAAATTTTTGGTTATTCATAAAAAAATTCTCAAGTGTTATAAAGAAAGACAGTTTTTTTCAATTTCTTTCAAGTAAACAAAATTTTGTTTTTACATAATCCTGAAGTTTTATATAAATAAATATCAAATTAAGTATGCCCACATAGCACAAAAACTTCCAGGAAGTTTCCCGTGGGAACCTTCGGAAGTTAACCTCGGTGACTTCCTGGAAATTTCCAAGAAATACAATAATGTCCGCAGGTTAGAAGCTTCCCATGAAAACTTCCTGGAAACTTCCTGGAAGTTACCAGGAAGTTTCCAAAAATTGTTTAAAAAATCTGTCCGTCCACCGGGCGGACACATTCTCATCCGCGCTTCGCGCGGGTGCTCGCTAGTTTCAGCGCGCCTTATACGTTAAATTTCTATTAGATATATTTTATAAAAAAGTTTTGAAAAAAAATTAATTTGTATAATTCATGTTTTATTAATTGCCTCCAGGAATTACACTCTAATCGGTTTAAAATTGTTGGCTATAGTCATTCATAAACAGTAAAATCATGCATCGGTATTTATGTTAACTCTGGTAAATTGCAAAATTAAAAGAAAATACACCTCTTTAGGTACAATATGTAAAAAGTTAGTAATTAACAATAATAATAATAATTTGTTAAAACAACTATAAATTTAAAAATTGAACGGAATTCTTACGAATTTATAGCCTGACATTCTCCAAAAAGAAAAATTTTGAGGTTATGCGCGCTTTATTTAAAATTTTACGATTAAAGAAAAACTTATTATTCTTTTCTCATGTAAAACTGTCAATTTTCCCCATTTTTCATATACATTACGCGACAATACTAAACAACAGCTGATGACAATGTACACACCGTGAGTTGCAGTGTTGCCAGACATTTCAAAGTACTGAGCAAGTCAAATCAGACAAAAATGGTTATTGCTTTGACTAGTCAGTGAATTGAGGGAACTTCCTTAACATCAACAAGGATACATTTAAATCAAGTTGAAGAGTTAAAAAAATATTTTGATTCAAAAATAAAAACTCTAAAACTTATAAAACAAAAAGAAAAGTCTGTCCCAAAAACTTAAAAAAAAATACAAAAAAGGGTTGAAAGGAAAAGTTGTTTGTTTTTGCTCATATTTCGTGGAAAAAAATAAAATTTTTTTTTTGAAAATTGTGAAAAAAAAAATTTTGAAAATTTCGAAATTTCAAAAAAATTTATAACTTTTTTGTTTTTTGTTGTACAAAAAAGTGTTAAAAGGAAAAGTTGTTTGTTTTTGCTCATATTTTGAGAAAAAAATAGAAATTTTTTTTTTGAAAATTGCAGAAAAAAACAAAATTTTGAAAATTTCGAAATTTTGTATTTTTGTTGTTTTTTGACGAAATGGGTGGCCAAACGAACTCAGGCTTCATTTTAGTGAACTAAAAAAGTGTGCCAAATTGCAAGACGATTCATAAAGATTTATTCGAGTTATCTTGACGACCAAAATTTTTGCATATTTTGAGTTCTTTTTTTTCCTAGTTTCGTATATTTACCTAACTTTGGCATCTAAAAAAACTGAAGGAATCTAAAAAAAATTATTTTCAAAAAAGTGCAAAAAATTGAGATTTATAGTGATAAATCTCAATTTTTTGCACTTTTTTGAAAATAATTTTTTTGTTTTTTGTTGTACAAAAAAGTGTTGAAAGGAAAAGTTGTTTGTTTTTGCTCATATTTTGAGAAAAAAATAGAATTTTTTTTTTGAAAATTGCAGAAAAAAACAAAATTTTGAAAATTTCGAAATTTTGTATTTTTGTTGTTTTTTGACGAAATGGGTGGCCCAACGAACTCAGGCTTCATTTTAGTGGACTAAGAAAGTGTGCCAAATTGCAAGACGATTCATAAAGATTTATTCGAGTTATCGTGACGACCAATTTTTCTACAGACAGACGGACAGACACTTTTCTAAAAACCATTTGTTTGGAATCAGGGGGTCATGAAACGTAAAGATTTAGCAATATTAGACAATGCTCAAAATCGCACAAATCCAAGACATTCTCATTTTTGATGAGAATGTAAAAAGCAAATTTTACGGAAAAATTTAAAAAGAGCAAAATTTTTGCATATTTTGAGTTCTTTTTTGTTCCTAGTTTCGTATATTTACCTAACTTTGGCATCTAAAAAAAACAGATGGTTTTTATATGTTTCTAATGTTTCTTCATGTTTCGGCTAATGCTTCACTCACTATAAATCTCAATTTTTTGCACTTTTTTGAAAATAACTTTTTTAAAACTTTTTTTTTAATTATTTGTAAAATATTAATTTTGTGTTTAGTAAAAATAATAAGTTTATTACATTATTTGGTGAGTAATGATTTGTCCAAATTTCATTTACTTAAAATAAGCTAAAGAAGACCAATTATATTGATACCAGTTTTATAATTTAAATTAATGTGATAAATAATTTTATAGTTATAATACTTGAAATAGTAATTTTATAATCCTGTTCAACTGTCCTATGTACAATGTAAAAATATTATTAAAAGTATAATCTAGATTATACCATGTATAATCCATTTTTCTCAGTGTAAGGAGAAGATAATAATTAGAAAAATTATTTATGAAAATTAATTAAATTTAAAAATACGATTAAAATAATTTTTACTGTTCACATTCTTCATCAACTATTCGTCTCAAACTTATTGCACCTCTTGAATTTTGTGCACTTATTTTTAATTGTAATTTTAAATGAGATAAAGGCAAAGTTAGATTATCACGCCTATGTCTCCGATTAGGAATCTTTTTTATTATTCTTCTGGACACTGCATTTACTTTAACCAATCCAGAACACTTATTTGTCGAACGCATGGCACACCGATAGAATACATTATTTTGATGTAAGTGATTGTCATTATGATAAACAAATCCATCGTTGAAAAATTTTGAAGTGTCTTCTCGCTCCCCTTCTACTTCAATCAATTCATGATCCTCATTTCCTTTTTCCGCGTTTTCGATTTCAGGATTTTGTTCTGGGTGATCCATTCTATTAATTTTAATAAGTGAACTGCTAATCAATGATGAAAAGTAATTAATAAACTGTAACATTACATTTTCTAAAAACCGTTGTCATAACAATAAGGCACTGTCAAATTATAACACCGTTGCCATGAAATTTATTATTTATCAAATCAACACAAAACTTTTGTTTACTGTTCTGATAAACATATGTAAAAAATTACATTTGAAGATTGAATAAATATATATAATGATATTACTATTGCGGTTTTATAATTAAAAAATGTAAAAAGTATTTATTTCAATAATTATAGTTGATAATTCTTTTTTTATATTTAAAAAAAATGGAGCAAAGAAATATCAATGGAAACGGCGAGAGGCAAAGAAATATTCAATTTGCAAACTTGATTAGAAATTTAAGTAAGTTGAAGTATTAATTAATTTAACTTTTTAAAATATCATATAGACATTGTAATAAAATTGCTTTTTAATCTAAACTAAAAAGTTTTTTAACTTAACCTTCAATTATTCTTAATTAATAATATTATTATTAAATTATTTTCAATAAAACGTTTGCGCGCGCAAACGTATTCGAACTCAATTGGCTCCTCAGTTGGTTTTAAATTTATAAATATTTTAATAAAAAAGAAAGTAAAATTTAATTAAAAAATTTTTTATAACCTCTTTTTATTTACAAAAATAAAAAACAAAACATTTTAACATTTTGTCAATCATAAGTTTAGTAAAAATTTGATTCTAAAAATTCTCAAGTTTAAATTTAAAAACAAATTTTATATATAATAAATGTTTGTTAATAAGGAATTCATATTTAAAAAAAAACTAGCGTCGTTGTCCTCGCTCGCTCGAAAGACATTCTACTTGTTTATTTCCACTTATATTTTATTAAATAGCATCTCCATTGATAATATATATATATTAAAAAAATTTAATTTGAATATATACATATGTATATGTTGTGAATTTATGTGTGAATATACATGTGTAGGGGAGACCGGGGCTAAACCGGACAGATTTGGTCTTTGACCAGAAAACTCATACAAAAACATACTTTTTGCTAAAGTGTAATATACCGTTTTGAAGTTTGTACTTTCACCTACAAATCGCACTTGTTCGATTTAAAAAAAGTACAATAGATTTAGAGATATATTGCTTCGAAGGTGACTACCTCAAAAACGAAAATCCGAAAATTCGTGGGGCTAAATCGGACACGGCCAATTAATTAAAGAATGAAATACAAATTTTCTTTTTTTTTTGGTAAAAAAGTCGAATCAATAATTCTTTTATTTATTTGTAGATACTTCTATACAAAGAATATAATATAATATGTAAAATCGGTAATTAATATAATATAAAATGAATTACAGGTTTTAGGCTTGTCTGTTTGTAGCAACTCGCTTGCGAATTCGAGTTTTAAAATAAATTCTTTATTTATTTCTTTATAAAGTGGTTCTAAGCAAAGAATATAATATAAAATAGTTACGACGCCGTAGCTGGAAGGACCTAATCGAGGAAGTCGATAAGAACCCATGGGGTATGGATTTTAAAATCGTTACTAAGAAATTAGCGACGAGGCAAAAGACCCCCGGCCTGGACAATCCCGATCGGGTCAGAAAGATAATAAGTTCTTTGTTTCCTCCTGCGGAGCCATACCTTAGAAGGGACTGGAGTTCTTGCAAAGTCGAAGAGGAAGAACTCTTCACACTTAGTGAACTGCAAACAGCAGGCAAAAGATTGAAAACAGGCAAGGCGCCTGGAATCGATGGGATAAGTAACGAGATCCTAAAGTTGGTAATCGACACTTCACCCCAGATTCTGCTTTGATGCTTCAATCTTTGCCTTGAGAGAGGAGAGTTCTTCCGCGACTGGAAGCGACAGAGGTTAGTCCTCCTAAGGAAAGGTGAAAAACCTCTACATAAGGTTTCATCCAACAGGCCAATTTGCCTGTTGGATACGATGGGTAAACTTCTAGAGGATATGGTTCTGCAGAGAATGCAAATCCACTTGACCGGAGAAAATCGTCTATCCGATCACCAATTTGGTTTCCGTAAAGGCAAGTCTACTGTTGATGCCATCCAGGCAGTAGTAGACATAGCCAAAGCAGAAAAAAACAAATTGGGACCAGATAAAGAAAAGAGCTTTTGAGGTCTTGAAATGGCCCTGGAAAAGACTGAAGCACTGCTGGTCACAGACAGACGTGGTTATGAGCTCCCACGAATCGTGATAGACGGAATCGAGGTCAAGTGGAGTAAGCAAATTAAATATCTTGGTGTGGAGTTGGATGGAAGGTTAAACTTCCACCACCACTTGGCTACGGCGTCAAATAAGGCGATCGAGTGTGTGGCTAATCTTTCACGGCTAATGCCAAATATTGGCGGACCCCGTGAACAAAAAAGAAGACTAGTGGCGAGTGTCGCCCATGCTAAAATGGTTTATTCAGCACTAGCGTGGGCCCCATCCCTGAGGAGTAAAAGATGTGTTACCATCCGTAAAAAGTTACTGTCAGCGCAGAGATCGATAACTACGCGTATCATCTCTGCATATAAGACGGTATCTACGAGTGCTGTGCAGGTCCTTGCAAGTGTCCCGTCAGCATATCTTTTGGCGAGGGAAACATCCATCATGAGCGATTGTAAAAACATGGAAGAGTATCTGCGGGGTAATGCTTCGGCTAAATCCCTTACTGGTTCCGATCGTCAAGCGGTTAACGCGGGGGCGATGGCCAGTGGCCCATGGATGCAGGAGGGCAACAACGCGTTGGGAGTTCCACAGATTATCGTGGATAAGGTGGAGAGACGAGGGAGTACGAGCAGCGTCACCTGTCAAGCCAGCTGCATTTCTGTCTTCAGTAATGCTTCTGCGATTGACATTGCCAGCTGCAATCAAGATCGTGATGAATGCATTAAGCTACGCGAAGAAGAGGAGGCGAGCATTCAAAAAATGGAGGAAGAGATCAGCAAGATGCTGAAATCGTGTGAGGTCTAGAAGAATGTCAACATGACGATGAAGGATGGACTGAGAAGTCTGACGTCGCTCATACAGGATGTGAAGGAAAAACACGCAGCAGCCGCCAGAAAAGATGATAAATTCTACCAGGGATTAACTTGGTCAGAAGAAGCACGGAAAGACCGTAGGACGAGACGGGACCGTTTCAATGCAGCAATGCTAAGCAACGTTGTCTTGGAGAGTCAGAAGCGGAAGCGAAGTGATCCTGAGTCTGCGAAGGACCCTAAAAAGAAGAAAGGAGGAGAGACCTCGCAAAAAGACTGCAGGCAAGAGGACCAAAACGGTACCAAAGCCAGTTCCAGAAAAGAAGGGAAGAGCCACAGTCATCGTCAAAGTGGCCGAAGGAAATACTTTCGCCGACGTGCTGGCGAAAGTTTGAAGTGAAGCTGACCTGGAGGTCAGCCAGACAAGGGTTGTGGGAGCTTTACCCACTAAAAAGGGAGACCTTCTCATTAAAATTGGAAGGTCTTCAAACAAGAAGCTGTTAACCGAGGAGGTGACTAAGGTGATCGGTGAGCTGGGTAAGGTGCAGATGGTGGACCGGCAAACTACGATGGAAATCCGCGATATGGACAGCCTTACTGAGAAAGAAGAAGTCTTGGGTGCCTTGGAGCAAGTTTCTACGGTACCAGCAGGAAGGTGACGGTCCTCGGACTAAATAAGCGAGGTATGAAGCTCGCTGTCGTGGTCACCACCCAGGAGGACGCTGCCAGATTGGAGAAGATGGGGCACACTAAAATCGGTTTTGTGTCTTACAGAATTATCAGGAGAGTGATGGTCGGTGCAAGGTCTTTAGCTCTGCCTTAGAGGAAGCTAAGAAGACCCTGTCAAGGACAAGAAGGAAATAGGCCAGAACAAGAGCGGCACGGAAGAGTCGCGTCAGCGACTAAGCGGGACCATCCATCTACGAAGTCTGAAGCCACTAGGTAGTTCCGTAGATGGGCAGAAGGTTCGAAACCCAGGGGAAACAAGAAGAGGTTTTAGTCGGTAGGGTGACTGCCGTAAAAAGCAGGTATGTGAGGTTTCTTTTTTTTCCTTGCATTTTGTGCGAGCCCGACATACCCCAGGCAAGTAGGATCTTCCTGGGCATGCGTCAATGCATTTCCTCTTCTCCCCCGTGAATAAAAAATAATAATAATATTTTTTACGAGGGAAGTGGAAAATCTGCTAACCCTTGGAGGCCTACTTCCAAGGCAGATTCCTGAAGCCCGCACTCCTAGGTTATGTGGGGATAACCGCTAGTGTTCTGGTCGACACACTAAAAACCACACCCTTTTTTGAGACATATATCTCCTGGCGGAACTGCCGTCTAGCTTGCATCGCCAGTAGAGGTCTCCTTACCTACTTCCAGATCTGAAATCCTTAGCTAAGCGCTATCGGAAGAGGGAGGAAATCCATTTAAGGTCTCCTCCGTCTTCCGCGAGCGCCCAGCCGAGCCGCAGGAATTCTCCGTTGTTGTTGTAACGTCCTTCTGTCGTTCTCCTTCACCTGCATCACTTTGATGATGAAGGACTCTATTTTGCGCCATGAGTCTGCACTCTGTAACATAATTGGTACCATGTTCTCGACTTTTAATGAATAGGTGTTCGAGTCCTCTTAACTTAAAATTTTTTAAAGTTGCAAGGTGCATTCTTAAAATAAATCCAGTATCATATTAAGGAATAGGGGTTCGAGTCCTCTTGACTTATGAAATTTTTTGTCTCGTATATGAATTATTTTAATATTTAATTTGTGCTAAACCAAATTTTGTTTCATTCTTTAAATTGTGATTTGTTATTATTATTAAAAGTATTAAAAATATTTTATTGGCCTGAAGCTATCACGTCAGGATTCTGAGGTATTCTAACCTAAAAGAGTGAAAAAGGCCATTTTTTGTAACATTCGACTCTCAATAAAATCTACAATTTGATGTTATTCTTGGAATAAATTTTAAAAGAAAGTACAATTAATCACCTATCAAAATATTCTATACCCAATCCGATTTGACTTTTTTCACTATGGTACAACAATTTAAAGTTTTGGTTACACAACCTTAAAACTGAAAAAAGGAAAAATAGAATAATTGGAAAGTACTTTAACTTAAGCATCTGATTCTTAATATTTAGGGATCGTTGATTAGAAAACCGATGTTGGATCTTGAAATTCAAAATGGCGGGTCCAATATGGCGTCTGTCAAAATAAAAAATTGATCAGATTCGTTTAAAACTTTTTACTCGGGAGTTTTTGAGGTCGCTAATTACAAATTGTATTTAACAAAGCAAAACAAAAAAAACTAAACATGTAACATTCTTATAAATTTTTGAATATGGTAAATTAAAATGATTAATTGAAAACCGTATATAAAAATGATAATTCTGATGAAAATATCCAGTAAAAGAATATATATTAAAATCAAAATTATTTTCTTAAATATTGTTTGTGAAATATGATTAAAATAGCATAAATGAATTCTACATTGTATATGACTATATAAAAAATCTGTTAAGTATGAGTGAAAAATGATATAATGTATGGATAGAATGAAAGAAACATTTTTAATATAATTCATTAGTTTGAGCATGTTTCATTTCACTCCCATGCTCAATCTAAGGGGGTCGGTGTTACGTCCGTAACTTATTCTTAATATACTATATTTACTTATAATAATTTCGTGATTATTTTCTTTTTAAATATTGAATCTTACCTATATATTGTAAGATATTATTATTGTCATTAAAATGCTTGTTATTGTATTAATACCCCCATCGATGGGTAGCGCTTTCCCTCCCGGGGAGGGGCATTTTCTCGGCTCCTCCCTGGAACTGAGGACGCGATTCTCGGTAATGATGAGTTTCCCTTTCGTCTGACTTGCGATCCCGTTAAACAATATGGCAAAAAACAGGGAAATGGATGGTATAGTGATTCATTAGTCACTGCAGCAATATTTATTTTCAATACAAGAGATTTCCAAATAACTGGAAACGGAGTTAATCAAGGATTCGTATGGGTGAAACATAAAAACGTAAATTATATTAGCGTTTATTTCACGCCCAATGAACGAATAACAAATTTTCAAGAAAACTCGACCACCTAGAGATACAGTTGGAGATATGCATGGAAACATCATAATTGGGAGAGATTTCAACGCAAAAGCGCCAAAATGGAGCGAAGCTGGACCTGATTCAAGAGGAAAAAGAGTAATAAATATGATCTCCAGACTGAGATTCATTGTCTTGAATACTGGCAAGAAATCAACTTTTAGAAGACCAGGCTACAGAGAAACAATTATTGGCATCACTTTTGCTAATGACGACCTCGCAGCTAGAATAGAAAACTGGCAAGTGATGGAGGACTTCACAGGTAGTGACCATCAATATATAAAGTTTAATGAAAGCAATATCCAGGCATTAAAAATCAAAAAAGAAGGGAACTAAAAAGGTGGAATGTGAAAAAAATTAACTTTGCCAGGGAACTAACCCTGGCTCTAAACCACAGACAATGTGCCGCAGAAAGAGCCTTAGGTAAACCGTTATCAACAGTAAGATCTGAAGTATTGACTGAGACTACAATGGGAATAATCTATAAGGCATGCGCTGATGTAATCCCTAAGAAAAAAGCTCCTAAATCAAAACGACCTGTTTATTTTGAACAATTATCCACAGCCTATATTGAGATCAAAAAAACTCTAAAGCAAGCAATTAAACGCAGCAAGCGAAGATGTTGGTGGAAACTCACTGAAGATCTAAATGAAGATCCCTGGGGTCTTGGATACAAACTAGTTACACGAAAGCTAGGAGCGTTTGCACAGAGAAGTGACCTACAGAGTGCGGAAACTATGGAAAATAAAGTGGATACCTTATTCCCTGATCAACCAATTAGACCGAGACGCAGAACAAGAATAAGCGAAAGTGATGTCCCAAAATTTACAAAAAAGGAACTCGAAGATGCAATATCATCTCTACAAAACGGAAAAGATCCAGAACTGGATAGCCTACCGACAGAAATCCTTAAAGCTGTGGCTAAGAGTCATTAAAACAGCTACTTGACATGTATAATTCCTGTCTAAAAGAAGGCAAATTTCCTACTCGATGGAAAGCTGCAAAATTAGTCCTAATAAATAAAGGAAAGGACATGACAGAATCCCCATCATCGTATAGACCTTTATGTATGCTGGACGCTGCAGGAACACTCCTGGAAAAGCTGATAATAACTCGACTAACAAAAGCAGTCAAAGATGCTGGAGACCTCCACAGGAGACAATACGGTTTCAGGAAAGGAAAATCTACAATAGACGCAATTCTAGAAGTAGTAGAAGCAGCTAAATCAATAGAATGTGGAAATCACTTTACACGGCCTATGTGTCTATTAGCTACACTAGACGTTAAAAATGCGTTTAACTCAGTTAGGTGGGAAAAGGTTATGGATGCACTCCAAAATGACTTCCACGTCCCTGATTACATAGTTAGGATAATGGATGATTATCTCAAAAATAGATGTTTAATTTATGAAACTAAAGAGGGAATAAAAATGGAATATAATGGAATTCTTCAAATAAACATGTCAAAAGACACATTCCTCGTTGGCTATGCAGACGCTGTTGCTGCTGTCATTATAGGAAAAACAGTGGAGGCGATAGAACTGAAACTGAATCAAGTGATGAGAAGGGTTAATTCTTGGTTGAAATCCCATGATGTCGAATTGGCTAAATCAAAGACGGAATTGGCGTTGTTGACAAAAAAAGAATAGACACTTTGTTTACGATGGCAGTGAGTTATACACTCTATGGAAACATGGCAGAAGAGATGGATGGAAGAAAAGAGAGGAAGATGGACGGCAAGACTTATTTGTCAGATAAGTCCATGGCTAAACAGAAAAGAAGGGGGTGTATATATTACTTGACCCAATTTCTAACTGGACATGGACTCTTTCGTTCATACTTGTTCAAGATGGGAAAGGTCGCTAGCGCTGGCTGTATATATATAAAGCCAGCGTAAATATGGGTGATTCAGAACACACTTTCTTCAAATGCGAAAGATGGAATGTGGAAAGAGAAACCTTAATGATGAGTATAGTCATTTTTACACCAGAAAACATAGTCCAAAAGATGACCAAAGACTTTGATCAATGGACAAAAGTATCCACATTTGTAAAACGAGTCTTACAACTAAAAAAAGAAGATATTGATCATATATAGGTGAGGCAAGTTTGCGTGTATACAGAGGAAAAGAGGCAATAATGGATTTTAGTTGCATTTTGTATTGCAATATGGACTGGAGTGGTGATTTCATTCATGATCTAAATTATAAATAGCAACAAACCAAGCTGGTACGAATAGAGAGCCGAAGCTCGGCTAAAGTCGCTGGTGATCTCAAACCCTTGAAGAAATGAGAAAGCGGATACCGAGGGTTTGTTGGTAGGTGTGAATGGGGGTTTTTTAGTGCAGTATGGGCGACTGCCTAAAGCACAATCGCCTAGTCCCACACTGTCCTAATGACAGGGCGTGCGTAACGCATTTTTACCTCCTCCTCCTTATAAAAAAGGAAAAAAAATTGTATAAAATACTATCTCTACATATTATTGCATTGGGTGCGTTCGCGTAATTACACCTTCACTTTCACTCTTACTTTCACTTTTTCAAAATTTAATTAAATTTTCACTCCCACATCACTTTTACTCTTTCACTTTCACTTTTTTTAAATTTAATTACAATTTCACTCTCACCTCACTTTCACTTTCATTCTCACTTTTCCAAAATTTTATTTAGTTTTCATTGTCACTCTTACTTCCACTTTTCCAAAATTTAATTTTTACTCTCACTTCTTTTTCGCTCTCACTTTTCTCAAATTTAATTCAATTTTCACTCTCACTTCACTTTTAGTCTCACTTTTACATTTCTAAAATTTAATTTAACTTTTACTTTTCCAAAATTTAATTTAATTTTCCTTTACACTTTCACATTTCCAAAATTTAATTTTCATTTATACTTACACTTTCACTTACACTTTTCCAAAATTTAATTAAATTTTCATTTACACTAACACTTTTACTTTTCCAAAAAAAAATTACTTTTTCATTTCCATTTTCACTTTTTCCAAAAGTAAATTTAATATTCACTTACACTCTTACTTTCCCATTAACTTTTGACGAAACTAAACTTAAGTTTTAATAAAACTCATACACGTTTCCTAGAACTTAAATAACATTGTAAAAGGTAAAAATACATTTTTTAAATATCCTAAAGATATCTTAACAATGTCTTAAAATATTTTTTAAATTCTATGACTGGTCTATAGACGTCCAAATGTGTCATATGGCCATTTTTATGAAGTATTTGAGACTTTCGCAGCAAATGTTAAGGATATTCTCAGGACATATTGAGGACATGTGTGGGTCATTCTCGACAGTCTCAAATATCTATAAACACTAAAAAATAAAAAATTGCTTTTTTTCTGCCATTATTTAAATAATAGTTTGAACAAAAGTTTAGATAGAAAAATAAATGCGATTTTTTAAGTATTATAAATAAATAAAATTAATTAATTAAGAGCTTCTTAACCAATAAATGCCCATGCAGAGGAATTGCTAAATTTAAAAGAAAGTAAATCTTTTACCTTACTTAAAACTGACCAAATTCTAAACATATGTGCACGTTCACATGAAAGGGGCTCATTTTGACGGTATTAATTAACTCTCCTGCGCATACGTTTCCACCCACAAAGTCGCTTGCAAATGCATACACTTTTCAGAATGTACGATTTGTACGGCGATCGGTATCTAGAGGTTTTCGGGGTCACTGATTACGAATCCGGGGTCAGAATTCCAAAATTCAAAATGGCGGACCCAATAAGACGGACAATTTTAACAATTAGAAAAAATTCTAATCGTTCCGTGTATTGCTATCTAGGGTTTTTTGTGGTCGCTGATTACAAATATAAAGTCTAAAATTTCAATATTCCAAAATGGAGGACCCAATATGGCGGACAACAATTTTGAAGAAGTTTTCAAATCGACCCATCTATCGATATCTAGGGGTTTTTGAGGTCACTGATTAGAAATATAAAGTCAAAAATTATATCAAAATTCATACACAATTTTTAATTATTACTTTATATTCTTAATCAAAGACTACAATAGAAAACAATTAGAAAACTTTTCCATAATTGTCAGCGACCTCAAAAACCCCTAAATAGCGATAGACGGGACGATCAGAAAACTTTTTCAAAATTGTCATCCGCCATATTGGATCCGCCATTTTGAATTTTATCATTTTGACTCCATGTTTGTAAGCAGCGACCTCTAAACCCTTTGATAATAAGTTTTGGTAAAATTCTATTAATTTTTTTTAAAGTCCACTTTTAAAAAATATAATTGTCCGACATGTTAGATCCGCCATTTTAAATTTTTTAATTTTGACGTTAAATTCGTAATCAGCGCACCCAGGAACCCTTTGATAGACAATTTTTGAAAAATCCGATAAACAAACAATAATTTATAAAACAGAAATTTTTCACTTTTTAAAACATTTTATATGTAATATTTATTGTTAAGTAATATTGTTATTTATATTTATTTTAACAAAAGTTATTAACGAAAATGTTTGGGCGAGTATACTCGTCCTCATACATACGGTAACGGTTCAGTTTGAACGAGTATACTCGGCTTTATGCGCAGGAGGGTTAAGAAATAATTACAATTTTTTGCTAAAAGTGGTTCATTTTTTTGGTTTTTATAAAAATATGTTAGTTATAGGAAGAAACAGTTTAATAAATACGGTACTTTAATAAATTTTCTAGGGATATCCCCGAAACCCGTTGTTTCAATTAATTATTGTTTATATATATATATGGGGGATTTCGCGTCAAGTGATCAAGGGGTCTTTTGGTGCAATGTTTATTTCAATAATTTTTTACTCTTAAACAATTAAACATACAAATTTGACAAAGTACATTTTGGAAAGGTTTTTTCATGCTCTTTTGATTGGAAATAAGCATTTTGAAAAAAAAAATTTTTGACCCAAAAAAATCAAAATTAAAAATTAATTTCAATTTTTGGGGGAGAAAGACCCAATTTTTTTTAAACGAAAGCTGAGGTTTTTTCCTAAAAGGACATATAAATGGTAAAGTGGGACTAGAATGTTTAAACATTGAAAAAATGAGTTTTCTACTCGCCGGAGCGCTCAAAACCCAGTTTTAAGCTCCGTTTAGGAGAAAATTCTTTTTTTCAATGTTGAAACATTCTAGTCCCATTTTACCATTTATATGTTCTTTTAGGAAAAAACCTCAGCTTTCGTTTAAAAAAAAAATTGGGTCTTTCTCCCCCAAAAATTGAAATTTATTTTTAATTTTGATTTTTTGGGTCAAAAAATTTTTTTTTCAAAATGTTTATTTCCAATCAAAAGAGCATGAAAAAACCTTTCCAAAATGTACTTTGTCAAATTTGTATGTTTAATTGTTTAAGAGTAAAAAATTATTGAAATAAGCATTGTACTGAAAAACACAAAAATTTAACCCCCTCCCCCTCGGAAAATATTGGACTAGGTAAAAAAATATTTTCACGAAAAATTACTATCTATGAGTACTACAAAAGCCCCAAGTTTTGCTACGATTAGAGAAAAATTTTTCTCCACCTTGATCACTTGACATGAAATGCCCCATATATATATACCTAAATTTGTCTGCAAAAAATTTAATTTTTTTAAGAAGGACCAGAGTTATCTATTTGTTAATTAACGAAATTATTTAAATAAACTGAAGTATGCATTATTATTTATCGGGTATATATGTATATAAACATTTAAGACCAAGAACATGAAAATCGGATAAAATTTGTTTTTTGACTATTTTTGTTTGTTCTATGATAGTCAGAATAAACATGATTTCAAGTATAAGCCTTCTAAATTTTATTAAATTTCATTAAAAACTTTTGGAAATATTAAGATTTAAAAAAATTAAAAATGGCGTAACTTCAACAAATTTCAAAATTTACAAAAAATGTTTGCTCACTAGTTTTTAGTATCCAATACTACAATTTCATCAAATTACAGCCTAATCCAAAGACCCCATGCAAATCGCATTTTTTCTGACGGAGTCTTAACCATATAGGATATATTGTAAATTTGTGCTGTGCGTTGCAAAACATTTGCAAACGATGCAATCTACCAGATGGGACTACCTCTGCATGGGACTTTATTGGTTAAGAAGCTCTTAATTAATTAATTTTTTAATGGAGGACTCATTTTTAAAAATTTACTCAGATTTGCTTGAAACTCATTTTTTTTAATTTACTTAGATTTGCTTGAAATTTGTTACTCGGGGGTTTTTCGGGTCGCTGATTACGAATATGAAGTCAAATTCCAAACATTCAATTTGGCGGACTAATTTCTAAAAATTGATCAAATCTGATTGAAATTTGTTCCTCAAGGGTTTTTGGGGTGGCGAATTATGAATCTGAAGTCACATTCAGAAAAATGAAAATAGCGGATGTAAAATAGCGTTCTCGATTCTTAAAATTTACTCAGATTTGTTTGGCTCAAAAAGTACAGAATTTGGTTCCCGGTTAAATTTGTTTTGGATTTTTGATTTAAGTTTGACTTAAAGTAATTTGGAATAAATATAACCAATAAAGATTAACAAATTTGACCGGGAACTAATTTATGTACTTTTTGTGCGACGTCTTTCTTACTCGGGGGTTTTTTGGCTCGCTGATTACAAATCTGATGTCAAATTCCAAAAATCAAATACGGTAGATCTAAAATGTCGAAATTATTATACTTTATTTGTTCTGTCTCTACAAGTATCAACTAATCTATATTTTTCAATACATTTCGAGTTCAATGAGGTAACGATTGGAGCTACGAAGAGTACATAAATTTTTTCTAAATTTTACAAGTTTATATTTTATAAACTGTTTCAGAACTGACTGACCATAACCTATTTTGAATTTTTTTAATCTAACTTCAGATTCGTAATTAGCCACCCCAAAAACCCTCGAGGAAAAAATTTCAATTAGATTTGATCAATTTTTAAAAATTAGTCCGCCATATTGAATTTTTAAGATTTTACTTCATATTCGTAATCAGCGACCCCAAAAACACCTGAGTAACAAATTTCAATCAGATTTGAGCAATGTTTTAGAAAATTTCATCTTACGAAAAATTAAGAAATTTTTATGTCCTTCAAGCGTCATTTTAAATTATGATCGAAAAAAATAAAAATTATAAATAGATATTTTTCAAGTACAACTATCGGGAACACGTTTCTGATATTTTTTATTGTATTTTAAAAGCGTTATGACACAGAAAAAAATTCTTTAAAAAAATTACATTGAAAAAATTTGACATTTTTTTAGTATTTTTGAAAAAAGAAGGATTAAATATTATTTTTTTTAATTTTGACTACGCCATTTGAAAGAGCGACCCCAAAAATAGTAGGAAGTGAACTTTTGAAAACTTTTATGGGTTTGTTCTGATAATTGTAAGAGATTGACATTCATGTTGAAAAGCAGCACACATCTCGTCGTTGAAGGGTTAATATACGCATTTTGTAGAAATTTCATATTAAGGTGCATGTACTACTTATATTATATAGTAACAGTAAAGATCCTAAGAAATAAATAATAAAAATTAAAATATTATAATAATATTGTGAAATAATAAATATATATGTAAGTAGAAATAAGTAAACTGTCATCTGAGCTAGCATTAGCGTGTGAGAAATATAATGCTAGTTTTCAAAAATTAAAATTAAAATAGTTTTGATGGTCAACATAACCTCAATGTCGAGACCTGTCCAAAAATGGAATAAAAATTGTTTGGATTTTCTGGATTCTCCAATGGGATCTCCAATTGCATCATTCTTAGCAGAATTGGTGATGCAACATGTTGAAGGGGAAGTTTTAAATTACAAATTGGTGGATGTCATTTTCTATTTCAGATATGTTGATGATACTATTGTTTGTGTAAGGAAGGGGCATATTCGGAGACTGGTGGATGCTTTTAATGAGAAAGGTGGTTCCTTAAAATTTGCAGTAGAGTATTCAAAAAATAATGAAATCAATTTTTTAGAAGTAAAATTAATTTTTAAAATTTTTTTTACTGCGCCAAATTGGTATCAAAAACCATATTCCTTGGGTAGATATTTCAATCTTTGGTCCAACCACCATATTAATATTAAATAGGGAATCATATTTTCTTTAGTTGCTAAAACTATTTTACTATCTAAACCACATTTCCATGCGGAAAATTAATTTTTTTTTTAAATTTGAACAAAATAACTACCCTTATAATTTTATGAGAAGGAATATCTATCCAAGAATACAATTTTTGACTTTAAAAAATAAAAATAATAATAACGTTATGAATTTTGGCAGAAAATTGATCGAACCTTCACGCACTATAGTAATGTTATAGTATAGTATGTTCCTGATGTTCTCAAATCAACCATAAAGACCAACGTTACATATAAATTAAGTTGTAATTGTTGGTATGGCACACATATTGCCCAGACAATACAAGAACTAAGAAAAAAAGTTTCTGCTCATAAACATTCACAACTACGCCAAAAAATCAATACAGCGTTATGTAAACACTCTACGAATTTAAAACATACATTTTGCTTCGACCAAAACAGCAATAAGATCTTAGATGTAGAAGGTTTTTATAGAAACAGAAACTTTTTAGAAATGTATTATATCGCAAAGGACTTAAATTCCGTAAATTTCAGAACCAATATTCACAATCTATCAATAATGTATTTTGACATTATTGGAACATGTGATAGAACTTCGAACACTAAAGGACAATAATTACGGTGCATACATATGGGCATTTCCACGTGAAATTTTTCTATAACATTTTAGAATCAGTTAAACTTTTTTTTTCTCGTTCCTTATAGACAAATATTAAATACGTATTTTTTTATTTTTCCATAATTGCCAAAATTTCGAGATATGAATTTTCGAAATTTGGATTTTTAAAAGCAGGCCTAATTTTAATAGCTTATAACTTTGAAAGTATTGAGTTTCGAAAAAAGTTGTCAAAGAAAGAACGTTTTGGTTTTTCTTCAACTTTTAAATTATTTAAAAAAAACTATTTTTTAAAATTTTTTAGAAAAAAAATTATTTTTTTAGAAACAAATTAATTTATTTTTAATTTGGGCGCGATTAATTTTTATTTTTTTCTTATTTATTTAAACTTGCCAATTTTTTCCATAGATTTTGCAATTTCTATTAACGATATTATTTGTCGGTTTGTGATTTTGTTGACTTTCTTTGCTTGTTATTATGCCGTCTTATATTTAAGTGTTTTGTGTATAATTCTTAATAGTGTTATATAAAGTATAAATTTTAATAATTATTAACTATAATAATAATTTAATAATTATTAAACATTGAATTTAACGATCATTCCGAGTCAACAATTGTTTAACGTTTCGACAGCGCGGCTGTCCTCTTCAGAAACTATAATTTATTTAACAAAATAAAAAATAATAATAAATTTAAAATACATTCTTAAAAAAAATAAAATTAATTATAAACTTATTTTTAAACAATTTTTACCGAAAAATAAAACAAAATTTGAAAACGTTCCAAAAGAACGTCTTGGTCGTGGCGATTACAATTGGACACTGGTGAATAAAATGTGTATAATTTTCTAAGTATAAGTAACTAACGTGAGGTGAATGCCCGTGCCAGTAAACAAAATTCAGGAAATGTCAAGGTAAATCAAATTAGATAAAGAATATTTCATTTCATTTATGAAGTAATTATAGCAATTATTTAGATTTTGTACATCTTCCTTTTTATTAACCGGATTTTTTTGTAAATTAATGTGGATCATTTCTGATATTAAACGTTTATTGTAGTTTGCTTCTTTGTCTAATATAAGAAAATTATTCCAATCAAATTTGTGTCTAAAAAATCATTGTGAGTAGCAATTACATTAGAAATTGAATTTTTATGTTCTTTCATACGAACACCTACCATTCTTTTTGATTGGTTCACATAACATGTAGCGCAATGTTCACAATTAATTTTATAAACAGTATTAGTATTTTCAGATTTTACATTTTTATCCTTGCCTTTTTTAACAAAATTATGATTTATGTTTTTATTATTGCAAGGAATTGATAAAATGGCATAAAAAATTTTATCTTTTTGTATGCAAGTAATTATATCAACGACGTATCTATAGAAAAAAAGTGGTTTAAAAGGTAATTGAGCCTTACAATGAGTCTCAAGATCTTCCATCACAATATCAGCAAGAAGACCAGAAATTGATGATCCCATGGGCGTACCATAAATTTGCAGGTAGTATTTATCATTGAATTTAAAAAAAGTATTATCGAAAAGAAATTGACATATGTTAAGTAATTCATCTAAATCAATATTAAAATTTTGAGAAATTATTCTATAACGTTTGATAATAGAATCACGTACAAGTCCAGAACTAACATTAGTAAACAAAGATGAAACGTCAAGACTAATTAAAATATGGTCATCGGGAATAATGAAATGTTTAATTTTTTCAATAAAATCAAAACCGTTTTGTACATAATATTTTGGTTTCATAATAGATTTATCAAGTATTTCGAACAATTGTTTGAATAAAAAGGACGTTGGGGAACCAATAGTTGACACGACAGGTCTTAAAGGATTATCCTTTTGGTGGGTTTTCGGTAATCCGCAAATCCGTGGAAGGGTTGTGTTAGTTAAGGTCAATTAGATATCATTATATTTTCTAAATTAAGGTATAAATCCTTAATTTATAAAGGATCTCGGACGTTAAAGATTACTTAATTAATTATAGTTTCTGTTTAAAAGTCCATTGTTATTTAAATGTTTTAAAATATTAGAAGTATTAGTTCTTAATTTCTGTATTGGATTTCTATTAATAATTTTGTATGTTTTTTTTATCTGATAGTAAAGTTTCAATTTTTTTGTATATTCCAATCTATCCAACGCAACCGTGACATTTCCCTTGTCCGCAGTAGTATAAATAATATTTTTGTGTACTTTAACAAATAACTTTGTGTCATTTAGCATTTTAGCGAAAATTCTATCATTGACATTAATGTGACATAAACCAATTTGGTTGTATGTTGAAAGGATTATTTATATTTATGTTAGGGTTACGGTTGTTAATCAAATTTTTTGTCAGATCGGTTTCTACAATTACTTGCAAAAGAAGCATGTTGTAAATTGTGTGTATTGTAGATAAACTAAGAAGTGTTAGAAACATTATCATCAATGACAGATTTCAAATGATTGATCTTTATAGATAAATAACACTGGTCGCCAAAAGTGATTTTTTCTCTGATTTAAAGATCGGACAATGATATGCTCATAGGATTTTCATCGCTGAAGACGAACATGACCTCCAAAAGAGCCCATCACGTCGAGATTTTGAGAAAAATGGACTCAAAGTGTCAAAAAACCTTGTTTTTGGCCTTTTTTGATCACGTGTAGAGAATTATGCCGACGTGCTAGAAATCTCTAATTAGGCTTAAATAAAAGTTTGAATTGTCAATTATAAAAATCGAATCTAAAATTTTTTGAATTAGTCAAAAATTTTCATGTAGCACAAATTTTTCATGTCCCTGCGCGCTCTAATTGTACTCATAGAGCGGTCCACTTAGGCACTATTAATAATTAATTTTATTTGCGCTATATATTGTTATTTATCATTTTTGGGCTCGCTAATTTATACGAATTTTGAAACCACGATTTTGAAATTTTTAATTTTGACTTGAGATTCGTAATCATCGACCTCGAAAACCCCCAAATACCAAGTTTTAGTTAAATCCATCAATTTTCAAAATTTATATGTTCGCCATTTTAAAACCGCCATAGAATTTTTTAATAACGATCTTACATTTAATCAGAAACATTCAGCGAGCCCAAAAATGCTAAATAACAATAAGTAGCGTAAATAAAATTAATAAGTAATAGTACCATAGTGTACCGCTCTATGAGTACAAGCAGGGTTGTGCAGTGACGCGTCACTGGCGGTTTTCGTCGTATAATACATTTTCGACGTAATATACTGTATAAAACGTAGAAAACTATGTATATTGCATACCGACATCTTACATCTATACATAACCTCACTTTTTCAAATTACGATTGTGACAACGGTCAAAAACTCAAAGCTGATATTTAATTCATTGATATTGATTGATTGATTCATTCATATTCATTGATTTGTGAGTTGAAATTAAAAGTTCAGATTAAAAACTATTTGCAAAAAATGACAACAAAATTAAAGTCCACAACTCATCCAATATATCCCTTATCATAAATTGCAATTTGAACGTTTGATAACAGTAGATGAATCAAATCAAAATAAATCAAATGTTGCAAAATGTTTGCACTGCAACAATATTTTGAAAAATATTGGATACAAACGTCTGTTAGGACATAGGTAATAATAAATAATTTGTAATCTTTTTTTATAAACATTTTTGTTTCAAATTAATATATTCATCCTGAATTCCTCTTTGTTTTAAATAAAGAATAATTACTGTTTATTTGTTAAAGGAATATTTGCAATAAAAAACAAAATAAAAGTGTTTTTCAAAGTTTTGTTGCAAAGCAAGCATAAGGCCACATTTTTTCCGTTTTCCAATTTTTGTAATTCGAAACATAATTCTTTCCACGAATTATGTTTCGGTCGACCACCACAATTCATAGTGACAAAAATGTACACATTTATTTACAAAACAATTTAAAAAACTTTCTTATAACAACAAATCTGACCTAAGGATACGAACACGTGAGCTATAAGTATTATACATTTTGTAGAAAACCAAAGAGGTATATTACGTATGTAACATACGTAGAAAACCTATGTAACTTACCTCAGGTATATTACGTGTACAACATACAAGTAGAGCGCGCGCACATGAAAAACTTATGCTATATGAAAATTTTTGACTGATTCATAACTTTTTCGATTTGATTCTTGTAGTTGACAGTTCAAGCTTCAATTTAAGCATAATTAGAGATTTCTAGCATGTCGGCATCATTTTCTACACGTGATCAAAAAACCAAAAACAGGGTTTTTTTAAAACTTTGAGTCTATTTTTCTCAAGATCTCGATGTGATTGGCACTTTTGGAAGTCATATTCGTCTTCAGCGATGCAAATCCTATTAGAAAATCATTGTCCGATCTTTAAATCATTTTTCGTGTCGACCAGTGTAATAAGTGTGAATACAATTTATCTTTAATAATAATATTAAGTAATTTGTATTTGATGCGTTTCAGTAATAATTTGAAATTTGATTTTTCAGTACGACTATGGAAAGTTAAATGGTTTAAGCTAGAGCCAATAGAATCAATATGTTTTGGTATCAAATCACACGCAGGATAGTTCAAAAGAAAATGTAGTTAAAATATGAACTTGGTGTAGTCTTGATTAATGTTAATCCATATAATAATATCATATAATAATTTAATTTAATAATTAACCCTTAAACCGCACACTGACGAATCCATCCTTAAACTGCAAACTGGGTGTGCGACACCCGGGGACTTTTAAGTGTGTTCTCCATGTTGGAATAGGATATTATCTTTTGTAAAAATTATCTTATATAGCTCAATACACCCACGGTGCGGTTTAAGGGTTAATTAAAATAAATTAGAATGTCTAAATCATTAATGAAAGAAAATAAGAAAAATATTTTTTTTAACTTATTTCAATAAAAGCAATTTTAATAATAATTTACATTTCTTTACACTCATAAAAGTTTATTTACTACAGAAATATTAATAATTATTAGTATTCAATAAATTACTCGCCATGCTTTAATATAAGCTAATATAATTAACTTTTGTTTTCGAGAACGCGTTACAGCATTTTCCAAATTTGTACTGACCTAGTACTGACTAACAGTATAAAATCAGTACTGGACAGCTTTACCAGGCAGGGTTTTCCCAGTACTCACTCAGTACTGGAGTCAGTACTGCTATACTGGCAGTCAGTACTATGCCAGTATTAAAAATCTATTTGGATCATACTTTTTTTAAATTTGTAAATTTAGCTGAAATTTGTCAATTCTCAATCAGAAAGTACCCTTAAATTGTTTAAAATTATATCAACATTAATAACTTATATTTTAATTAAAAACAAATTTTCAAAATGAAAAGTGAGGGGCTAACTCTGCTGGGATAAAAAAATGAAAACAATATCATAGTTTTAAAATTTCTTTTCAATTATTATTGATTGACGGTGACTTTTAGGTTTAGATATCAGTACTTTTGGAATTCGTAACTTTGTGGATGTGGTTCCAGCTTCATAGTTAGTAAAGGGATTTATTAATGAGTTTAAATATGTTTCAAGAAAAATTCTGAGAAAAATTGAAGGTAATTGTTTACTTATGCGGCTTTTCTCAATTTTGCATAATTTTTGATAATTCTTTTTGGAAAAGCTTTCAGTCAGCTAGAAAATGAAAAATTCGTTGGGGAAGGACGAAAAAGTTTATTACCGGAAACCAGGAATGGGAAACAAAATTAAAATTTTCGTTTTTTGCATATAACTTTCTCAAAACTAATAATATCAAAAAATTTCCTTTATAAGAGTTGTAGATCATGTCAAAATACATCTTTTTTATTTTACACAATTTCTTTCTAAATTGAGTATTTTCGAGAAAATTTAAAAATCCATAATAATAATGTACTGAAGAATAAGTACTAGAAGGTACCGAACCCAGACCCGACCCCCCTCCACCGTGTCGCCAAAAAAGGCCTTTTTTAAGGTGCTTCAATGAGAGACCACAACAAAGGCTTTTAGAACTGTTACATTTAGGATGTTCGATACTCAAGGAAATCGTTTCACATTTTGGTGGTGTCACACTTGAGATGTTCGATACTCGAGGAATTAGTTTCTTATTTTGGAGGTGTCAAATTTGAGAAGTTCGATACTCAATGAACAATGGTTGTCTTGTCGTGCTGAGGGAAGCGACAATTTTCACTTATATTCGTTTCAACCATTGACTGTTAAGGTAGTAAATTTTCGTGCTTTGAATTCTTAAAGCTTCTGAATGATGACAACTGCAAACTAAGCTGCAGCTTTATTGTTGTCTCTTCTTGAGGCACCTTAAAAAAAGGCTTTTTTGGCGACACGATGGAGGGGAGACGTGTCTGGGTTCGGTACCTTCTAGTACCAACTAGAATGTCAATTTGACTCTCTTTCTGCATTAGGAAAGGAAAGGAAACGAGTTGCGGAGGGCTCCGCCCGCCTTTGCTGTGGTCTCTCCTTGAGGCACCTTAAAAAGGCTTTTTTTGGCGACACGGTGGAGGGGGGTCGGGTCTGAGTTCGGTATCTTCTAGTACCAACTAGAATGTCAATTTGACTCTTTTTCTGCATTAGAAAAGGATAGGAACAAGTTGCGTAGGGCTCCGCCCGCTTTTGTTGTGGTCTCTCCTTGAGGCACCTTATTCTTCCGTACATCATTATTACGGATTTTTGAATTTTTGAAATTTCTCAAAAAATACTTAATTTATGAAAAAAATGAGTACAATAAAAAAGATATATTTTGACATGGTCTACAACTCTTATAAAGGAAATTTTTTTATATTATTAGTTTTGAAAAAGTTATATGCAAAAAACGAAAATTTTAATTTTGTTTCCTTTCCTGGCTTCCGACAATAAACTTTTTCGTCCTCCCCCAACGAATTTTTCATTTTCTAGCTGACTGAAAGCTTTTCCAATAAGAATTATCAAAAAATATGCAAAATTGGGAAAAGCCGCATAAGTAAACAATTACCCAATTAAACATGCAAATTTGACAAAGTACATTTTGGAAAGGTTTTTTCATGCTCTTTCGATTGGAAATAAGTATTTTGAAAAAAAAATTTTTGATTCAAAAAAATCAAAATTAAAAATAAATTTCAATTTTTGGGGGAGAGAGACCCGAATTTTTTTTTAAACGAAAGCTGAGGTTCTTTCCTAAAAGGACATATAAATTATAAAGTGGGACTAGAATGTTTAAACATTATAAAAAAGAATTTTCTCCTAAACGGAGCTTAAAACCGGGTTTAGAGCGCTCCGGCGAGTAGAAAACTCTTTTTTACAATGTTTAAACATTCTAGTCCCACTTTATCATTTATATGTCCTTTTAGAAAAAAACTAAGCTTTGGTTTAAAAAAAACAAAAAAACGGGTCTATCTCCCCCAAAAATTGAAATTTAATTTTGATTTTTTTGGGTCAAAAATTTTTTTTTTCAAAATGCTTATTTCCAATCGAAAGGGCACGAGAAAACCTTTCCTAAATGTACTTTGTCAAATTTGTATGTTTAATTGTTTAAGAGTAAAAAATTATTGAAATAAACATTACACCAAATGACCCATTGATCACTTGACGTGGAATCCCTCATATATATACTGCCGTCCTGATGAAGAAAATGGTTACTTGCAGTCAGAGTGATTTTTGAGATATTTAAGGAAACGCGTTTCTAACGAGCTCCACTAATATTTAAAAGTTTTTTTAATATTTACAATTGCTATTAACTAAATTTAATATGTTCTATTTAATGGCGTTGAAATAATTTAAAAATTTTAATTTATTATAAACAAAATCTCTAATACTGTTAAAAATTAATTTTGAAATCGTCGAAATACTGCCTTAAAAGCGTAAGTGCACTTACGGCCTGAGAAGCTTAATTTTTGACACTGCTCTACTAACCGTAGCTGCAAATATTTTAGCTTATGGCGTGCACAATGCAAAAATGCAAGTACGCTTCTGAAAGTTGATCTTTTTGGGGATATAAAACTTGAGAATAAAGTAGATAAGTGTTATACGGTTCAACGCCTTATTTTTTTGGGTCTAGTCGGGCTACATTTCCAAGCCGCACCCGCTAATACGGTTCGAGCTCCAATGAAAGTTCTCATCTACGTCATCATTTTGGCGAATCTTTGCAAGTACGGTTAAATTTTCTGCAAGTACGGTTCTATAAATAAGTATTTCACGAAAATCTCTGCAAGTACGATAATTAGGGTCTCATCATCTTTAAAATTAATTAATATCGGTAAAATGTAATACTGTAGATAGATTCTAAATTTTATAACGAATCCAACGGTATAAAAATCTCATTTTTCATAAAAATTACACTTTAACCACTTTCTTTATCAGGACTTCAGTATAACTATACTTAATCATTTCAAAATTAATTCAATTTCTTAACTTAGTCTACTGGTGGAGTAATTCTTTCATTATTTATCAAAAAAGGGAATTTTTTAAATATTTTGTCGTAGACAAAAGAGACTAATGTAAGTTAAAAAATTGAATTAATTTTAAAATGATTAAGTAAAATTTTTTATTAAATCATTTATTTATTTTATGGTAGTTCTTTAATAATTAAGATATTTGATAAGAATTATTGTTAGAAATAGAAAAATTTAAAGGTTTCATATTAAAATTCGTGGTAAATAAGTTTTTCTTTGTTTTCAAACAAATTTTACTTTTAAAAATAGTATAATTTACTTCAAGGAATCTAAATTTTATTGAAAGCCGAATATTATTTAAAATGTTACGAGCAATTAATACTCTAAGCGAAGCAACTTTTATTATGTTGTTATTATTTATTATACTTTTATATTTAGTTTTTACTCGAAAAAGCATATGCTATGGAACAAAATTCCAGTTACACACATATATCCCTTTCTCATATAGAACGTAACATTACAGTAATATGCGGTAATATTACTGTAACATTACTTTAATCTAACACGCTTTTGGAAAAATTGAAAAACAGTTTTGTCTCTAATGATAAAATAAGTAAAAAATTCTTGTTTAATCATTAAATATACATTTTTAAGTTATTTTTATTTACTTTACATGCTCGTGTAGTAGTACTGGAATTTTAAATTAATTTTGCTTAAAAAAATTTACTATAAGATTACTGTAAATTTATACTTAAGTATTGAATACTAAAATTTGAATTATTAAAGTAGGTTATATTTTTTTTCCTGTACCATTTTTAACTCTTAAATATATAGGATGGTCAAAAATCACAACGTAAAAAGAACACAAAGTCGCTTGCGGAGTAGTTCGTTGTAAAGTCGTCGAACGGAGCAAAAATGTCCATCAGAAAACATTCACAAAGCACTTCCAGGAAGTTTAAAAAATTTTAATTATTTAAATTTTGCATTGTTTTAAAGTAAAAAAGTGGGTTTAATTAAAAAGGAATGATCGTCACTACTACAGCACACATGAGGGTAAGGCAGACTCGAACCACAAGTCTCATAGGATAGCCCTCGAAGTGAGGTGCTGGGATAGAGCTTTACGCGCTCAACCAAATCGCTCTTGACTTTACAGGGTTAGTTTATACATCATACATTTCATTCTATCTTTGAGTAAATATATATGATATATACAGTGCCGGCCAAAATTGCCAGTCCATCCATTTTTGAAGGAATAACAAAATTTTTGTAACATAAAATTTATGAAAACTAAAATTTTTTTTGGTTTATGTTTTGAAAAACGATAAAATTTTGAAAAAAATAAGAACTCACAGAAGTCATTTGACAAATATTTTTTCAATATATTCTTTAAAAATCGCCATTTTCAATGTTTTACAAAAATTTAAATAACTTCTAAAACAATAAACGCTTTTTAGTAATCTTAGGCACGGTGGTATATTCCTCTGTCCAGATTTACCCTAACTGACCCTAATACTTTTCTTTAATTTTAAATAATGTAATATAACAATTTAAATAATATTTCTGACATAATAAGTCAGTTTTGTTTAAATATTACAATACATGTTAAGGCACATATTTTTGCCAATTTACGGAAATTATACCAGTTACTGTACAGAAAAAAAATTAACGAAAAGGTTATATATAATATATATAAAAACGGCTCGGCAAGTTATGGGCTATAAATTTTTAACACATTATTTAGAATGCAAATAACCCAAATCAGCAAAAAAAATGATGTGCTAAGACATTTCATTCAAAGTTGATTCAAGACCACCGTGCCTAAGATTACTAAAAAGCGTTTATTATTTTAGAAGTTATTCAAATTTTTGTAAAACATTGAAAATGACGATTTTTTAGGATATCTTGTACAAATTTTGGCCAAATGACTTCTGAAAGGTCTTATTATTTTCAAAATTTTATCGTCTTTCAAAATAAAACCTAAAGAAATTTTAGTTTTCATAAATTTAATGTTAAAAGATGTTTTTGATTCCTGTAAAAATGAGTGGACTGACAATTTCGAACGAGTCTGTAAACTAACCCTGGAAAGTCAAGTGGCGATTTGGTTGAGCGCATAAAGCGCTATCCCAGAAGCTCACTTCAAGGGCTATTCTATGAGACTTGGGGTTCGAGTCCGCTTACCCTCATGTGTGCTGTAGTTGTGAAGATCATTTTTTAAATGAGACCTACTTCTTTATTTTGAAACAATGCAAAATTTGTATAATTTAAATTTTTTAAAACCTTTTTAAATAATCATTTCACAAAAAAATTTTTTAATAATTTTTGGAAATTTCCTGGTATAACTTCCAGGAAACTTACTTTGACAGCTTACAAGAAGTTTCCACTGTCAGTTTGGAGGGAAGCAACTTTCAAGAGAAGTTTCCAGGAAGTTTCTATGGGAATCTTCTAGGAAGTTCCCATGGGAAGTTTCTAACCTGCGGATATTATTGTATTTCCTGGAAATTTACAGGAAGTTACCAAGGTTAACTTCCGAAGGTTGCCACAAGAAACTTCCTGGAAGTTTTTGTGCTATGTGGGCAAAAGAATACGGAAATACATTAGATACAAGTAAAATTATTGAGAAATAGAAAAGTTACAATATATACAATGTTTGCAGTATTGCAGCAAATCCATGTTAAACCACATTTAAAGTTTAAGCCTTCGGCGGCACGGGTTAATATTTATCAAATGGGCTGTTCTTGTTGGTAGCTAATTTTTTCACATTTTAATTCAAATTCCGGCCGGCGTTCTAAGAAATTTCAACTTTTCTAAAATAAGAATCACCCTACTACATAAGACACATTGCTGTCCAAAGTAGTTGAATTTTTAGAAAAAAAATTTTTAGTGCATTTTTAGGGTTGAGAACATTTTCTTTGGTCTGTTTGTAATAGTAACTTTTTTACCACTAGTGGCTAAAATGAACTTTTTTTAATACTAGTTTACAAGAATTTTTAGTGACACAATTTCTAACCATTTTTTTTCTTTCCGCATTAAAGGATAATTTATTTTCAGAACATTTGTCCTCCTTTAATTTGACTAATGTACATTTTCAATTATTAGAAATTCTTCAAGTAGTGTGCGTTGTTGAGAGAACTACACAAATCGACCGAATGATCGATATGTGTGATAAAAGAAAAGATGGAGGGAAAAAAGGCAACCCACTTTATACACATATACATGTATGACAATGAGCGTCGCAAGCATAATCGCATTAGCATCATACGTCACAATAATGCGAGCACGTCAGCGTATGTGTCGTGCTCGTCAGTAATTCGTTTGTAGAGGAAAAACGATATGCTTGACGTACTTTTAATCCATTATCAGATAAAGCTTGGTTGGTTGGTTCATTTTTTTGAATTATTAAAAGATAGGCGCGTTTTATTCGACACAATCAACATCAACTATAATCTAAAAGTATCCTCCACTTGCGCTCACAAAAGAAAACAGACTAATCTCAGACAGAATCAGACGTTAATTTATTATACAAGCTTCATAATTTCATAACTCTTTTTCAAAGCAGAGGAATTTAGAAGTGGAATTAAAAATTGCTGTTTTAATTAAAATTATAATGACTATCAATTCAATATTTGTATTTAATTATTATAAAGTATTGCTATTTAGAAAATTTAATGGAAATATTAGTTATAAAAAGCAATAACTAATTTTAATAATTGCTTACAGGAATTTGTGTAGAAAACACTATTTTTCTATAAAGCATCCTTATTTACATCACAAGATTTTTTATTATTTTTAGCCATTGTCACTAAAAAAAAAAATTTAACATTTATAAAAAGTTACAATTATGTCACTATATTTCAACTTTATAGAAAAAGAATTTATTTGGAAAAATATATTAATAGAAAAACAATAATTTTATTTATAGAGAATTTCTGATTTTAAAAACTCAAACATTTTAATTTTTATCAAATTTAAATTCTCTTTTCAATCTTTAAACATAACGGAATACAAATTTTTCACATGGTTTTAGAGTTTAAAGAAGGCTTTAAATGTCATAGTGAAAGAAGTCGGAATTTTGACTCCGTTAACATTTACAGGATCAACTTTAAGGCATTTATAGGCTATTTTTAAAAATTCACTAAGTAGTTTCAAATTGACAAGCGCTATTACATCAATAACGAACGTCAAAACAATTGCTGATTAAGTACTATTGAACTTATTACGTTAAATGAGGTGAATATGACCCTATGCTTGATTTCAATAAGAAAATTTATAAAAGGATTAGAAATTTTTCGGAACTGACGTAAAAACCTTGAAAGCTATAACAAGATTTAGATTACAGCTTTTGTAACCCAAAGAGTAGTGGCTCTCGAACCCTTGAATTACAAGGGGTGATATAGAACCAATAGAGAGAAAGACAGAGAAAATTGAATGAAGGGGTGTAAAAAAGAAGCAATTTCCCTTCATTATAGAGTGAATCCTGTTGGAGTCATGAATGAAATCGCATAAAATACAGGTATCTGTGAATGAAGTATTTTGAAATACGAGCTACCGTCTCCATAACACTACAAGAAATCGAAAAGGCTTTTATATATATATATATATATATATATATATATATATATATATATATATATGAGGGATTCCACGTCAAGTGATCAAGGGGTCATTTGGTGTAATGTTTATTTCAATAATTTTTTACTCTTAAACAATTAAACATACAAATTTTTTTTAAACGAAAGCTGAGTTTTTTCCTAAAAGGACATATAAATTATAAAGTGGGACTAGAATGTTTAAACATTGAAAAAAGAGTTTTCTACTCGCCGGAGTGCTCTAAACCTGGTTTTAAGCTCCGTTTAGGAGAAAATTCTTTTTTTCAATGTTTAAACATTCTAGTCCCACTTTATCATTTATATGTCCTTCTAGGAAAGAACCTCAGCTTTCGTTTAAAAAAAATCGGGTCTCTCTCCCCCAAAAATTGAAATTTATTTTTAATTTTGATTTTTTTGAATCAAAATTTTTTTTTTCAAAATCGAAAGAGCATGAAAAAACCTTTCCAAAATGTACTTTGTCAAATTTGTATGTTTAATTGTTTAAGAGTAAAAAATTATTGAAATAAGCATTGTACTGAAAAACACAAAAATTTAACCCCCTCCCTCTCGGAAAATATTGGACTAGGTAAAAAAATATTTTTACGAAAAATTACTATCTATGAGTGCTACAAAAGCCCCAAGTTTTGCTACGATTAGAGAAAAAATTGTCTCTACCTTGATCACATGACATGGAATGCCCCACACACAAATATATATATATATATATATACTATTTCTTATATTTATTTTAATTTTCAAATCATGTTCTCATAATATCAATGCATAGTAATAAGTTAGAGTAAATTATAACAGGCGATATTAAAAGAAAGCATTTAAAAAGAATTTTATTTAGCGGACATGATTATGAACTTATGATGCCCTTATAGGTACTTCTTTATACATAAAGGTAAAAAAATTGTCAAATTTTCTAAATCCTCCTCAGAATTTAACGTCTGAATAATTGAAGTTGGCAAATTGCAGCTTGCCAATCCTACATTTGCTTTCCTCCCAAACAAAGCTTCAAATGGGGTTGGTTTGATTCCGGAATGTAAACTGTTATTTTTTTGAAATTGACAGAAGCGTAAACCTTCGCTCCACTTAAGTGTTCTATTATCAATCATCCAAGCCCTGATCATGTCTTCAACATCTCGATTGCATCTTTCTATACTACCCTGGCTTTGGGAATAGCGAGGTTTGCTATGTACCAACTTTAAATCAAGCCACATAATTTCTAGCTCATTAATTATCGAATTGACAAATTCTCATCCATTGTCCGATTGCAGAATCGCTGGAGCGGAAAGGTACAAAACACATCGATCAAATTATAGCAAACTTCCACAGCAGATTTTGTTTTAAGAAGCTTTAGTACAGTATATTTTGTCACATGGTCCTGGTACTTGAAAATAAATTTGTATTCTCCGTCTTTGCTGGACTGCATATCGATTAGGTCAACTTGAACGCGTGCATAAGGTTGTTTACTTAAAATTGGTTTCACTACAACACCTTTTTTAGGATGTAAACATATTTTTTTAAACATCGATAATCACTCTAATTTTTCTTGTCTTTATTTTTTAATCTTATCACTTTTTCAACAATTTTATTATAAACTTTTTCGTCGCTTCTTGAAACCGAGTTTTCCGCAAAAACTAGCGTTCTTAATTTATTTTCAAAAACATTTTTCATTTCAATAGAAACCATGATTATTTTCAAATGAATAGAAATGTACCTTCGCCTAAGGCTCCTATAGTACTAAATTAGTTTTCAATTCACAATTAAAATTGTGTCGTCATTCTCTTGGCATCATTGTCAATCAATATTCAATAATAAACACTGCGATTAATTTGGACAACATTATAAAAACGCGCTGTACAGAGCTCGATCAGTACAAAAATACCTGTACCAAGCCCAGGAATTTCAGCTTTGTACAAAATGCCTTGTACCAATCGCGGTCTGTACAAAAATTGTTGTACACACCGCGGTCTGTACAATTTCGGGCTTGGTACGTAACATATATATATATATATATATATATATATATATATATATATATATATAAACTGTCGGTAGGTCGTTCTCTAACTTAATATAATAGGATTACACAGGCCGACAAATTTTAATCAACTGCATGTTGCCTAAAATATTACTGCCGATTCTTACAGGATTTTGTCCCTAGAATACGAATCTGACCTTGAAAATATTGGATTGGCTCTAGTTTTTAATCAATTTACGTTTCAATATACAAAATATGCATTTTTAGCATTTTTTGAATGAATGTACAACAATACACCGAATCAGTAAATCTGTCCACATAGCACAAAATGAAAGTTTAAACACTGCTCTTCAATATCCAAAAACAAAAAATGTAATTTATGTACACTTTAACCTGTAATGTCAAAAGAGACATTCGCTGTTCCACAAGCATATTGAAAACAACAGTACTTTTGACCATGTAAGGTAATTTAAATAACAATTAGTCTCTCTAGGGGTTTTTATGGTCGCTGCTTACTGATCTGTATTTAGATTTTAATATTCAAAATGGCGAATCCAATATGGCAGAATTTTTTTAAAATTTTAAATTTTTATCATAAAAGGCGTAAATTATCTTTAAAAATTTGGTCCGCCACTTGTAATTTTTATATTTCATAGCAGATTTGTAACTAGCGATTATAAAAACGCCAGAGACACTAATTTTCACTTGAATTACCTTACATGGTCAAAAGTAACATTAATTTTAATACGTTTATGGAACAGCGTATGTTTTTATGGACATTATAGGTTAAAGTGTACATAAATTACATTTTTTGTTTTTGGATATTCAAGAGCAGTGTTTAAGCTTTCAATTGGTGTTATGCGGACAAATTTACTGTTTCTGTGTATTGTTGTACAACAACTTAACAACTTAACAACTTACAACAACTTAATATAATAGGATTATTTATCATTTTAATATTGGAAAAAAATTAATTTTAATATAATAATAGCACATTATTTGTTTTTGTTTTAAATATTATTTGAAATAATACAAATATATTTTTTAAACTCATATTTTAAAAAAATAATATTTTTCAAGAAAAACTAACAATTTTTTGTTTTAAAATGTATAAATAATTTTTTAATGCAAAAAATAAATATTAAAAAGGTCCACATCAGGACCACAAGTGGGGCCCCACTTACCAGGTTGGCTATACTTTTTCTGCATGGGTATTTACATTAATTTATATAATTAAATTAATTAACCCATTAACGCCCAAATGTACAATTTTTTAGAACAAAGTTTGACACTATATTTTAATATAAAAACACAACAGAAAAAATTCCGCAATATTAATTTCTTATTGGCCAAAAACCACTCTTTCGAATGGCGTTTTTTTGCAAAACTTGATAGATTTCTTTATAATTTGATTGCTTAATGTTTTTGATGTCCCTGATCACGAAATCAAAGTCAGAGTTTAAAATTTCAAAATGGCGGATACAACACGGCGGACGAAATTTTTTTTTGAAATCTGTGGATTCGCTTTAAATTTGTTACTCGGGGGTTTTCAGGGTCGCTGATTACGATTCCAAAGTTAGATATTGCAAATTCAAAATGGCGGATCCAATACGTCGGATAAAATTCAATTGGGCGAATAAAATGGTTAAAAACTAATTGGATTTACTTGAAAATTGTTACTCGGGGGTTTTCAGTGTCGCTGATTACAAATTCATAGTCAGATTTAGAAATTTTAAAAATGGCGGATCAAATGTGGCTGATGGCTTAGTTAAAAGTTGATTGGATTTGACTGACATTTGTTAGTTAGGAGTTTTTAGGGTTGCTGATTACGAATCATACATCCATTTTTAAAATTCAAAATGGAGGATTTAATTACAGTATTAATTATTAGTTTATTATTTCAGTGTATAAACAACTTTTATGAAATAAAATAACACATAAACATATTACTATTTTATAATACTTGTTTATTCACTAAAGTAAAATCTATTTCATTCAAATAGCCAACTAACTTTTATTTCACTTTTATTTCACATTTTATTTCAGTATATCACGGTACCCTGGAATTAATCTCAACCCTCAACATTGTCCCTTTTAAAGATTCCTGTTGCAAATTGTTGGGGGTACATCACTAAATATTTTCTGGCAAGAAAAATCAAAATCCGTCTGACGCTTTTTTTTAATTTCAATTTTTGTCTTTTTAGCGCCAAATTTAAAAAAACTGATTTTTATGATCATTTAAAGGAAAATTCAACTTCAAATGGTCAAATTTTGTTCAAGAAATTATACAAAACCATAATTCTGGTAGAAATTAAAATAGCAGAATCCCAAAAGATCCGGAAAACTGTAAATATTCCAAAAAAAATCTCACCGTCGTTTTCTTCAAATTGTCTGTCAAGTCTTATAAAAATAAGGTTAATTTCAAAACTTATAAAAATTTTCCAATAAGTTACAGTTACGTTTTCAAATTTTTAAAACAAAATATTATATTATAAAATGAACATCTTTTTAATCAGTAATTAAAATTTTGCATTTAAAAGTAAAGAAAATCTAGGGTCTCTTTGCAACGTTTCTATTGATTTTATATTTTCTGATTTAAATTTTGTTTGATTTATTAATCATATAAGTAGTGAAAATTCTGTTATTCGATTTTGATTAAAACATTTAATAATAAACAGTTTCATAACTTCCGAATTTAGAATTTAAGTTATTGTTTTAATAATAAAATAATTTTAAAATATCAACTATGCAGAGAAACAAACTTGAATCAAAGTAACACAAAAACAAAAGAACAACTACATTCTTCATTTTTGGTATCTCTTAAACCTTTGCTGCAAAAATTGAAGTAATAAAATTTAGTTAAGCTCTGAAGTTACTAAAATCACTAATCAAGGATTCGGAAATCGTAGATTTCGAATCCAATGTTAGTTTTCTAAATTTAAAAATGGCGGATCCAATATGGCGGACAAATTTTTTTAAATCGATTAAATTGGTTTTAAATTCGTTACCCGGAGATATTTTGGGATAGCTGATTAAGAATCCAATGTCAGATTTCAAAAATTAAAAATGGCGGAATTTGAATTATAAAAATGGATGTATGATTCGTAATCAGCAACCCTAAAAACTCCTAACTAACAAATGTCAGTCAAATCCAATCAACTTTTAACTAAGCCATCAGCCACATTTGATCCGCCATTTTTAAAATTTCTAAATCTGACTATGAATTTGTAATCAGCGACACTGAAAACCCCCGAGTAACAATTTTCAAGTAAATCCAATTAGTTTTTAACCATTTTATTCGCCCAATTGAATTTTATCCGACGTATTGGATCCGCCATTTTGAATTTGCAATATCTAACTTTGGAATCGTAATCAGCGACCCTGAAAACCCCCGAGTAACAAATTTAAAGCGAATCCACAGATTTCAAAAAAAAATTTCGTCCGCCGTGTTGTATCCGCCATTTTGAAATTTTAAACTCTGACTTTGATTTCGTGATCAGGGACATCAAAAACATTAAGCAATCAAATTATAAAGAAATCTATCAAGTTTTGCAAAAAAACGCCATTCGAAAGAGTGGTTTTTGGCCAATAAGAAATTAATATTGCGGAATTTTTTCTGTTGTGTTTTTATATTAAAATATAGTGTCAAACTTTGTTCTAAAAAATTGTACATTTGGGCGTTAATGGGTTAATTAATTTAATTATATAAATTAATGTAAATACCCATGCAGAAAAAGTATAGCCAACCTGGTAAGTGGGGCCCCACTTGTGGTCCTGATGTGGACCTTTTTAATATTTATTTTTTGCATTAAAAAATTATTTATACATTTTAAAACAAAAAATTGTTAGTTTTTCTTGAAAAATATTATTTTTTTAAAATATAAGTTTAAAAAATATATTTGTATTATTTCAAATAATATTTAAAACAAAAACAAATAATGTGCTATTATTATATTAAAATTAATTTTTTTCCAATATTAAAATGATAAATAACACATGCCAACAAAATTTTGTGGCCTAACCAATAGAAGCTGATTTTTATAGGATTTTGTCCATAGAATACGAATTTGATCTTGAAAATATTGGATTAGCTCTAGTTTTTAATCAATTTACATTTCATTATACAAAATATGCATTTTTGGCATTTTTTGAATGATTGTACAACAATACACAGAAACAGTAAATTTGTCCGCATAACACCAATTGAAAGCTTAAACACTGCTCTTGAATATCCAAAAACAAAAAATGTAATTTATGTACACTTTAACCTATAATGTCCATAAAAACATACGCTGTTCCATAAACGTATTAAAATTAATGTTACTTTTGACCATGTAAGGTAATTCAAGTGAAAATTAGTGTCTCTGGCGTTTTTATAATCGCTAGTTACAAATCTGCTATGAAATATAAAAATTACAAGTGGCGGACCAAATTTTTAAAGATAATTTACGCCTTTTATGATAAAAATTTAAAATTTTAAAAAAATTCTGCCATATTGGATTCGCCATTTTGAATATTAAAATCTAAATACAGATCAGTAAGCAGCGACCATAAAAACCCCTAGAGAGACTAATTGTTATTTAAATTACCTTACATGGTCAAAAGTACTGTTGTTTTCAATATGCTTGTGGAACAGCGAATGTCTCTTTTGACATTACAGGTTAAAGTGTACATAAATTACATTTTTTGTTTTTGGATATTGAAGAGCAGTGTTTAAACTTTCATTTTGTGCTATGTGGACAGATTTACTGATTCGGTGTATTGTTGTACATTCATTCAAAAAATGCTAAAAATGCATATTTTGTATATTGAAACGTAAATTGATTAAAAACTAGAGCCAATCCAATATTTTCAAGGTCAGATTCGTATTCTAGGGACAAAATCCTGTAAGAATCGGCAGTAATATTTTAGGCAACATGCAGTTGATTAAAATTTGTCGGCCTGTGTAATCCTATTATATTAAGTTAGAGAACGACCTACCGACAGTTTATATATATATATATATATATATATATGTTACGTACCAAGCCCGAAATTGTACAGACCGCGGTGTGTACAACAATTTTTGTACAGACCGCGATTGGTACAAGGCATTTTGTACAAAGCTGAAATTCCTGGGCTTGGTACAGGTATTTTTGTACTGATCGAGCTCTGTACAGCGCGTTTTTATAATGTTGTCCAAATTAATCGCAGTGTTTATTATTGAATATTGATTGACAATGATGC
Organism: Leptopilina myrica (nomen nudum); assembly: GCA_032872475.1. NCBI lineage: Eukaryota > Metazoa > Arthropoda > Insecta > Hymenoptera > Figitidae > Leptopilina > Leptopilina myrica (nomen nudum). The sequence continues at coordinate 18,702,197 of CM065460.1, forward strand.
CAAGAGAATGACGACACAATTTTAATTGTGAATTGAAAACTAATTTAGTACTATAGGAGCCTTAGGCGAAGGTACATTTCTATTCATTTGAAAATAATCATGGTTTCTATTGAAATGAAAAATGTTTTTGAAAATAAATTAAGAACGCTAGTTTTTGCGGAAAACTCGGTTTCAAGAAGCGACGAAAAAGTTTATAATAAAATTGTTGAAAAAGTGATAAGATTAAAAAATAAAGACAAGAAAAATTAGAGTGATTATCGATGTTTAAAAAAATATGTTTACATCCTAAAAAAGGTGTTGTAGTGAAACCAATTTTAAGTAAACAACCTTATGCACGCGTTCAAGTTGACCTAATCGATATGCAGTCCAGCAAAGACGGAGAATACAAATTTATTTTCAAGTACCAGGACCATGTGACAAAATATACTGTACTAAAGCTTCTTAAAACAAAATCTGCTGTGGAAGTTTGCTATAATTTGATCGATGTGTTTTGTACCTTTCCGCTCCAGCGATTCTGCAATCGGACAATGGATGAGAATTTGTCAATTCGATAATTAATGAGCTAGAAATTATGTGGCTTGATTTAAAGTTGGTACATAGCGAGCACAATTCCAAGCCGCACTCGCCAATACGGTTCGAGCTCCAATGAAAGTTCTCATCTATGTCATCATTTTGGCGAATCTTTGCAAGTACGGTTAAATTTTCTGCAAGTACGGTTCTATAAATAAGTATTTCACGAAAATCTCTGCAAGTTCAATAATTAGGATCTCATCATCTTTAAAATGAATTAATATCGGTAAAATGTAATACTGTAGACAGATTCTAAATTTTATAACGAATTCAACGGTATAAAAATCTCATTTTTCATAAAAATGTCACTTTAACCACTTTCTTTATCAGGACTGCAGTATATGTGACGCTCCACGGTAAAAGGGACCTTAGCTGTTTTTGGCAGAACTAAAATTGGAAGTACAAATAAATAAAAATGATTAATTTTCTTTACAAACTATTAATATTTAGTTCATTATTATATGCAATATTTTCAGAAAAATATGCTTTTAATGTTAAATAACCAATGACACATTTTTAATGAAGCTAAAACTACTCTAAACCTAACCTAAAATTTTAAGCAGCTAAGGTCCCTTTCACCGTGGAGCGTCACATATACTTAACCATTTCAAAATTAATTTAATTTCTTAACTTAGTCTACTGGTGGAGTAATTCTTTCATTATTTATCAAAAAAGAGAATTTTTTAAATGTTTTGTCGTAGACAAAAGAGACTAATGTAAGTTAAAAAATTGAATTAATTTTAAAATGATTAAGTAAAATTTTTTTCTTTATACGTACCTCCAAAACCCTCGTTTGCAACCACTGGCAGCACTCCAAAATGGCCGATTCCCTTACAATCCGACCAACTGATGCGCAAAACATTTTGCTCACGGTGTAGCGGTGGGCAAAATATTTTGCGCATCGTTTGTTCGCACTGTAAGGCGATCGGACATTTTGAACTACTGCAAGTGCTTACCAAACGAGGTTATGTCTGCACTTATAAAGACAAATATTGTTCGATACACGGTGCCGTGTGAGCGTATGCCCATTTGGCACTTTGTATCGAAATATACTATTATTAAATCATTTCTTATTTTATGGAACTTCTTTAATAATTAAGATATTTGATAAGAATTATTGTTAGAAATAGAAAAATTTAAAGGTTTTATTTTAAAATTTGTGGTAAATAAGTTTTCCTTTGTTTTCAAACAAATTTTACTTCTTTAAAAAAGTATAATTTACTTCAAGGAATCTAAATTTTATTGAAAGCCGAATATTATTTAAAATTTTACGAGCAATTAATACTCTAAGCGAATCAACTTTTATTATGTTGTTATTATCTATTACACTTTTATATTTAGTTTTTACTCGAAAAAGCATATTAGAACCAAAACGAAATAGAATGGAATTTTGATATTGGAACCAAAACGAAACACAGTTGAATTTTGATGTTAATATTGGAACCAAAACGAAATAGAGTGGAATTTTTATTTTGATAATGGAATCAGAACTAAATAGAGTGGAATTTTGATTCTGATACCCATATCCGAATCAGAACAAAAGTATTTTTTAATTTTGTTTTGATTCCGTGACGGTCCCTGACATATATACTAGATGAAGACTGCGCGCGCCTATAGTGTTTGTTAACCGTCCATCCGTCGCATCTTTTTTTTGTAACGCGATCCGTCGCAGGTGAGGAAACTTCTCACCCATCACCCATTATAAATAAAAAAAGAAACTGTGTGAGGAAACTTCTCACCATGCGACAGATGGAGGGTTAAAACTGTCAATATAGATTAGAAAATTTATTTTTATATGAATTCAATGGAATGTTCTTCAAAATTATATAATTTATGAAAATTTAAGTTTCAAGAAAAATTTTTGATTAACCAAAACATGTTGCCTAAAATTTTCTTGATACTTATATCAAAATGAAGATTTAAAAATGATAGCATTAAAAAATATATTCTTTATTTTAGAATATACAGTAAAATAGGTGCCAATGATGTTCCCTACTTCAATTAATTTTGAAATGTTATTACAATAAGAATATATTTTTCTAGTAATAATATTCTTACAATACTAATAATATATTCTTCTAGTAAAAATATTCTTACAATAATAATATATTGTTATATTATTAATATTTTTTATTTAATTAAAATTGCGAATATCCTTAGCATGTATTGAAGTGTATATTCTAAAATTGAAATTGTCTTTGGTGTTAGTTAAAGAAATTAATTAAATTTATTTATTTTCAATAAAAAGTAGATGAAATTATTTAAAAATTGTTTAACGATGACAATTGTTATTAGGTGTGTCACTTTGAAATAGAGTGCTCTATAAATTTAATAGAGTATATTGCAATGAATTACGAAATTTATATAAAAGTTTTATTTTTTCATTTTACAAAAATTTATAAAAAAGTACATTAAAGTATTTAAATTTTAATATTAAAAAAAATTTCTTTAAAGTAAATTAAGTAAAGTAAAAAATTTCTAAATTGTTTTATACAATTTGTTTGATTTTCCGTCATCACAATCGTCATCAATTTTTCTCTTTTCGATAGGTTTGTTTCCAGATAAAAAAGTTTTAATGTTAAGTTCTGGCAATTCAAGTTTTTTTATATCATCGGCAGATGATACTGAAAGATAGGTCTTGTTTCCTAAAAATTTTTTTTTAATTTAAATAATCGTTTCTTTGATTTAATTTGTCATTTTCATAAATAATAAAACAAAATATAAAATTTTTTAAAATAACATTTTTAAATGAAATAAGTATAATAATAAGCAATAGTTAAAAATATTTTTACCTAATCTTGTTCTTCAGCATCCAGATAGCTTAAGGAAAATTCTCTTTTATAAGATTTTAATATTTCTAACTTAGAAGAATTTTGAACTCTTACTTCTCAGTTATAAACACCATCCGTTATTGATGCCAGCATATATTTTGTACTCTCATCTTTAAATTTTTCTATCTTCTGAAAAGGGGATCTTACGTATCCTTCAACTTCTGCAAAACATTTTACCAAAACATTTATTAAAAAAATAAATAAATAATAATATAGTTTAATAAATATATTTTTCATTATTATTTTTTAAAAACTCATTAAAATTTTTATAGAAATTTTTATATACCATGTTATTTGCAAATAAAAATAACATTAAAAAAAATTAATAAAATAGATATAATAATAATATAAATAAATATAATAATATAATATGATATTAAATATAATTACTTATGTAGCCTGTCGTATTGCCAATGTCCTTAAGTTCTACCAATGGAACTTCTCTCTCAAAAATTACTCCATCCATTGAAAGAGGAATACAATGAACAACAGTATTTTGGTTGATATTTAGTTCAAATACCGTCGTCCCTAAATTATATTGTTTCATTGGTGGAATTTTAGCATACGTTTCATCAATCATAATTTTCTGAAAAGAAAAATTATTTAAATAAATGATAATAAAAATTATTACATAAAATTGAAAATAATAAATTGATAAAGAATTATATGTAGGGGAGACCGGGGCTAAACCGGACAAGTCAAATATTTCCGAAACCGTGAAGAATTTCAAATCGTGTAAATAACCTATAAACGCGCAATTTCGTGATGCATATGCTGCATGAGGTTTTAGAGACGTGTAAATTTTCTTGTAATAATAGTTGCCGTTAATATCTGAAAATGTCATTTCTTGAGATAAAAGTAAAAAAATTTTTTCTTCATTTTTTTGGGTTTTTATCGTTAAAATTAAAGTGCAAATATCATACGGCCATTTTTCTTTTAGCTCAAGGTGTACTGAGTTTAGTAGAAAAAAAGTTTAATGGAAAACATTAAGAAGAAAAAATATATTGCAGGTTAATTATTAGATGACGGTGTGGGGCTGAATCGGACATCGTGATTAAAAACAACCAAATCTTTGAATTCTTTAATTTATTTTATATTAATTAACTATTTTATATTATATTCATTGCTTAGAACCACTTTATAAATAAATAAAGAATTTATTTTAAAAGTTAAATTCGCAAGCGAGTTGCTACAAACAGACATGCCTGAAAACTGTAATTCATTTTATATTATAATTATTACCGATTTTACATAATATATTATATTCTTTGTATAGAACTATCTACAAATAAGTAAAAGAAGAATTGATTTGACTTTTTTACTAAAAAAAAGAAAATTTGTATCTCATTCTTTAATTAATTGGCCGTGTCCGATTTAGCAAAAATTATGTTTTTGTATGAGTTTTCTGGTCAAAGACCAAATTGTAGTCGTTTAATTTACAAAATTTTTAAAAATCCTTTTGACAAATTTTCTTCTATATGTGGGACTATGTTATATAAGACCCTGAACAATTGTCCGGATGTATGTATGTGTGTGTGTGTGTGGATCCCGTTTTTTGTGAACACGATAACTCGAAGAGGTTTCAACGAATTCGGCTGAAAATTGCTAGAAATATTTATCATAAAAATATCTCGAAATGGATTGATGGACATTAAAAGATCTATTAAAAAGATTTTTTTTTACTTTTTTCAAAAAAAAAATTTTTTTCAAATTTTTTTTTAAATTGAATATTGAAGTTAATATACATTAAAATCTTCTTCTTTGCATCAAGGCGAATCGATTGGTATATATAAAGTATAAATTGTATGAGAGTTTATAGAGGTAATGACAATTAAAGCAAAAAAATTACCTTTTTTATCAAAAATTTAGTTCTTTCATCAAAATTATATTCCAGTACAATAAGATTTTACTCATTTTTTTCAATAATATTATCCGTTGCATTAAAACGGATCGATTGGTATATATAAAGTATATATTTTATTTGAATTTATAGAATTAAACATAATTGAAACCAAAAATTCGCACTTTTATTAGAAATTTATTTCCTTCTTAAAAATTATGTTGCTTTATAATAAAATGTTAATCTAGACTAAAAAACAAACTAAAAATCTTCATTTCATCAAGACGAATCGATTGATGTATAAAAATAATATATTTTATTAGCATTAATAGAATTAAATAAAATAAAAAAATTCACTTTAAAGCAAATTTTTTGCTTATCGTAAAGAGGAAGCAAAATGTTCATGTAATGAATATCTTCATTCACAACTTGTTTAATTTAAGCAATTGAAAATTGAAGACATAAAATTTATAATAATTAATGTTTTATGAATGCAAATATTTAAAATTCATTAATTAAAAAAATTTATTTTCAAAAGTTATAAATATTAATTCCTGTACAATTTTGCAGTGTTAAAATATTAAAAAAATAAAAAGAATGTATACAGATGTAATAAAAACTTTTTAAAGATAAATTAATTTATGTTGAAATATGAACGCCAAAAATATGTACTGCACTCACAAAACAGAACTGCACTTTTTAAACTCTCAAAGTCAACTGATGTCAATGGACCGCGACAAATTTGTTTTGGAGCATTTGCTCTTAAACAGACATATTTTAAAACAATTTTAAAAAATGTTATATGTTAAATTATAGTACGTGAATATATTCCACGAAATTTAATTTTGTTTTATATGTTTAAAATTTTACAGATATGAATGCTTGCACTGTAGAATGGAAACCAGATTATTGTATGACGTTAAAAGAGTATGACCAAACTCAATAGGAGTTCAGTTTTAATTTATGACAACTCTGAAAACTAATTTCAATTCGAATAATGAAGTCTTTATATATATATATATATATATATATATATATATATATATATTCTTAAATATAAATATATTCTTAAATTTTCTACGATAATGAAATCAATAGAAAATTTTTCCGTACATTCGATTATTATTTTATTCCTGTATCTTTCTCCACATGAAAATATATTTTTTTATTTTGTTTATATATTTTAAAATTTTGTAAAATTCAATTTATATCATATATTTGTTTTTACATATGTTTCTTGTATTTTTAAAATTATAATTCATCTATTTTAAGAATGGCAACATAAATATATTTTAAAAAAATTTTAATTTAAAATTATGCAATACAAAAAAATAATATAATTAATATATTTCTCAATAAAAAATAAATTTTTTTAATCAGTCTATTGAAAAATTTCCTTATACACATAATTCTTTATATTGTTTTTACTTCTTTGAGAACCTAAGTAAATTTTTACACTTTCAAATGAACGAACCCTTAAAATGGCAACATATAATTTCCAGCGATTTAATACATCTTTTCTAAGATCAAGTGAAATTTTTGTAAATGTCTGTCCCTGTGCTTTGTTAATGGTCATTGAAAATGCTAATTTTACTGGAAATTGTTTTCTTTTGAATGTGAGTGGATAAATGTTTTCACAGTATATTGTTATACGATTTAAAAAGATAATTTTACCTTTTTTATCACCCGTTAAAATTTCACATTGAAGAAGATTGTTGGATAAACCCCTAATCAGTAAACTTGTACCATTACACAAACCCTCATTTATATTTAGATTTCTAATATGTATAACAACACAATTGATTATTAATCTTAATTCATAAGGAGGAATAGAAGGGGGTGATAAAGTATGTAAATATTCAGGTAAAATGGCGCCGTTAATACTCTTATTTTTACAATTATTAGTACTATCAACACTTGTGTATATTTTCCTCTTTCACTGTCTAATTTTTTGAAAAAAAATTTATTTTTTTTTGGTTTTACGGATATGGGTCTTGTAGTGGACAATTTAAGCTTCAATTTAAGTCCTTGTAGAAGTTTCTGGCACGTCAGGTTTAGGAGAAAAAAAAATATTGAAAACGCTCAAAAACACGTTTTTTGGGGTCTTTACCCCCACTTTTCTCAAAATCCTGATGTGATGGCCAATTTTTGGACCTGGGATCGTGTTCAGCGTCAAAAAATACTTCGGAAACCACTATTATATCTCATAAAAAAGTAAGCCTTTTTTGTTGACCTGTGAAATTTTACAACTCTTTTAATTATATCATCAACGTCTACGTTTCTTGCAGATAATATTGCAAATTTTGAAAGTTCATCGAAACGTTTATTTCTTATAATATCTGCATATGTATCTTCAACAATGTCAGCATTTTTTTCAGCAAAAATTCTGTCCGGTAAAGTTATTACATCATTTTCGTCATTATTAGAACCATTTCTAACATTTAATAAAAATTCAATAAAGTTTTTTTCTTCTGGCAAAGTTCTCATAATTTCAGTTTATGAATAGACTGAAAAATGTTTCCAAAGTACACTGAATTTAATTGATAAATTAATAATTTCTGATTTGGTACCACGTTCTTTGATTGGAAGAATTTGTCGAAAATCCCTACCTAAAATAACAATTTTGTCTCCACATGGAATATTTGATTTCATGATATCTCTTAAAGTTCTATCCATTATACCTAAAGCGTACTTAGGTGCCATTGGAGCTTTATCCCAAATAAATACATCATTATTTTTTTAAAATTCTCCCTCTTTTGAATTAACTTTTATACTTGAGGAAGAATCACTGTAAAGATGTACGGGCAGACCAAAAACTTGATGCACGGTTTCCCCATTTGGTAGTAAAGTTGCAGCTATTCCAGTAAAGGCCATGTTGCAAACACATTTGTTAATGCTTCTTATTAAATAATAAAGTGTTTCATATAAGAAAGTTTTTCCACAACCTCCTGGTCCATCAATATATATATATATATATATATATATATATATATACATCTTTTATTCTCTTCATTATAATTTTGCAGTATATTTAATACAAAATTAACTATTTCCTTTTGCTTGCTATTCAATAGTCATGGTCTGTGAATATTGTTTTTCATAACAATATTATGTAAAAGTGGATGTAAATTTTCAGCCGGTATTTCCGCAGAAATATAACGATCTATACCTTCTGCTGTTAATAATTTTGAATTTTGTTCTAATATAATCAACAAATGAATATGTGGTAACCCTCTTTTTTGAAATTCTATTACAGATACATATGGTAACACATTACCAAACAATTTTTTTTAAATGACATCTAATCAACGATTTACTTTTAACCCCTTCGCAGTCGAGCTAAAAATCGCTTGTGGTCCAAAAACGGTCCAAGAAAAAAAAGGGTCTCAAAAAAGTGATTTCATTGTAAATAAGATTTTTGGAGTCGCAAAATTCGAATTTGAAGTCAGTTTTTCAAAATTTAAAATGGTGGATCCAAAATGGCGGACCAAAAATATCGAATTCGAAAATTTTTAATTTTATCAGATTTGCCTGAAACTTGTTACTCGGGGGTTTTCAGGGTCTCTGATTACAAATCTAATGTCAGATTTTCAAAATTCAAAATGGCGGATCCAATATGGCGGTCGAGAAAATAAAAAATCCAACGGATTTGTTTAAAACTTGTTACTCGGGGGTTTTCGGGGTTGCTGGTTACGAATCCGATGTCAGATTTTAAAATCCAAAATAGCGGACCTAAAATTCGATCAAATTGCATGAATCTTGAAATTATCCGCCATATTGGACTCACCATTTTAATTTTGTAAATCTGACATCATATTCGTAATCAGCGACCCCGAAAACCCCCAAGTAACGAGTTTCAAGCGTATTTGATAATTTTTTTAATCTTCATAGTCGCCATTTTAGGTCCACCATTTTGAATTTTGAAAATCTGATTTGAAATTCGGATTCAGCGACCCCGAAAACCCCCAAGTAACGAGTTTCAAGCGTATTAGATAATTTTTTTAATCTTCATAGTCGCCATTTTAGGTCCACCATTTTGAATTTTGAAAATCTGATTTGAAAAATCGGATTCAGCGACACCAAAAACCTTAGTATGCACTTGGTTATTCAAATCGAATTATGTTTAGTATTTTATTTTTGAGATGGACATATATGTCCACAGACGTAAAGGTGGCACGACTTTTTGTGGCCACATATGGGCCATGGACTGTCAAGGGGTTAATGACAATACTCTTCCAATAATATCTGGTCTATCTGAGGCTGTTTAATTTGGTAAAATATTTTCTTTAATCTCTCTACACTTTGGGTTACATGTGATAGTGACAAATAAGTCTGGTTTTCCATGTTTACCTACAATTGCCATTGAATCCTGATAAAGATGTGTCATGTTTCTGGGAGAACCAATAAATGTCGAAGGCAAAATAACTAACTTACCAACATGTGTTTCAATTTCATCAGCTCGATGTTGTAAATGGTCAAATATTCCTTTATAAGATTCTGCTTTTATTTTTAATTGGTTATTCCGAAAATATTGTAACCTATTTGTTTCAATTTTAACATAATTATCTACTAACCATTGTTAAAACAATCTTCCACCTAATAGAAATGAATTAAATTAATCTCTTATAGCTATACGAAACTTTATATTATCGGCTCTACTAATTTTATGTTTTTTAATCGATTACCTTTATCATTTTGAACCATGTTTAGATTATAACCTTCATTACCAAATGGATAAAATATTGGATTCCAAGGTTCAACATTAGGATCTAAACTACTTACTATCTGTAATGATTTTGAATTATTATTATAAACTGTAACATAAGATTCAGGAATTTCACCTTCCCACAGTGATCTTCAACCATGTTAAGGTTTGACTAAAATGACGTCAAAAACGGAAAACACAGCTTTATTAGGACTCGATTAAAGGTAAAAAAACTACTTGATGTAAAATCGTAGCTGCTTGTATTTTCGAGAAATCAGGAAATTAGCATTTTTTATTTTCACCTGCTTTAACAACTTAGCAAAGTATGTATAATTTTTTGATTTTTAATTTTAATTCTCTAATTTACCACTCTTAGCTTTGCCCAGAACTAACAACGTAGACATGATAGTTTTCTGGTTCAATTTTTTTATAATTTAACATTTTTTCGAACTTTTTAAAACAAAATTTTTATACTTTTTAATTATTTTTGTTTTTTATGTTAATTATTTTTTAAATTCAAATCTTCATTAACGCAATGAATTTCGAAATCACAAATCGTTTTTAACCTATTAACGCCCACGAGGACGCAAAATGTACCATAATTTTATGACTCTTATTTTGTATGAAATAATTAGTTAAAAAATTTAGGAATTGTCAGACAAATCTTGAAGAAATATTGACCTCCGTCAGCCATAACTTTGATAAGAACGTTGCCAGTTTCACAATTTCGTAACCTGTCCCGCCTTTGGTATTACAAGAATACCTTTTAGCTCTACTAATGTCTTAAAAACAAATTGTGTATGTCTTAATAAATTTTTTGGGCATGTCAACTTTCAGTGGTTGAGTCTTTTCTTTAAATTTGGAAACATCTAAAGAAGTATAGTGACAATTCGCTGCAGTGATAACATTACGCACATCTCGTACGTGACCTTTACCTTCATCATTCTTTGTATGACCAAAATACCTTCATGTTAAGCATATGTAATAATTGCAGAAATCTGTATTGCTCCTGGTTTCTTTTTTTACAGCAAATTATTATCATAATAAGACATTTGCTGTAAATCGAGGAGAGCGAAACGATACGTATTGCAATTGCTTAGAGGAAACCTTTGATTTAAAATATCATAATTGCTACTTACAAAATTTTTCACAAGATTTTGAAGTTTTCAGTTAAAAAAATTGTTCAGGTTTTCTTTTATCGAAAACAATTTTTTTGCCACACGGACCACAAACTATTCTCCTGTTCTTTTTATGGTCATACTTATGATTCATGTTAACGAAATACAATCATAAGAGAATTTAGTTTAATTTTATTTACATGTGCACTTAATAATTTTATTTTTTGTAACATACAAGCAACTGGACATACTCTTTGACAGATGCCTACTTCGACATGCGTCATAAAAGTTTTTCTTGCCTTGTATTATCTAACAATAATATAAAAAAGTATTATTAATATTTAGTATCAGTTAATTTAATAACGGATAGTAAGACAATATGAACGTAGGAGTTACGGTGAATAAAGACCAACTAAACCGCTAGATTCGCCACTATCGTTTACCATGTCAGTTTCTCACTAAATGCGTTTTTTAGCATTGACTATATAACTCTCCTTTCCATGCAATCTACAGTAATAAAAAATTTAGAGACAAAAAGCAACGCGCTGCTAATATTTAATATGACTTACGTCTTAAACAAACTAATTTCCTGATTTTTCGAAAATACAAGCAGCTTCGATTTTAAATCAAGTAGTTTTTTGACCTTTAATTAAGTCCTGATAAAGCTGTGTTTTCCGTTTTTGACGTCATTTTAGGTAAACATAAACATGGTTGAAGATCACTGTGTGCAAAAGGCCGAAAAAAATTTCGGACAATTCATTAAAAAGTAATTAGATTTGCTTAAACATGGTTACGCGGAGGTTTTTGAGGTCGCTGATTACGAATCTGATGATATTATTTTAACATTTAAAATGGCGGATCCAGTATGGCGGACAATTTTTTAAAAAGTTACTAGATTCACTTGAAAATGATTACTCAGGGGTTTTCGAGGTCGCTGATTACGAATCTGAGGTTACTATTTTAAAATTCATAATGGTGGGTCCAATATGGCTGACATTTTTTAAAAAAGTAATTGTATTTGCTTGAAAATGGTCACTCGGTAGTATTTGAGGATGATGATTACGAATCTGACTTCAGAAAAATATGAATATCAAACAAGTCAGTCTTTGTGGGAATAATGAAATTCTTGATTAGTAGAAAACAGAACAGATTCGTGAAAAACAGAAGATCATTATTCCCAAAAAGACTAACTTGTTTGATATTAATAAAAAACAGAACAGTTTTTTACTAATCGATAAGATCATTATTCCCACAAAGACTTGAGATTAATTATTTGCATAATAACGAGAGCAAAAAGACAGAAACGATTTCGTAGTAGTAAAGAGATTGAAGTGGAAGAAAATAAAGAGACCATGGATATAAAATAAAGAAGTAGCTTTTTAGCACGTAGACCTCCTGATGGTATAAGAGCTGGGCAACGTCGATAAAATTTTGTTGACTGCTAACGGACGTGAAGGATAAACATAATATTGTTCTGAAGTGAGATTCGTAACCAACATCCTCAAAAAACCCCGAATGACTATTTTTAAGCAAATAGAATTATTTTTTTAAAAAATGTCCTGCATATTGGATTCACTATTTTGAATTTTGAAAAAGTGACATCAGATTCGTAATCAGCGACCCCAACAACCTCTGAGTAACCATTTTCAAGCAAATCTAATCACTTTTTGAAAATTGTCAACCATTCTGAATTTTAAAAAAGTGACATCAGATTCGTAATCATCGACCCCAAAAACCCCTAAGTAATCATTTTTAAGTAAATCTAATCACTTTTTACAAAAAAATTACAAAAAATAACATCAGATTCGTAATCAGCGACCGAATTCAGTGACTGTTTTCTTCAAATTACTCTTCGACATGCATTTCCCTCAAAATCCTCACCCTGATAATTTTTAGTAATAAGCTTAATTTTTTGTCGCAATAGAGCTCTATCTCGTCCTAGAAGTAGCACTAAACCTTCGCAAAGAAGATGATTGACAAAACCTGGTAGTGCATGCAATTCAGGAACTACGCATTTCTGAATTACATAGATGTCATCAGCTTCGTCAAAAAGGGGAGCATTTATTGTATTGTGAGAATGCATGGCATTTTTCTTTTTTCACCAAGGGATCAAAAAGTTTGATAATGATTTCTTAAGTCTTCATAAGTCTTTAATCTCATACATTAATTATTGCAAGATTTTAAGCAACTTAACTTTGTAACGGTATTAACATCGTTTTCTTCATCTTTATCGGCGCATTCTTCTTCAACACTCCTTAATTCTTTCAATGTCACGAAGCAATAAGGACTTGGATATGTTGATGTTGCAGTTTGCAGTTCATTAACAATAAGGATTACTTTGAAGTCTGATACAAACTTGAATGGAATATTATTAATATTCGTTAATTTAAATAACAGTGATATATATTTTCATAAGTTTCCTCTACATCAGGTACTTCACCCAACATAATCAATCTATGTACACCAGTCAACTTTCCTTTTTTGCCAATACTTCCACCTTCAGAGTTCAGAGTTCTTTTTTTATTGGGGTATTGTAATAATTTTCTTGATCCGCATCAACAACATTACAGTCAAATTCTGGTGAATAATTTTCTGGAAAAATTGTCTGACAAATCTTGAAGAAATCTTGACCTCCGTCAGCCATAACTTAGATAAGAACGTTGCCAGTTTCACCTCTTTCTTCTAGAATAGCATTCAATAATTCCTCGGCATCTACCCAAACGACAGGTATTTTCTCCTTTTTTATTTTATTTTTGCCAATATCGAAATCAAATACACGTCTTCTTTATACACATCTTCTAATTTTCTAGACTTTCCGACAACATGTTTCGTGTTATAAAATGCAGGCACAGACTGTTTACCAGCGTTAGATTTCAAGAAATTTGTCACATTTTCATCTGATTTGATGATACACTCATATTCCTGAACTTGATTTGACAACTTGAAAGTTGTCTAAATTTTTTACTGAAAAGACCACATCCTTTTTTTTATTTACAACAACAGTTTTTTGGAATCCTTTCGTAGATAATTTTAACTCAATATTATTACGTTGACTATCACTGGTATCACAGGGTGCATCTATTTTACGTTTTACGATGAAAGATACAATTTGCTCCTGTTGTTTCTGTGAAACTTGTTTGACCCTTTTTTACAATTTTGTAACCTGTCCTGCCTTTGGTATTACAAGAATACGTTTTAGCTCTACTAATTTCTTACAAACAAATTGTGTATGTCTTAATAAATTTTTTGGGCATCTCAACTTTCAGTGGTTGAGTCTTTTGTTTAAATTTGGAAACATCTGAATATGGCAGACAAGTTCTTTAAAAATGACTCTATATTACTTGAAATTTGTTACTCGGGGGTTTTTGGGGCCACTGATTACGAATATGATGTTATTTTTTCAAAATTCAAAATGGAGGATCCAATATGGCGGACAACATTTTTAAAAATGACTCTACATTGTTTAAAATGTTATGGTCCTGGAAGCAGGAAATGCATAAATAGGCATTACACTTAACACATTTTCGTTGCGTTCTTCAGGCTTAGATAGCTTTAGCTTAGACTTGATATAAAAAACAAAAAAAATTTAAAAAGGAAATAAATATAAAAAAGACTCTTTTATGTCCACCTCCAAGCGGTAATAGTCGGGCAACGGCGAATTATTTGACGGCAAACGGACCATAACATTTTAAACAATGTGGAGTCATTTTTAAAAATGTTGTCCGCCATATTGGATCCTCCATTTTGAATTTTGGAAAAAGAACATCATATTCGTAATCAGTGGTCCCAAAAACCCCCGAGTAACAAATTTCAAGTAATATAGAGTCATTTTTAAAGAACTTGTCTGCCATATTGGATCCGCCATTTTGAATTTTAGAAAAATAACATCATATTCGTAATCAGTGACCCCAAAAACCCCCGAGTAACAAATTTCAAGCAATATAGAGTCATTTTTAAAAAATTTGTCCGCCATTTTTAATTTTTGAAAATTGACATTATATTCGTAATCAGCAACCCCAATAACACCCGAGTAACGAGTTTTAGTCGATTTTTGTGACTCAAAAAATTTGGAGCACTATGTTTCTTATGTGAGCCATTTTTTTAATTTTTGCCGCCATATTGTCGTCCGCCATTTTGAAAAAAAAATTTGCCTCTTCAGGGTTTTGTAACTGAGGGTCCATTGACGCGATATTTTGAAGTTTTGAGGGCATCCATTTACATTTTTCTGGTGAAAATACGGATGAAAAGAAATGTTTTTGGTTATAGTTTTTTCTATAAGGGTATTTACATTAATGTATGTCATTAAATTAATTATTACTAGCGTCATTGTCCTCGCTCGCTGATGCTCGCTTGGCTTTAGTTGTCCTTTATAATGTTATTGTTATTATTATGAAATTTGTGTTTTTATTATTATTATTATTATTATTATTATTATGAAAGTTTTTGGAGCCAAAAATCTTGTTTGGAAATATTACAGTGTAAAGCAAACATTTATTTATTCTTTATAAATCTTAATTTTTTACTAATATCAAGACAAAAAATATATTTATAATAATTGACGACGTTCAATGTCTGGTGATGAATAATTGAAATTTGCAAATAATAAATTAAAAAAAAATTTTTTTTGAAATAATTTTTAAAAAAATTTAATGATTTTATTGGTTACAAGTTAACTGTTTTTACAAATTAATGAATTATTATTTAATTACTAATTGTAATAAAATAAATTTTCTTCGTTTTCAGACAAGTGAAATATTTTAATTTTCTTAAAATAAAAACAGATTTTTTATATGGGAGAAAAATAACTAAATAAAAAGTAATAACTACTACGCATGCGTGATACTGACAGAACACTACATAAGAGAAGAGTATGTTAACATTATGTATCTGTACTGTTCCTATATATATTTTGGACGACGAACGACGTACAAACGATGGAAGAAAATTAATATAATAAGAGAAGAGATTTTTTAAAATTTCGTTTTATTTTTATGGTGAAATTGGCCAAATTAAATAAAATATACTCCATATTTTCAGAAATTTTTTTTATAAATAATTAAAACCCTTTATTTATTTTTATTATTAGTAAGTTGTTAGAAATATATCCTTCCATAGTTTGTAAATGTTGATAATATATATGATCTTGGAAAGGTGAGACTTGAATAAAAATTCAAAAGTGTGTCGTTAAAGCGACGTTTCGCTGGCCAGGGTTTGCCAGCCTCATCAGGCTAAAATTTATTAAATACAAAAGTTACACATCAGTATTTTTTTTATAAAACGGTCTAACAGCACTATTTCAATTAATAAATAATAATAATATACCTAAATTTTGTTAGAACATGGAATACATACTAACGCGTCAAAAATTAAATAGATTTCGTCAAATTGAAATAAAAACTAATCATTCCACACTTATAATAGTAAAATTTTTTCGAGAGAGAGAGACGACATTCTCAGAACAGCGATTTACTGTCAACTGAAAAAGAATTTTATTCATCTTATAAAGTCAAGCTAGTAAATACGTCAGAGAAGTCAAAGAACTAAAATGTAAACACATTCATAGAAGAGGTACAAGATATATTGATTTTATTATTTTCATTATGGACACGAGTCTAAACGTCTAAGTAAAGGGAAGAATGTTTTGTCTAGGGTAAAGATATCTTCCTTTCTGTTGATAGTGAAACGGTTAGTTTTTATATAAATCATTTCAGATATTCGTCTTTTTTTTAAATTAGGTTCATTGTCCAATATTTTTGCATTTTCCCAGTCAAAATCATGATTGAAATTTAAGCGATGTCGATAGACTACAGAGTTATCGTTCACTTTTTTATGTTCGTTAATGCGAGTTTGCAATGATCGTTTTGTCTCGCCAATATAAGTTGCTGGGCAGTCTTTGCAATCAAACTTATATACAACATTCGTTTTGTCCCATTTTATGGTTATATCTTTTCCCAATTTTATGATAGAACTAAAATTTTTATTTATGATGGGAACAGAAATACAATTGAAATCTTTAAGAACGTTTGACAACTTGAAGAAATATTTTTCATTAAAGGGCAAAGACACCTTGAGGATTTGACTATAGATATTGATTCTATTTTGGTTATTATTATTCTCATTAGAGAATCTAAGTTTGTTCATTCTGATACCAATATGTTTTTCAATGAAATCCAAGGGATAATTATTATTTTTTAGAATTGTTTTAATTTTCTTGAAGTTGTCAGAATGGAACTTTTTATTGGACAATGAAATAGCTCTATCAACTAAGTTGTACACAATGTTCTTTTTTTGTTGAGTTGGATGATCTGAAAAATAATTAATAAGTCTGTCAGTAGATGTAGGTTTTTGATACTAGTCAGTGATTATATGGTTATTTTCTCTAATTAGTGTCAAGTCAAGAAAGTTAATCGAATTTTTTTTTCTATTTCCAAAGTAAACTGTAATTTTTGGTTGTATGAATTGAAAGTGTCAATTACAAGATCAACGTGTTCTCTTCTCACAGCCAATATTGTGTCATCTATATATCTAAAATAGAATAGAGGGACACAATTATATTTATCTTTTAAAATTTCAAGACAGTCAGTTTCCAGATCATCCATTACAATGTCAGAAACAAAGGCTGAGATAGGTGAGCCCATAGGTGTTCCGTAAATCTGCCGGTAAAACTTTCCGTCGAGTGAGAAATACGTGTTATTGAATACAAACTTAGTACAGTAATAATTGGTATTAGAATAAACAAACTTAGATTCTCTAATGAGAATAATAATAACCAAAATAGAATCAATATCTATAGTCAAATCCCCAAGGTGTCTTTGCCCTTCAATGAAAAATATTTCTTCAAGTTGTCAAACGTTCTTAAAGATTTTAATTGTATTTCTGTTCCCATCATAAATAAAAATTCTAGTTCTATCATAAAATTGGGAAAAGATATAACCATAAAATAGGACAAAACGAATGTTGTATATAAGTTTGATTGCAAAGACTGCCCAGCAACTTATATTGGCGAGACAAAACGATCATTGCAAACTCGCATTAACGAACATAAAAAAGTGAACGATAACTCTGTAGTCTATCGACATCGCTTAAATTTCAATCATGATTTTGACTGGGGAAATGCAAAAATCGCTGTTTTGAGAATGTCGTCTCTCTCTCGAAAAAATTTTACTATTATAAGTATGGAATGATTAGTTTTTATTTCAATTTGACGAAATCTATTTAATTTTTGACGCGTTAGTATGTATTCCATGTTCTAACAAAACTTCCCAAGATCATATATATTATCAATATTGTTATTATTATTATTATATTGTTATTATTGTTTTTATTGCTATATGTATGGATTTAAGTATATTAGTTTATTATTACAAACAAATAATTGAAATATTTAATAATAAATTACATAATTAAGGGCATTTGAACAATTATGACGTGACAATTTTAAAACTCATGCTTTTCACACATTCTTACGTCATAGTAGTTCAAATGCCCTTAATGTAGAGCAATGTTTTTAAAATAGTGAAACATCATTTTGAAAATAACGAATGAGGTTTTTTCATTAAAAACGGTCCATGTCGATCTGTGTAAGATTAATTATAAGAATTTATTTCAATTATTTTTAATTTTAATAATATAAATATAATATAATACATATGTAATATATAATATTATATATATTATATAATTATATAAAACCGCTTCCAAGTTATACATTTTTGTTATAATTTTGGTGCTCATTTCATTCGTTTTCGTAAATCTCGTTGTGTTCATTTCATGAACACTTTTCTTGCTCATAGAGATTTTAATAACAATATAGAATAAATTTTGAACAATTATTCTCAATTGCTGTGCTATTTTTCTCTTTATTTAATACTTCCACATGAAAAAAAATTTCCTTCACAATTTCTGTTTTTGCATTCTCATCACATGAGAAAGTATTAGTTTTGGTCGAAAATTGACTTTCTCCAATTTCATGAAATCTCGACGTTTTGGGGTCCCTTGAGTCCGAAAAACATGGTCTAAAAAAAATGTCTGTCCGCATGTCTGTCTTCGTGTCTGTCTGTAGACACAATGGTGTCCCTACGATAACTCTTGAAAAACTTATTGCATCAACTTGCAACTTTGCATGCACAAAGTTAGTGTTAAAATAAAGATCGAGTTCGTTATCCAGCCATTTTCATCGAAAACTACGCAAACTACAGTAGTTTCAAAATTTTAAAAATTCAATTTTTTTTTAAATTTCATTATTTTTAACTTTATATTACTTTAGATTATAAAAATAAATTTTGTCCTTTCTGAAGGACGGTTGTCGTACTGCCGACAAGACGCCGTAATGTGCAGAGGCGCGTCCTGCCGGAAGGCCCTTCCGAAAGTTTAGGCGCTTGGACGTTCTTTTAAAAAAATCATGCAGAAAATTTATCTAATTGTCCATTTTTAAGTCTTCAGTAAATTTAAAGTTTTTCTTATAAGAATTATACTATCACATCCACTCTATCCGGATTTACATGTTTTTAATCATTCATTTGATATTATTTACAATAATCACATATATAGTGTGAACGGGACATAATATCTAAGGGGAGTAATGAATAATTGTAATTTATTTAAAAATCGTAAATTGAAATGATTTCGCTCCAAAGACAATTTGATGTACTGCAAGTTTCTACAGAGTTTGATTATTTATTATTCAATCACTGTTGTAAGAAATATAGTAGAAAAACTGTATTTCACATATGAAAGTAACTTTTCAAAATTTTCATTTTTTCGTTCTAAATTTTTTAAAATAACTTGAAAAAAGAAACTAAAATCGCTATTTAAGCTTGAAACATTTTTTGAGGGTCAATTTGAGATTTTTGATTCACACTTACTGTATTGATAAAAATTACAAATTATTTCCCAAGTACCCCTAGAGCGGGTTGGCTAATGCAACACGCTATGCATAAAGTGCAACCTATGTCCAAGTAAATCAACAAAGTGAAAAGTTAGCCATTCCGCTCCGGTCTACACTACAAAAAAAATTAATACTTTAAGAATATTTTAGCTGCTTCTGCAAATCATGTTTCTGCTAAAAGAGAGTTAGTATAATTAAAAATAACTTCACAATTTTAATCATCAAGACCAAAAATATACATTTAAATCTACTTAATCTTGCAATCATCAGCAAACACAAACATGTGACTTCAATTGTAGCGTTTTTTAATGCTCTACAAGTTAGTAAATATAGTTTTAAAGTTATTCCTATACTTTTCAACAAAACTTTCAAAAGTCTTATTTTCCAAAATTTTTTATTTTAAAAAGTTTATTAATCTCCGGTGAATATGGACGAAAAATAACATAAAGATATGTTAAAAAATCGAACCTGAAAAATTTTGGTATTACAATACTTCCTCTATATGATGAAGCAATATATATATAAATATAAAAAATTTATATCAACATATTTATTTCATGCATTTTTATCTTCGAAAGGTATAAATTCAAAATTTAAATCCTACCTGGCCTTGATTTGATCCCTAAGATTTCTGATGTGGGCCTGACCAGGGTTGACACGTCTGGCCCTTATCACGTTTAGGCGTCAAGTAGGTCAAAAATACTTTGTACTTATAGTTTTTGTGTTATAAATGTTCAAACATGGGCATAATTTGGACCAATCAGGAAGGCCAAGCTTCTAATAAGTTTCCCGTAAAATTCATATTCGGGAGCGAAGGCACGCACGTTTTCTCGTGGACTGTCACATATATTAAACATAAATAAATAATTAATACTTAATAAATCAATAAACCGTTAATTTAATGTTTAATGACGTTATAACAAATTTTGTTTTTTTAACACCTTCGCAGAACTGATTTGGTGTTAAGTCAGTTTTCTGCCAGTACGGATTTAAATACTTTTTTAACTGCGACATAGTACTGATTCGGTTTTGGAGTCAGTATTCTCCCAGTATTGACTGGGTTTCGAGAGTCAGTACCTAAAGTCAGTACTGACAATGAGTCAGTACTATGCCGGAGTTTGACTCCGTTATAGTATTCCTTAAAATGAAACGAGTAAATATGCAAATTAGGTAAAGAGAGACATTCTTATTGACATTGCCTTTAGAGAAAGAAAGAAAGGTAGCCGTTACCAGAGAGACCGTTACCGGCGCCGTTACCCAGACGTTATCGAGACCGTTATCTATGGAGTTTCTATTACTATATATATTATATATATACATATAATAGACTTTTATCTATAGTTTCCCTTCCGATGAAGGAGGAAAGAAAATATTACCTGGGTTATCCGAGGTAATCCCTCTTACAAAGGCTATTGTTTAAGGGTTCGTAATCCTTCTTAGGGTCGAATACAGGCCTCTATATATATATATATATATATATATATATATATATACATCAATCTATGAGTGCGAAGAAGACACTCTTATGCGTCTTTAAAGGGACGCTCGCTCGCACTCACACTTAGCTCTTACCCCCAAATAAGGACGAAATTTTCAGTTTATCGAAAGTGATAATATTGTAGAATATTTTCTAAGTGTATGTGACACGTTTCTTATACGTTACGTATAACATTCAATTAAATTTTTTTCATTTATCATTGTTAGTAAATTATAAAGAATATAATAAAGAATATAAAGTGTAATCCAAATTGGAAAGAGATACAGGAAAATTTATTACCCCATCAAACTGCTGCTGATAGACCTGATATTGTAACTAGAGTATTCGCATTAAAAGTAAAACATTTACTTAAACATATTGTTGATAACAAATTATTTGGTGGGGTCAAATCTTATGTTTATGTTATTGAATTTTAAAAGCGAGGATTGCCACACATTCATTTGTTAGTTATATTGAAAGAAAATTCTAAAATATTAACAGTTGAAAGTGTTGATCGTTATATTTCTGCAGAGATTCCCGATGAAAATAATAATCCTATTTTACATAAAATAATAATGCAAAATAATATTCATGGTCCTTGTGGAGATTGGTGTTCAATTGATGGAAAATGTTCAAAAAAATTTCATAAAAGTTACCAAGAAGAAACTACAATTGAAGAAAGTTGTTATGTTCATTGTCGTCGAAGAAATAATAATAAAGTGTATGAACGACCAAATGGACATATTGTTGATAATTCTAATGTTGTTCCGTATTGTCCTAAACTTTCAAAAATATTTAATTGCCATATTAATGTAGAAATAGTTTCGAGTATCAAGTCTGTTAAATATTTAAATAAATATATTCTCAAAGGGCATGACGCTGCATCTATTATTATCACAAATGCGAATGGTGATGTAACTATTAATCATAATGAAATAAATCATTATGAAGAAAATAGATATGTTGGTCCAGTTGAGGCAGTTAGGAGAATTCTAAGTAAACCTTTAGGAAAAAAGAGTCATAGGGTTAATCGCTTGCCCATACATTTGCCAAATGAACAGAATGTTATTATTCGAGAAGAAAAAGATAGTAACGATATTTCTTTCGATTTAAATAAAAATACAAAACTTCTGGATTACTTTAAACTTAACCAACGGGATAGTAATGCTCAAAAGTATTATTATTCAGAAATACCAGAGCATTATACATGGGTAACAAAATCTCTTGAATGGAAACAAAGAATTCGTAAAGAAAAAGTTTTAGGAAGAATGTATTCAGTTAATCCAAATCAATTAGAGTTATTTAATCTTAGACTATTATATGCAACTTCTTTTGAAAGTTTGAGAACAGTTAATGGAGTTGTTCATGAATCTTTTACATCTGCTTGTTTGGCATTAGGACTTGTAGAAGATGATAGTGAGTGGATTAGAACAATGGAAGAAGCTGCATTATGGATGATGCCTCATTCACTTCGCAAATTATTTATAAGAATTTTAATTCATTGTCATCCTGTACAACCGGATAAACTTTGGGAACAATTTAAGGGTCAAATGTCAGAAGATTATTCAAAAACTAACGACATTGATGCTGAACAAAGGGCTTATAGAAATATTAAAACAATGTTATTTAACGAAGGATATAATTTAACAGACTTTCAGGGATTGTTAGATATACAAGATGAAATTCTTACTCAACAAGTTAATGATATAAGTATTGCAGAACATATTAACGTAGGAGAACAGAATTATGCTAAATTATATGTAAAACAAAAACTTGTAGTTGATTATGTATTTTATGCCCTAAAGGATTCTTCTTTTGATAGTTCTAAGTGTTTATATGTTGATAGTTGTGGAGGATCTGGAAAAACATTTTTATACATTACGCTATGGCATTTGTTAAGAAGTAAAGGGATAAATGTTTGCAACATGGCATTTACAGGTATAGCTGCGACTATGCTTCCTAATGGAAAAACTGTTCATAAAGTTTTAGGTTTACCCGTTCCATTATACAGTGATTCATCTTCAAACATTAAAGTTCAATCTAAAGAAGGCCTTTTTTAAAAAAATATAGATGTCTTTATTTGGGATGAAGCACCAATGGCTCCAAAATATGCTTTAGAAATTATGGATTATCTATTAAGAGATATAATGAATTCCAATGAACCTTTTGGTGGTAAAATTGTAATTCTAGGCGGAGATTTTCGACAAACTTTACCAATTAAAGAACTGGGTACTAGATCAGAAATAGTTAATTTATCAATAAAAAATAGTAAACTATGGAAACATTTCAAAAAATACACATTAACAGATAATATGAGAGCCTTACCACAAGAAACGGAATTTGTAGATTTTTTACTTAAAGTAGGCAATGGTGAATTAAATGATGCAGATGATAATGTTATATTACCAGAACATATTATTCAAAAAGGGAATGTAGATATTGCAGAAGAAATGTATTGTCAGTGCAAACAACAGAATAAATTTCAGGAGTTGTCAGAGTGTGCAATTTTAGCACCTAGAAACGTTGACGTTGATGATATTAATAAGAGAGTGGTGCGTCTCTTAGACAGTAAAGGTAAAAAAATATATAAAAGTATTGATTCTACTGAAAATTGTGATAATGGAAAATTTTCTGAAACTTTATTGCCAGAATATTTAAATACTCTCTCTCCACCTTCTTTACCACCACATGAATTACATTTAAGAATTAATTCCGTTGTAATGCTTATTAGAAATCTTAGTATTAATGAAGGATTATGTAACGGAACAAGGTTAATTGTTTTAGATTTATCACATAATGTTATTAAATGTCAAATATTAACGAGAGATAAGAGTGGAAATATTGTCTTTTTACATAGAGTAACTTTATATTGTGAAAATTTATATCCGTTTACTTTTAAAAGAAGACAATTTCCTATAAAATTAGCTTTTGCAATGACCATTAACAAGTCTCAAGGACAAACATTTAACAGAATATATATAGATTTAAGAAGAGATGTATTTAATCACGGTCAGATGTATGTTGCATTATTGAGGGTACGTTCATTTGAATCCGTGAAAATATATTCAGGAGATACTAGAAGTAATATGTATATAAAAAATTATGTTTATAGTGAAATTTTTGAATAATTAAGGAGCCGGATATAACACCTGCCGCTACGCGCCGCCGTAAAGGACCATACCAGTCAGTGAGCAGTGAGCGCTTCTGGGCCTCTCACTGCTACCTGGCTGGTATTATTTAGTGTAATAGCGAGTAGCGGCAGTTGATGCATCCGGCCCTTCAATTTTAATTAAGTTTAATTTGCTATCATTATGTTTATCGGAATTTTCAATGTGTAATATTCACAGTACCGGTCAAAATGTAAGTTCATCTATTTTCAAAGGAAATAAAAAAATTTTGTTACATAAAATTTATGAAAACTAAACTTTTTTCGGTATACATATGTAATATAAAAAAATATGTTTTAATTTTAAAAATTATTTTTCTTTTAATAAGATTCAACAACCAAATGGATTATATACAAATGTTTAAAAAAGCTGAGAATAATATTTATTAGCATAAATTTATTATCATGCAAATAGAATATGTGAATTTTTGGACTGCTAATCGAAATCACGAAGGGTTATTAGTGAAGAAAATGACCACCATCATTATTTGTTAATTTGTATAACTGTTTGAAACTATCGCTGAATGTAACTAAATACCATTCTTATTATAGTCCTCTTTTTTTAATTAATTCTATCATCTTTTTTCTATCTCCTTAAAGTAATAAAAATCCCATGCGTTATTTTTGCCCAAGGGAGACAACGGCCGCCATTTTTATATAAGTCGAACAAGTGAATGACTTTTACTCCCTGTCGTCTGCTATCTGAAATCGACACTTTTGTGCATTAGGAATAAAAAATATCGTAAGTAACACGGGAAAATAAAGGCAGCCAATTTGTTTACGATGATTTTATTTATTAAAGTACTAAGTTTTAAAGTTTGAACAAGAAGGTGAGAGTGTCAAAAATTATTAAACATAAATTTATTTCTTAGTTTTTTCTCATATTTCATTAAAAGAATTGAACAATTTCAAATTTACTATTTGAAATTTTTAACCTGTTAAAATGTAATCGAAATTATACTGATTTGAAATTAACAATTTTACTTAAAACGCAATAAATGTAATATCTAACGTTGCTTCCATATCTCAGAACCAGAAAAAACTACAGTGAATTTTTATTAGAAATTGTAATGTTAAAATAAGTTAGTGTCGAAGAAAAGGAGATTTTTTTCCACTCTGAACATAGTTTTTTGTAAAAATTGTTTATAATATTGTTAAAAAAATGTTAAACAATTATAAACAAAGGTTTGTCTCTCTAAAATTTATTCTAATGTCAAACCAAGCAAAATGTGAAAAAAATTCTTTCCACTCAAAACTTCTTTTTCTATGAAAATTGTTTATAATATTTTTAAATACTGTTAAATAAATTTAAATTTAAATTTGAAACATTAGCAACATTTTGATTACAAGAGAGCGTAATGTAATTTTTAAAAAAATTTCTGCGAATTATAGCATTTTACTATAAATTTGAAATTGAAATTTCTTTTTAGATTCTGAAAGAGGACACTCAAACCATTAAAAAAACCTATCTCCTGATTTTGTTTGAAAATTGTAGCTCGTAGAACGGAAAGCTCGAACTTGTGCTAAGAAATACGGACATTTGGGACTAAATGGGTTAATACAATTGAGGAGTCAGTAAGAAGAACTCGCCGAGCACTCCAACGCATGCGTTAATACCAGTCGGCTAGCAGAGACAGGCCCAGAGGCGCTCACTGCTTCTTAGATCGAAGTGTGGAATCCCCAATAGAGTATACGTTCCCGCGCTCGGCGAGTTCTTCTTCCCGGCTCCTCAATTACTCTTTAACATCGCACCAGCGACAGAGTTGGAGCGCCAACCTCGAAGGCTACAGTCTTGCGACAGTTCCGAGGGTGGGTGAAGGGCTTCAAAAGAAAGGTTACGGGTTTTAGTGGGTCGGGGCTGTCAGTAAGTCGCTAGCTTACTAAACAATTTTATAATTTGTCTTTATTTTACATTCTTTTATTTTACCAACCCCACATAACCTTGGAATGAGTAATCCAAGGTATCTGTATGCAGATTTCAAAAATTCCCTAAGCAAAAAAAATTAATTATTTAATTCAATTAAAGAAATATTAGTCTTAATTAAATGAATTAATTGTGCTAAATAATTGGATATTTGATACAAATAAAGATTTAGTTACTTAAAAAAATTATTTTATTGATGCAAATAAATATTTATTTCATACCGTCAAATAAAATACTCAGATCTAATAAATATTTACTTGGTTAAAATAAATGTTTATTGCATAATCGACAATTAAACTATTTAATTGAGTAAATAAATTTTTATTTGTTTCAATTAAATTATTTTTAGTGTACAAATTATGCAAATTACTTCCTGAAAAAAAGAATGAGTTGTTGAACAATATTATTATTGAGAAATAAAAATTATGCATAAAGTAAGTTTTTTTCTATTTGTTAATCATAATTTTTTAATAATTAAAAATTTCTAAATATTTTTTACAAATAGAAATGATAAAAAATTGCATAATTTAAACATTTGAAGCTTGAGACAATTTTATACTTAAGATTATATAAGCATGTTTCAAGATTGCTAAAAAATTGGTGCAATTTAGGAATACAAAATTTAAAACATTTAGTCGTTTCAGATAAAATTCTTTTAATAAATATGTGTTTATCTTTAGAATAATGCTAGAAACTTTTTTAATGTTAAAATATATTCATATTGAATAGCAGAAAAAAGAGGGCGCGCGTAGCGCGCAAGTAAAAGTGACTAGTAATAATTAATAAGAGATAATTGTATATTTTAGAACGAATTTCTAGTTTATTTTTTTCTAAACGCGAGTTAAAAAAGTGATTTCCACTTATTTATGCAATAGAAAATATTTTTGTATATACTGCTGCTAATTAACAAGCGGAAATTGGAAAAATGCTAAGAACCTGTTGGGAATGATCTAAGGTTCAAGGTATAAGGGCGCATTTATTTTTAAAATTTTTTATTTAACTGAAATGATATATTATATAATTTATATAATATTTAATTACATTATTATATATTTCCAACTAAGTATTTGAAAAAACTTTTAAAAAATTTACTAACTTTGGAAATTTTTTCAAAGATTATAAAAAATAATTTCCGTTTTTGTAGGAAACAAAATTTTTCATTTAACTTTAGAAATAATTCATATTAATGGTGGCAAAAAATCCACAATTTTTGTAAACTTTTTCAAAAATTAAGAAATAATTTCTAATTTTTGGTAGAAATATGATTATTCTACTTAATTTTGAATTATATTATACTGATACTAATAAAAAATACACTATCTTTGGAACCTTTTTTTGACAATTAGAGAAAATGACCAAATTTTTTACAGTGCTACCTAAAAAAAGTAATTTTCTCTAATAAGTTCAAAAAATGACAGTAAAATTAAATTATGTTGAGAAAATTACATGAATAAATTGAAAATTAACTCAAAAAATTGATGATTTGCGTGCAGCAGTGTTGTTAAAATTGTGGTGATACACGAAAAATAGGAAGCTCGCATACACGAGTATGGAAAATAAGTTTTAAGCGAAAACATACATTTAAAATTTTCATACCATAAAAATAAGGAATTATAATAAATGGAAATTTGTGAAGGAAAAAAAGGAAGCGCACATACACACTGTTTTTAGAATTTTAAGGACTTATCCTCTCTATAATGTGAATAGAAGGGTATAGAAAGTGGGGCCCAGGATGCCAGTAATTGAATGGCAAAGCGTATTATTTCGCCGATTTAACCTGCAGCCAATATGATATAGCGACGAGTAAGAGGAATAAGTATACTACATCTATATAGGGTGGGAGATGAAAGAGAGCACAAGTTAATTTAAACTAAATGCTGGTGTAAAACGCTGTGTAGTCTTGCGCTGATAAGCTTCACGATTAAAACGCTCTTCATATACATATAAACACGAAGGGCCTATATTTTAATGTCGTTAATACCATCAGTTTTTTCGATAATTAAATTCCCCAAGTATACTCATAATTTTGCGAGCTGTTTAC
This sequence comes from Leptopilina myrica (nomen nudum), assembly GCA_032872475.1. NCBI lineage: Eukaryota > Metazoa > Arthropoda > Insecta > Hymenoptera > Figitidae > Leptopilina > Leptopilina myrica (nomen nudum). Next base: position 18,730,756 of record CM065460.1, read on the forward strand.
ATGCGGATTTTTTTCGAACTTGTCTGCTATATTTAACTATGAAAAATGGGTAACAATTTTAATATTATTATTATATTTTTATATTGGTGAATTACATCGTTCACTACAAGTACAATGTACTTATATTTAAAAGACAATTTCAAGTTACTTACATCCCAACAAGAAATGTCCGGAGTTATGACGGAGTTAAACTACAGCATGGTACTGACTCAGTATTGGTACCGACTCTCGGAACCCAGTCAGTACTGGGAGAATACTGACTCCAAAACCGAATCAGTACTATGTCGGAGTTAAAAAAGTATTAAAATCAGTACTGTCAGAAAACTGGCTTAACCCATTAACGCCCAAATGTACAATTTTTTGACCAAAGTTTGACACTATATTTTAATATAAAAACACAACAGAAAAAATTCCGCAATAGCAATTTCTTATTGACCAAAAGCCACTCTTTCGAATGGCGTTACAAAAATTATTATAAATTTATAAATAAACAAATTACATATGTTTTTCTTTAAAACATGAAATTTTTATGTTCTGTTTTCACAGGGAAAAAAAAGTCCACGGATCTCTCGAGAACTAGTTTATCACTTTTGGATGGGACACAAAATTTCAGAATTTCCATTCACTTTTGATTAGAAATGACAAACGTCAACGAATAGCTGAAAGAAAGTTAATGAATTTTTGATGAACTGTTAAGGATGAGTAGTTCGTCAAAAGTAGAGGTACAAGTTGACGAAAAAACCGTGAATTCGACAGTTTCAGTAGTATGCGCAGTTCGCAATGCGCATCAAATATGGCTGATCAAGCATTCATCATTCAGTCGGTGTCATCTGTGTTTACTTTTGGGCAAATTCTTTGATAAAAGTTATTATTTAGAATCAGTGTTTTCTATTATTTAGTGAATATTTTTGTGTGCTAATTTTTTTGTGAAACAAATAATTCATAAAATAAATTAAAGGTTACGATAAGGGTCATTTTCTACTTTGCACGGTCCTGAGTTTGACAGCAGACAAAGCTAATCGTGTCATTTGCAGAATTAATGCGAATTACGAATTTTAATGGCGATAAAATGGTGTATTATGTGTAGTTTAGATGCGTATAGGCGTCAAGTTATCAAATTAAGTGAATTGCTATAAAAAAAGTAGTATCTGGAAATTATTTTTTCTTGTTTTTAGCATTTTTTAAAGGTTCGCGAATTTTTCGTTAACTTTGACGAAAAGTTCGGAAACCGTACTATGTTTCTAGTGAAGGAGTTGATGGAATTTTGACGAACTGTGTTTGTTGATTTTCAAGAATTTTGTGTCCCATCCAAAAGTGATATACTAGTTCACGAGAGATCCGTGAACTTTTTTTTTCCGTGCAGTTTTAGTACAGGTGTTCATCTTGGAATACATCTAAAAGTCTTAAATAACGCTTCAAAAATATATTCCCTATCAGATAGGGGTATTCTGAAAAATAAAATCTCAAAATGGCGGACACAATCTAGCGTCTAAAGAGAATTTTTATTTACAATATCGTAGCCATGTGAACAAAATCGCAAAACTTGATAGATTTCTTTAAAATTTGACAGCTAAATGTTTTTGATGTCCCTGATCAGGAAAACAAAGTGAGAGTTTAAAAATTCAAAAAGGCGGATACAACATGGCGGACGAAATTTTTTGAAAATCTGTGAAATTTGCTTGAAATTTGTTACTCGGTGGTTTTCAGGGTCGCTGCACTGAAAAAAAATTTATTTGATTCAAATAATTCAAATTATTTGAAAAATATTTAATTGATTCAAATACTTTTTAGTTGGATCAAAAAAATATGTATTTGATTCAAATAACTTGAATTATTATTTGAATCACACTTATTTGAACCAAATAAATCGTATTTGATTCAATTAAATAATTAATTGAATTAAATAAATGTATTTATTTAATACAAATAAGGAGTTATTTGAAACTAATCTTTTATTTATTTCATTGAAATACTTCGTATATTTGATGCAAATAAAAATTCAAAGCAAATACACTATTTTAACAATACAAATAAAAAATATTTCAATCAATTAAATTATTATTTGAAACGAAAATAATGAATTACTTGATACTGTTCATTTATTTATTTCATTTATTTAATACAAATAAAAAATATTTTGACAAATAAATGTGTTATTTGGATATAGAATATACGACACTGGCTTTGATATAGTAGATCAGCCCAAGTTCTCACCAAGTCTCAGTGGCGGTGTGGCTTAAATAGGTGCGTTTATAGGCTTGCGGTTGGCGTTGCAGGCGTGGGGACGTGAGTTCGATGTCACGTGCTAGCGAATATTTTTCATTCTTCGTTTTAAGCGTTATATAAAATAATAAAATTGTGTGAATATGTTTATAAATAATGTTAAAAGTCTGTTGAAAAATTAGTTAATATAAATATAGAATATAATATATAAATATAGTATAATAATATATTAATGAATTAAAAAATACTAAATATTAAAAAAAAATTTGTATTAAATATAGAATTAAATAATTTTCGTAATTAATTCAAATTATTATTTACTAGCTTGAAATATAACATTTATTTGATTTGAATAATTTCAATAATTGATTCAAATAATTATTTATTAGTTTGAAATATTCCATTTATTTGATTTGAATAATTTCAATAATTGATTCAAATAATTATTTATTAGTTTCAAATTTTCCATTTATTTGATTTAAATAATGTGTATTTGATTCAAATAAATAGTTATTTGATGCGATAAAATCAAATATTTAGGTCAAATAAATATGTATTTGGTTCAAATACACATTTATTGGATTATAACCAAGTAAATTTTTTTAGTGTGATTATGAATTCAAAGTCAGATTTTTAAAATTCCGCCTTTTTGAATTTGCTATTGATCTAATCAAATTTTAATTAATCCATCAACCATATTGAATCCTGCATTTTGAATTTTAAAAATCTGACTTTGAATTCGTAATCAGCGACCCTGAAAATCCCCGAATAACAATTTTCAAATGAATCCAATTAGTATTTAACAATTTTATTCGCCCTATTGGATTTTATCCGCCATATTGGATCCGCCATTTTAAATTTTCAAAATCTGACTTTGGATTTGTAATCAGCAGCCCCGAAAAACTCCGAGTAACAAATTTCAAGTAAAGCTAATAAATTTTTTATCAATTTGTATCATACACCTAGAATGTTGCATATCTATAGTTAAAACTAATTTTTTGTTTATTTATAACAAAAAAAATGTTTTATTTAAGAAATTGCTTTTATTAAACGTAAATATCAAAGATCTGGAGTGCTGTAATAAAAAAACTAAACGTAAAAATTTTATTTGTTTAAACAAAACATATGTAATTTGTTTATTTATAATTTATAAAATTTTCATTTTTACTTTAAAGCAAATTTTTTGCTTATTGTAAAGAGGAAGCAAAATGTTCATGTAATGAACATCTTAATTCACAACTTGTTTAGTATTATTATGTATTATTAATAAAATAAATAAAAATGTTTTTTATTATTTTTTTAATTAATTATTTTTATTAATTAATTTATTTATTCAATATTTTTTAAAATTTTTCTCTAAATAAATATGATACAATTAATTTACATTATTGTAGCACTGTATATAACGGACCCATAAATCAAAAATAAGTTTAAGCGCGATCTCTTCCAAGCTTTCGTGACTATGCGGTAAGTGTATTCGGCTTGCGTTCTCGAGGTCTAGGGTTTATTTCCCCGTGCGTGCGATATTTTTCGTCTTATATTTAAATGTTTTGTGCATAATTCTTAACAGTGTTACATAAAGTATAAGTTTAAATAATTAACAATAATAATAATAATTTAGTCATTAATTAAAATAAATAAGAATGTCTAAATTAATGAAAGAAAATAAGAAACATATTTTTTTTAAACTTATTTCAATAAAAGCAATTCTAATAATTATTTACATTTTTTTACACTTATAAATTATATTTACTACATTAATTAATTTCCCAAATTTGTTAAATTTTACCTGCGGATCAGTCTTAAGGCGGTATTATGCCAGTAAGATTTTAATACTAACCTGGAGTCAGTACTGTTCCAAAATCGTATTTGTATTTCGGCACTGCCGCTCAATAACTTTTGCCTATACTCTACAGCGATTGAAGGCTTTACAAAAAGTTTTGTATTTTGTTTACTATTGAAGTTACAAAGCTCATAAAAATGTCATTTGAAAGCTTATTTCCTCAGCTTTAATACTATTCATAAAATCAAAATTTAAAAAATAATTTTGTTAACAAGTAAATAATTTTATTGTAAAACATAATTTTTCGTTTTTGCTTCCTCGTGAGGAAGCTTTGTAGTCCTTTAATTTATAAAATTTTTAAAAATCCTTCAAATAAATTTTCTTCTATATAGGACTATGTTATTTAAGACCCTGAACAATTGTCCGGATGTATGTATGTGTGTGTGGATCCCGTTTTTTCTGAACACGATAACTCGAAGAGGTTTCAACAAATTCAGCTGAAAATTTCTAGGCATATATTTATCATAAAAATATCTCGAAATGGATTAATGGACATTAATAAATCTATAAAAAAATTGTTTAAATTGAATATTCAAGTAGATATATAATAAAATCTTATTCTTTGCATCGAGACGAATCGATTGGTATATATAAAGTATGAATTGTATGAGAGTTTATAGAGTAAATGACAATTAAAGCAGAAAAATTACCTTTTTTATCAAAAATTTAGTTCTTTCATCAAAATTATATTCCAGTACAATAAAATTTTACTCATTTTTTTCAATAATCTTATCCGTTGCATTAAAACGGATCGATTGGTATATATAAAGTATATATTATATTTAAATTTATAGAATTAAACATAATTAAAACAAAAATATATTGTTACGTCCTATGAATAAGACACAATTACTTTTATTTTTATTTATTAAATAAATAATTATTTAATAAATAAATGTTGTGATTCGGACCTAGGCTCTCGCCCAATAGTTCGGGACACTTCGAGTCTTACCTTGTTGAATATAAAATGTTTGCCTCGTTAAAGTGCAAAATATAAGGAAGGTTTAGAAAGAAATCAAGTAATTTCAAATTGGTACTCACTTTTTATTTAAAAATTAAAGGTTGCTTAAAAAGCAGCGACTGGACTAAAATCCAGTCGCCTTGTGAAAAAAGTGGTCATTTTTTGCCAAAATTGATACCTGAAGTCTGATTGTGGATTCATATAGTGTGGGGTGGTAGTATGAAGATGTATATGTTTCCCACTCGAGATTTTTTAAGCTGCGCGTTATAAACAATTTTGAAGGTGCCAAAAAACAGTTTTTTGATGACCGTTATTCCCATAAAATTATAGGGGAAAAAGATGTAAATAAAAATTATAGAGCTCAAAAATACCTTTAAAATGATGGGTCATATGTTAAAATTGGTCCATTTTTTTACTTACAAATGAATTTAAACCACTAAAAATGGCACTTTCTTATTTGTTTAATAACTTGAACAAAAGTTAACAAATTCTTTCGATATTCTCTAAAAATGGACCTCTGAAGACCCTCAAGATGTGTGCCAAATCTAAATACGATTCGATAAATAGTTTATGAGAAATTCCATTTGTTAACTAAAAACATGATTTTTTAAAATGGAATTTCTACATTTTTGGCAGGATGAAAATTAATTTTTTTTGTTGGGTTCTCTTCATGAAATGCCAATCTATCAATCACAATTTGCAGCGAATTGAATGTTTACAAGAAAACTAGTTTTTGGGGGGAGAAATTTTTGGCTTATAAACAAATGAACAGTACATCAACAATTTTTATTTTCACAATTTGGCATAAACGCCATTTGATTACTTATTCTTTCCTGCAAATTTTGCAATAAAAAATTTTGATCTAGTTTAAAAGGGGGGGGAAGATAATTTTTTTTCAAAAAATTCCTGAGCCTTTAATTATTAATATTTTTTTTTAAATTATATTTGTTTAGTTGATTAGTCATACTAATTATAAAAAAATCAATCTAAACATCTATGCACTTCTTGTTCGTAAAAATATTATTCAAAAGTATGCAACGTTTGAGCAGCCTAGCTGCTCTAGGATGCATAGTGGGGGACATAATCAGTCGCTCGCGCTAAAGTTGAATTCAAACTTTCAAATTCGTAAAAGTTGTCATAACATTCAAACGGGAATAACGGTCATCAAAAAACTGTTTTTTGGCACCTTCAAAATTGTTTATAACGCGCAGCTTAAAAAATCTCGAGTGGGAAACATATACATCTTCATACTACCACCCCACACTATATGAATCCACAATCAGACTTCAGGTATCAATTTTGGCACGAAAAAACACAGGGCGACTGGACTATTTTCCTCAGACGTGAAATAATAAAAAATTTTGTATTATATCGATTTGTAATATCCATATATCCAAAATCGAGTAATCGATATTAATAATCGATGTATCTATCTATACTTCAATAGAATAGTTGTATTGGTTCAATATTTCAATTCAAATTAAATTTTTTTTGTACTTGTAAAATAAGACTTGGAATTAATGTTTTTGACACACACTACTCTTTATATAGAAATGTAACTTGTATGTTTGAGATACTTACAAGTTTTAATTCAGAAATTTGAATTGAGAACTGACTTGACATCCTTTTGGGGATGCTGTTTTTAAAGGTTTGTCTTCACTAAATTTTTAGGGAATTTCTTAATTTTGGAAAAATATTTTTAGAGAGATGGAAAAAGTGGTGGGAAATTTTTAGGATTGGTTTTCCATAGAAAAATAAAGAAAAGAAAATGGAGAAATCAAAGAAAATTTGATTCTATCGTTTTATGATTGGCCCTTCGAGACCTATCCCCCTTACATAGGCTGTGTTTTAAAGGGAGGTACCATAAGTCTATTTTTGTTTCAACATAGTAGGGGGGTTCTTTTTGAATTTTAAATTAAGTAGAGATATTATTTCACGTTTTTGGATTTTTACAGAAGGTTATTAATAATTTGCTTAATAATAATTTTACATTAATTTTTATAGCGTAGTTTAATTGTTTATGATTTTCAAATGTATATACTTTTTTGAATTTAAATTTTATCATAATTTTTAAAGTTATATTTTTAATTTGTTAATTAACAATAAGTTTTTATAATTATAACCTATTCAATTTGTTTATTTAACCAATTTTTATTAATAAAATTTTATTTATTATTTGATAATAATAATTAATTTTATTTATTGTTTATTTAATTTGATATATTCCTTATTTGTTAATAATGTTTCATTACTTATTTTATTTATAGGTTATGTTGTTTTATGATTATTTTAATTCAAATTCTATGTTTATTAAAATTATAACCTATTTTATGTTTGTTTACATTTACATAATTGTTTTTATTTATTCTGTAGTTATAAACATTAAACTTTAATTTTTTTAATTACTTGTAAAATTTATTGTTTTCCATTTCTAACCAAAAATTAGAGTTATTTATTAACTTTAATAATTTTTATTTAGAAATTATTTCAATTATGCGTTACTATAGTATTACGTATAACATAAACAAGCTACGGAAGTTTTATGCAGTTACATGTTACGTAAAATTTAGAAACGTTTCATTATTTTCAGATACATAGGACTGAACAAATATTCAGTCCAATTGACCAAAAATTTTGTTACCGTTTCGTAATTTTCAGTAATGGGTAACAGCATAAAACTTCCGTTGCTATTTTCTGAAAATTTTGTTACAGTTTCGTAATTTTTTGTAACTTAAATCATTTGAATAATTTCTAACTTCAGTTATGCCTTTCTTGCAACTGGCCAAAGCTGCGAGAAAGTAACCGTGCGCACCTTAATTCGGCAGCAGTAACTTAAATTTTTGTGACAGTTTCGTAATTTTCAGTTACTCTCTTTACTTTCTGAAACGATTCTCAAATTTTCAGTTACATTTTATTAAATGTCTTTAAGTTGTTACTGAGTTTTGCTTGGCTGAAGTTAGAATTCCGATACTCATTAAGGATTTTTACTAAAAGTTTTGATTTTTAAGTAACATTTAGGAATTATAAGAAACGTATAGTAAATTTGAAGCAAATGTAACTTACAAATGATTTCAGTACCGTCGTTTTGAAAATTAAGTAACATTTGTATCAGAATTTTATCGTAAAATTCAAAACATTTTTAACAGTGTATATATATATATATATACTTCTAATGGTCAATGCATCGATTTCTCTACTTATGTTAAAAACACACAATTTATGATGCTGTATTACAAAGGTTATTGTACAAAAAAGGCCCTTTGAGAATGTATAGCTGAAACAGCAATACTATATTGCTGTTCTTAAAATACAGTATTGGTGTTCTTTACATACATATTACTGTCTCTCACATACATATGGCTGTGCATAAACAACACTGAGAACAAATTAAATGAGTTTTTCAATTTTGCTGTCCGCCAAGAGATTCAAAATTATCTTTAAAAACCCCTTAGTAACAAAATTTAAGTCAATAGAATGAAATTTAAAGATTATTGTCCGCCATATTAAATCCGGCATTCTGAATGTTTGAAAATAAAATTTATATTCGTAAACAGCGACCCCGAAAACCCCCGAGTAGCAAGTTTCAAGTGAATTCGATAAATTTTTGTAAAACTCGTCAGCCATTTTGGATCCGCCATTTTGAATTTTTGAAAATGAAGTTTATATTCGTAATCAGCGACCCTAAAAACCCCCGAGTAACAAATTTTAGGCGAATCCATTGACTTTTGGGCAATTGGACAAATTTTGCCCAAAATTTTCAAATTTTACTTTAGATTTGACGCCATATTGGTCCGCCATCTTGATATTTTTAATTCTACTTTACGTTTCTTGAAAGTGTATAATTTTTATGCACCGATGGTTGAAAATTGAATTTTATTCTTACACTTTTTCGAGGTGAAAAAAAATGTCAAACTTGAAAAAAGGAAATTTTTTTTGTGTTTTTTGACATTAAAACCGCCATATTTAATTTTGGTTTGGACGAAATATATTTTTGACACCGGAATTGGAAAGAGCACATCCAAAACCTTTAAAAAATGTACCTTTGGTTTAAATTATCAACCGTTTTATTTATAATTACGTATCTTGAAAATGAGCAAAAAATTTTCACGAGTTGGGCGTTAATGGGTTAAGATAGAGGGTTCCGTACACCAAAACAAAACTCATTTTTTATAAATATTTATCCCTATTAATTAAAATCATTGACCTACACGTCAAAATTTGATCATTTCCGCAATTGGCTATAGTATATGTAACATAACTTTCTGTCATAGGCAAACATAACCTCAAAATTAGGTCACAAGGTCATATGCGGCCTACTTCTGAGGACAAACATGACCTAAAATTTAGGTTTCAAGATCATATGCGTCCAACTTCAGAGGACAAACATAACCTCAAAATTAGGTTTCAAGGTCATATGCGGCCAACATGAAGTAGTATAAGAGGAACGGGAAAATATGCTTTAAGTTTTCATGGACTCAACACAGCAGTGAGGCCTCCTTATACTACTTCATGGCAGCCAACTTTAGAGGACAAACATAACCTTAAAATAATGTTTTAAGGTCATATGTCCTGTCGCCTCTACCCCACTCTTAGGAACAGGGCTTACAGGGAAAACATAACCTCAAAATTAAAATTGTGCCTTGAAGTTGGCCGCAAATGGCTACAGTAATCGGGTCAAAGATCATAGACCGTAGGTCAAGAGATGATAATAACCTTAAAATCAAACTTAAAAAAACTTGGGGGTTGGCGCCAACGCTGTTTCAAGATTATTTGATCTACAGGTCAAGGCTTGACCTGACCAGAATTCAGGTTACTTTTAAGGGCAGTTTTGACCTATATATAAAAAAATTTACAAACAATTCCCTCTGCCTTAAAATTTAGGTCAATTTTAAAGGTAGTTTTGACCTATACGTCAAAAAATTGCAAAAAAATTCCTCTTCCCTTAAAAGGACCCCGCACAAAATACATGGAAATAAAGGTCTCGGTCAAATTATTGCATACTTTGTAGTATTGCAGTTTATGACTTATTAAACAAAAAATGTTAATACCAAAACTTAAAAAATGGACAGTTTTTGAGTTACACGACTTAAAAGTTACGAAATAAACAAAAAATCATAATATACAATGAAAAGGAAACAATGTTTTATATAGGAGATTTTTAAATAATCATGTTAAGCAAGCATTTAACATAAAACTACAGATGTCTACAGTTCTTCAATGGTGATTATCGTTACTACCAACAACCATTAAACAATCATTGTACAACAAAAATGACTCTTATAGATGCAGATTAAATCCAGTAATCTAAAATTCTTTTATGCATACTACTCAAAATCGAACGCATTTAGAGTTCTTCGTTAGTGATTATGGTTACTACCATCAATCGATAAACAACCATTGAAGAATGTAATAACTTAATGTATGTATTTTACTTTTGCATTTTAGATGTTTTTCAAATATTTTTTTTCTTATAGTACTCATTAAAATAAGTTACCATGATTTTTTAAAAATTTTTTCATCAAGCCGTTTAAGAGATACAGGTTTTTGAAAAATCACGTTTTTTACAAAAATTTTTATTTTTTTTGGTTTTACGGATGTGGGTCTTGTAGTGGACAATTCAAGCTTCAATTTAGGTCTATGTTGAAGTTTCTTGCGCGTCAGGTTTAGGATAAAAAAATTTTGAAAACCCCTCACGGTGGTCTTGAATCAACTTTGAATATAAAGTCTTTGCACATCCCTTTTTTTTGCTGATTTGGGTTATTTGCATTCTAAATAATGTGTAAAAAATTTATAGCCCATAACTTGTCGAGCCGTTTTTGAGAAAACTCATTTTGAAAAAAAATCATCAGTTTTTTATTTAAAATGTTACATATTTGTATCAAATTATGGATTTAAGCATAATATTAATTAAAATAGGGTCAGTTGGGGTAAATCCGGACAAAATACCTATTTTTCACAAATGACGTAAGTTTTTTTATAATAAAAGGAAATTCTTTCGTTTTATACTGCATTAATTTCTTTCTTGAGTTCCCTAGATTAAGTTTTTATTTTTTATAAAATTTTATATTTAATTTTTTACATTTTATTGTTCGGATTTACCCCAAGATTTAGAAAATTTCTTTAAATTTGGGGTAAATCCGGACAGCTTAGTTTCTAAGAAAGGTTTAAAATAAAATTATCTTAAGTATACTACTCTATTAAGGGATAGAACAACATGAAAAAAATTCATACTAGATGTATAAAAGTTGAATCAGTTAAGTGTTGTAGTATCATAAAAGTTAATAAATTAACGATTCAAAAAGTAATAATCAAATACATATATAGCTTTAACAAATTTTAATGGATTTTAATAAAACTTGATAAAGAAAAGTTTGTGGGATCATTGAATACGAATACAAAGTCAGATTTTGAAAATTCAAAATGCCGGATCCAAAATGCCGGACTTTTTTAAAAATTAATCGAATTACACTACTTACACCACTTTTTAAAATGTAATAGAAGCTCTGTCCAGATTTAACCTAAGTTTTTAAATTAACCTGTTGACAATTGTCGAGATAAAATCATGGAAGTAGTCAGAATCTCTTTTAAAGGATCTGAGCTTAAAATATTGACGTCGAACTGAATTTTTAATTTGTAAATTAAGATCCAACACCTTTTGTCCGTATTTGCCCTCTGTCCGGATTTACCCCAACTGACCCTAATACTTTTCTTTAATTTTAAATAATATAATATAACAATTTAAATAATATTTCTGACACAATAAGTCAGTTTTGTTTAAATATTACAATACATGTTAAGGCACATATTTTTGCCAATTTACGGAAATTATACCAGTTACTGTACAGAAAAAAAATTAACGAAAAGGTTATATATAATAAATATAAAAACGGCTCGACAAGTTAAGGGCTATAAATTTTTTACACATTATTTAGAGTGCAAATAACCCAAATCAGCAAAAAAAAAATGATGTGCTAAGACATTTCATTCAAAGTTGATTCAAGACCACCGTTTTTGATTACCCTACTTTTTTCAAAATCCTGACGTGATGGCCAATTTCGTGACCGGGGATCGTGTTCAGCGTCTTTAATGGACACTATGATATCTCATAAAAATTTTAAGTCTTTTTTGTTGACCTGTGTTATTAATAATTTTAGCTCAAAAGTCCTATTGTTTGCTATATTATATGGATAAAAAAATTAAAAAATTCGAAATAAATATATCCTATCGCTTGCCTACAATCGGACAACGCCTAAAAGTTGTTAATTTAGTTCTAGTTTCTTACAAAAAATTTTGAAAAAAATCGATCGATACATACATTCTTAAAAATAAAATTTTATTTTAAAAATTAAAAAAAAATTCGTCAATTTAAAAAATAATTTTTTTATATGTTTATTGGATTCTATTTCATGTTTTGCAATATGTTTATAAAAATTGTTTATAATATTCTTAAACCTTGTAAAAATTTTTAAATTAAGTGATTAACTTTTATTATTCATTTTTACTGCAAAAATAAATGAGAATTGATAAAAAAAATTTATACCACTTTGGCCCACGAATTTCGAATTATTTATAAAAATTGTTTATAACATTTTTAAATATTGTTAAATAATATTAAATGAAAGTTTATGTTTTTAACAAAGATTTGGATTACATGAGTGCAATATATAATAAAAAAATGCGTTTTTTCTATTATGGTAATTCATATTTAACTAATTATTTATAAGAATTGTTTATAACATTTATGTACATTGTTCACAGATTTTTTATAAGCATTAGATACTTTAGTTTCCTGTTTAATGACAAAAGAAAGCTAGTGGGTTAGGAAAGAAGTTATTTTACACTCTGAAAATATTTTTTTATAGCAATAAAAAGAGGACACTCAAATTAAAAAAAAACCTATGTCCCGATTTTTTCCACATTCGTAACTCGTAGAACGGAAAGCTCAAACTTGTAGAAAGAAATACGGACATTTGGGACTAAATGGGTTAATTTGAGTTTATAGCGTCAAATCGCTAGTGAGCGGGTTTACCTTGTGATATTCCTAGTGATAGGAACAAACACAATAAAACAATAATAATTAAAAAGCAACTATTTAATTATCATTAAAGGGCATTATAATAATGCGAAAGAATGCGTCGACGCGCAATAACACACATACACGCGTTACTTTACGTTTACAGAAAAGTAAGAAAACATGCTTCTCCCTAAGAAGGCCCGCTTCTCTCTGATGAGAATTTTTGCGTCATCGTCATCGTAACCATAAGGCCATTCGTCTTTGGTCCGATGACAACCGAATTTATAATTCTTTTAACGACCGGTGGTCGCAGTAGCTATTAGGCTAACACCTAGCGCGATGAATTGTGAATTGGGGAAACAATCAGAAATTGTATATTTAAAGAAAAGTAAGGAAACGATTTTGATCGTTACAATTCCCCCCTTCGAAATTGCTGTTACAGATTGTATTTCCAAGCTCGCTCAATCGTTTTTTAATTATAATATCTCATCTTTGATTACTCGTCTCAATTTATAGAGTTGTGCTAAATTGGATGCATAAGAAACCATAAATGATTATTTAACTATGTCATAAAATAAAAATTAATAATTTTTTAATTACTTAACAAGAACTTTTTTCTAAGTGGCATTCGCAATAATATATTATTCACGCGCGAAATGATTGTTTTGAAATGAATGTTCAAAAACAATTTCGTTGCATACAAAAATGTTAAACTAAAATCAATATTTAATGATAAACATAATCTGTATATAATATGTAAAACTTTCGATACAAGAGAAGACGAGAATTCGAAGTTGTGGTGGATTCGTTGTCAGGGATGATCCATTTTAACAGGTGAATTTTTATCCGTGGATTTAAATCACTTTTTGTCAACCAGATCATTCTCAGATGATGAGAAAACGCGCATGGCCAAGGTTTCTAAAGAAGCAAAGTTCGGAGAAAACATGACCAACGGATAATGTCCTTGCTTTGAGAAATCTCAAAAAAACATTTTATAGACATTACAAATGAGATAGCTAATATTCTCAAAACGGTGGTGATGGTTGGTAGAAGTTGCTAACCATGACGTGGGCGCTGGTACAGATGAGAAGAAACTGTTTCTCGTTTTGTTTCTCTTGTAAGCTAATCTACAATTTTCCTATATTGCGTCGGAAGAATTGTTAATTTGTTTTTAATTTACAATTTTAATAACGCGAACATAAAATTTTCTCAAAATTAATATTTAATTTCTTTTAAGCAAAATATAAAAGAGTAATTTGCCTCTTAGATAAGAATCAAATTTCGAATAAGATCATAATCACACATTGCGCTCTTTAACGTGTTATTGTAGTGAAAAGCGTTTATCTCTTTTGAAAAGGTTATTCTTATATTATATTCTTAATATTCTTATTTTTCCAAAACCAAGCAAACTACGCGTCTTTACTTTAAATCAGCTTTTAATAATCTCTCGTTGAGTATAACATAATATTTTTGTTATGTGATAAAGTAATAATTATATTTACACAATTTTTCATTGTTATATAATAGACGTAAATTTGCAAAAAGGCGATAAGGATCAATTAACTAGCACTTTAGTTAAAATCGAAATAAGAAATGACCTATTATTAAATGGAAAATATCTTTTTCTAAAATTTCTAACTTTTAAATTAAACAAATATTCTTGTTATATGTAAAATGTTGTTGTTTTTCAAAAATGTTATTCATTTTTTATTTTATTTTATATTAGCCTTTTTCTAAATTCAACTCAAAAATTTTGAACAGAAAATGGGACACACATATTTTTGTGTTTAATAATTATAATATTCATTGATTATGATTTAAGTAATTCTAATTATTGTTTATTGTTTATTTAGACGCCGCGAATAATAATCGAACTCCGATACTGACATTAGAGCAATGTGAGCCCTTTTGTGTATTTTGAATACAGACTCGCCAGCTGTTGCGGATTCGCAAGTAGACGGCTTTGCTATAGTCAGTGGCGCGAGCAATATGAGCTGGGCCTGCGATACGCGGTAGTTTAGCGCGGCGGAGGAGAGCTTCATGCTGTAGCCAAAATACACTGTCTCAGTCTCCAGGTAAAGCGGTGTTCGTCTTTGCTTTTGGATTTACTTGTGAAATATCCATTGCTAAACGGTTAATTTATTGTCAAAGCAATTTGAGGGAGGCACCTTCGTTCCTAGGTGTCCGCTATTGGAGGTACTAGTGAATGTCTACCGGCCAGACACATCAGGTGTCAAAGAAATTCGAGAGAATTATTTTCTTTCCTTAGCGTCAGCCTTAGGAATTACTTGCGAGGTCCCTACTAGCCAGACGCTTGATTGTGCGTTAAAGCAGTTTGCAAAATCACTTTTTATCCTTAGGCAAAACGATTGCTACACATGGAATAGTACGTTTTAATATTTAAATCGCGGAATTTACTTTTTTTATATACTATATAATTTATTTATTAATTTTACTATTATTATTTTGATCAATTATAGTATATTCGTTTATGATTTATTATTTTATTCAGAGCTGATTGAGCGATTGCACAAATTTGATTATTGACAACCGATATTGAAAGATACACCAGCATTATTCACAGGGATTCTAACTATGTTAGCGAATCAGCTGGGAGGCGCGTTGTATCCTATTGATGGGTGAACCCTTTTCTTGCATGCTAATTTTTTTTCTTTTTATTTGACAAGAATCTCGCAAGTTAAGAAAACACTAGTGTGTTCGTCACAATTTGTGATGAAGGTACGTTGCCTCTTTGCAAAGGAAATAAACATCTTTGTATTGCTTATTAAAGCACTTATGTAAACAATTTGTTAAACATAATCTTAGAACGGTAGCCTTTGTGCTGTCTATTGACATCTTTACGATTTGTTTGTGTTGATGATAGAAGTCTCTCTCCCCCCTTCTGCGATGAAGTAGTATTGAGAGAGCAAGAAAGATTTTGACTAGATTGACAATGCGAACTGGGTGTGGAAGATTCAAAAATGTTATCTGAATCAGCGCAGGCTGTAGATTCAGATAAGTTCGCGTCATTATTCTGTATTTTTAATAATTCGCTTTTTTGTTACAAAGAAGCGCATTGGCGCTTGTAAATTAAAAGTTTATCAATTTCATTTTTTTGCAATTTACTATTTTTTTATTCAACATTTTTCACCTTTTTGCATTTAGTTTCGACCAGTAAGGTTGACTGCGTAAACGATTTGTGCACGTTTGTAGCAGTACCCTTACTTGGTGGACTCTTGGAGGGGGCTAGCGCTATTGAACCTGAAGAAAGGGTGGAAGGGTGGGGACCGAACATTTTGATATTATGACTGAAATTATCGCTGTTCTCCGACGGACTAGAGGAATCCTTTCCCAAATTTTTCATTTTTAATAGCACAATTTCTTCTTTCAAGGATAAAAATTCACGCGTAAAATTTTCCTTTAAATCTGCGATCATTTTACGATTGGAATTATTTACTTCGCAGATTTTTGATTCTAATGAATTTTTCATTTCCAATAATAATTGAGTTTGTTCATTAAATTTATCTATCACTTGACAAAGCGCACGTTCAATTTTGTTAAAATAAAGTTTGAAATAATTTTAAATTCTATATGTTAATTTTGAACATTTGTAAAGGCAAGCAAGCTGATATTAAGCAAAGCGCGTGTTTACATTTTTTTGGAACGTTCTCTGTGATTACATCGAGCGGTTAAATAAAAGATAACGCTTTCACAGAATACTTTAGAAGTTATATACAATATTTAAAATGTTCTTATCGAATGGAAATTTTTTTTGAATTTATGCGTAGAATTCCCTCGTGGTGATTAATAAATCAAACTTAAATCTTCAGACTTTTTGGGATTATTACACAGAATACAATGATCAATTATATTTTAATTGAAATTTATTGAAGCTTTTTTAAAATCGGTAATGTGAAAGCGAAGCGAGAGCGTGGTGCGCAAGACAATTAAACATTTATAGATTTAACGCATTTGATTTGTAAAAATCTAGTTCATAAATTTGTGTTTATGTAGACGTGGAAAAATAAATTAAATTTCGCTAAAAATTTTGAAAAGAAAATTTTAAGCGCAATTTTATTGCCATTTTATTGCGTCAGAAATACAAGAAAATGCTTTTCTGTATAGAAAACTTCACGTAACGCGCCATTTTTAAGTGGCAGTAATGGAAAGCTCTATAAGAAAGCGTGGATAAATTTTACTTTAATATTAGTATCAAACTAAATTTAAGTAAAATAGTTAAAATACATATGAGAAAACTAGAATTTTAATAAAGGAGCAGATAATTTCAAAACGAAAAAAACAGTCCCTGTTCGGTCGCCAAAAATGTGGTAAAATCACAATTATGCCTGCAGAAGAACAGGCAATTCCAAAACGAAAAAAACCTGCCCCACGTTGGGCGCCAAAAATGTGGCGAACTTCGCGAGACTTTAATATTTTTAAAATTACATAAATGAGAACAAGAGTGATTTGTGAATTGGGGAAACAATCAGAAATGGCATATTTAAAGAAAGGTAAGAAAACGATTTTCATCGTTACAATTTGAACAACAGAGAATCCCAAAATGGTATTAGAAAATTTCCTACCTGTATGTGTGTATGTGTGTACACGGAGTGAAATTTATAGTAGTAGGTAACATAATGATGGTTAGAGTGACCATCTTTAATGCTACGTATACAGACAGCTATCTAGATTGTAGTATTTACTATCAGAAGATTTATGAAATTTGATTGTTTGTTTACATATTACAGGTCTTTCAAACCAGTAAGTACCGTTCTGTTGGGCGATAATATCGAAGTCTCATTTAACATACAGATTTCAGAATCTTTACAAAACTTTTAAAAAAAGTTTATTTTACATAATAATTATTTTACAATAATTTATTGTAAAATAAAAATAACTTATGCAAGCATTAACCTGTCATTTTAAAAGACAATTCAATCGTTTAAAAATTTTGAGGTTATAAACATGTATAAATTTCATAGCATTTGATTAACTACAAAAAATAATTAACTAAGTGACGAAAGTTGGAATCAAAGATTCCATATTCCACAACACTGCAATATTTTTTACAAAATTGTTTATTTTAGAAGAACTGGGAAACACTGACGAATTATTTCAATTGCATTGAAACGTGTTGTCATAGCCAGCGCATGCGCTTACGTTAAACTTCGACAATATTTTATAGTCATGACTACAATCAGGCAGTTAGCATATGTATATGTTCTCGGGTAACATCTTAGATTGTAAAATGTGGATAGTAGATACTTCATAGTATAACATGACAACGTCTTGACAGATTGCAGTAAATTAAGCAGTTATTTCTTTTGTAAGATATATGAGCGATTCCACGTCAAGTGATCAAGGGGTCTTTTAGTGTAATGTTTATTTTAATAATTTTTTACTCTTAAACAATTAAACATTCAAATTTGACAAAGTACATTTTGGAAAGGTTTTTTCATGCTCTTTCGATTGGAAATAAGAATTTTAAAAAATAATTTTTTTGACCCAAAAAAATCAAAAGTAAAAATAAATTTCAATTTTTGGGGGAGAGAGATACGATTTTTTTTAACGAAAGCTGAGGTTTTTTTACTAAAACGACATATAAATGAAAAAGTTGGACTAGAATGTTTAAACATTGAAAAAAAGAGTTTTCTACTCATCGGAGCGTTCTAAACCCGGTTTTTAGCTCCGTTTAGGAGAAAATACTATCAAAATACTATCAAGCTTAATGCATGTATATAAGTAGTGTTACTGCATATGGTTGAATTACAAGGTAACGAGAGAGTAGGGGGCATCTGTACGGCAGGTGATCACCACTCCTCGTCTTAAAAATATGCGTGTCCACCCAACGCTATTTGCATTACCATTTTGCTCACTACGAAAGGATTCAAAGAAATTCTACAATTTCAAAATGAATTCAGCTTTTGTTCTTATGTCAACTTTTATTCATTTCTTTTTGCCGCGATAGAAATTACTCCTTAAAAATATAATATATAAATATAATGTAAATATACGGAAAAATTATGCAGCAAAAAAAATTATAACCGATACATCTGACCAAAAACCAGATTTTTGAAAGTCAAATTTTTTAAATTACCCAAATTTGCACAAAACTCTTACGTAATTATCAAAATAAAAGAAAGAATCTGTTAATTTTTGAAAACATTTTTTTTAAATCGAACAATATGTATGAATAAAAATAGTTAAGTTCAATGAAAAGCTACTTTTCGCTTAAAATAAATATACAGTAGGAAAAGCTATACGTCAGTCACCGCCCATGAGTGCGAGTGAGACAGACTTATGCGATTCCCATACTTTCCTATGACTGACCGATAGCTTTTCTTACTGTATATGGATATTCACATGAAAAGGGTACATTTTATTGAATATAATTTTTAAGATAATCCTAATTTAGTACTTTAAGAGCAAAATCTTAGTTATTTATTTTGTATTATTAATCTAAATGTTTTGACAAGCGAATCATGCGGTATTCATCAATCTATCAATTATTTAAGTGTTGGATTTCATTGATTCTTTAGAAAAATATAAATGGTCTATTTTACCTTTGCAAAAGTATTCCGTATTTTTAAAATGGAGGGGGGCTGAAACATTGGACTGAAAAAAATAAAAACAAAAAGAAAGAAGAAAACATTGTTCTCATCAATTCATCAAACAGTTCACTAACCGTAAACATAAACCGCTGAATAGTGAAATAAGAGAATAAAATTCAAAAGAGATTCATCCTTGTTTGTTAGCGTGTTTAAGAGTGAGACAGTAACAGGACAGGTGCATGGCCCTGAAAGTGTAAACGGTGTTTCTTTTAACGAGTTTAGCCACAAGGCTCACCTCTGAAAAATTTCGAGATTTACTTCTTCAGTTTAGTGTCTTAGATGCGCCTGAAGTTCTGTGTGTGTGTGTGAGAGAGAGACCGGCATAGCACTTTAAAGATTATTATGGTAATGATTATGGTAATAGTAAAACTCACAGAAAACAAACAATAATTCTAAAGATCCCGAACACTTTTTTGTAAGTCATATTCAATCATTAATTTTCATCTCCCTACTGGAATACTCCTACCCATACTCCCTACTCTTTTTGCTGCAAATTTTTTTTTTCGACGAAAAACATCAAATTTTGGCCATTTTTCTCAAAAAAGGCATTTACCCCCCTAGCGCTCACAGTTTTTTACCTAGAAAGTTGAAAATTGGTATGCATATGTGTTTTCATCGAAAAACTAAAAATTTTTTTTGCAAGCTCGAAAATACTTTAACCCTTGCTGGTTCTCTCAATTCTTAATCTAGTGGACTGGCGTTATACATTTTTATTTGTTTTTTCGTGCAGATTTCAACAAACATATAGAAAAAATTATTGGAATTCATCTTCATATTTTTTTTGCAAAAAACAAAAAAAAATTCGTTTTGAAAAAAGTGTGTACCTCCCCCCCTTTGGTTTTCACAATTCTTTACCTATTGGACTACAGTTTTGCTTAATTTATGTATTTTCATGTGTAGATTTTAAGAAAAATACACCGAATATAAATGGATTTTATCTTCATATTTTTTCAGCGAAAAACTCAAAGTTTTTAAAAATTGCGCCAAAAAAGCGTGTTTTTTGCCCTAGCACCCACAGTTTTTTATCTCAAAAAATGAAAATTGGTACACTTTTGTATTTTCACGTGCAGATTACAATAAAAATAGTGTTGAAATAGTTATAATTTATCTGGATAAATTATTCATTCATTATTTTAGCAAAAAAGTAGAAGTTTTAAAAGAGGGTACGGAACTTGGGTGTTAGTACGAGTTCTACTCGCACTTGTCTGGTTTTATTATATACCAATAATAATATAATTAACATTATTAAACACTTTATGAAGTATTACAATTTAAATTGAATTTATTATTTAAAAGAAATATTTTTAGAGTTTTCGTACTTCCATTTATAACCTATTTTTAACAAATCAAGTTATATATTTATTTATTATGAAATTATTATTTATTGTTTATATCTATATTTCATTTCACATTATTAACCAACATTGTACGCATAACACTTAAAACCAAATTTGAAAAATCTCGCACGCAGGAGGGCTCAAACCCTAAACCTTAGGGACGGCAAGTCGAATACACATGTCACTCAGCCACCTAAGTTTGGAAGATATTTTTCTTAAACTACCTTTTCACTTTTAGGACTGTATTTATCTCATTTATCTCTTACTCTATCACTCTTTATTTCTCAGTTGATCTCCTTTTTAAATCATGAAATCGTCACGTAGTTAATTCAATGTGTATAGGAGAAAAAAGTATGGCATTAGAATACAGTTAGGATGAAAAGAAAGTGAATAGTAAAAGAATTAATATATAGAGATAAAGTAAAGGTTATTAAAAGAGATTGAATAAAAAGAGATTGAGGAGATTAAAAAAGGGATAGCTTGGGATAGAAACAAGATTATTAAAAGAGATAAGTATATTGTTAGATGGAATTAGAGATAGAAAGAGATAGGTGTGGATATTGAAAGTATTAAAAGTGATGAAATAAAGGTTATTGAAAAATATTTATTCAGAAGGAGAAATAAAAAGTGATTTAAGTGATAAAGTGGGGATCGACTAAGATAGAGAAACTTTTTCTCTTTCTATTTCAAAGATAAATACATATTCAAAGAGATAGGATTTCTACACTGAAAAAAAATAGTATTGAACCAAGAAAATTTTTCTTGGTTGAAGCAAATGGTGGGATTGAATACGGCCAAGAGTATTATAGTATTGATTCAAGAAAACGATTTTCTTGACATAGTATACTTGGTAGGAGAGTATATGTTCTTGATCCAAGAAAATATGGAATCCAGTCAAGAAATTAAGTTACACGAAAGAAATGCAGATTATATTAATTCAAGAACATTTGTGTATCAAATCAAGAAAATATTTTCTTGATTTGAGAAAATTATAAATTTCAATAAAAAAAAATTTTCTCAATTCAAGTAAATTATTTACTTGAACTCTCCCCCCCCCCTTACCCCCATTCCATTATTTCTAATACTTAGGTCAAACATTTTTATTATTTAATTAATTAACATTTAATTTTTTTATTTAAATAATTAAATAATTGTTATTTTACATATGTATTTACATTTAATTAATACTTAACACAAATACAACAAATATACCTTGAAATAAAATTTTCCACGGTCGGAGGAATTGAACCCGGGTTGCGCGCATCAGAAGCTGTACCGTTACCACTATGCCATCCAAGCCTCAATGGACAGTTTTCAAAAACTGCTATTTAAGTTGCACATCCATTTGAAGCGAAATATTTTCTTGGATCAAGAACACCGGCATTGTATTAAGTAAAAAAAAGTTTCAAATCAAATGAATGAAATGATTTGATTTAAGAAAAACGATTTCTCCAGACAATACTTTACTATTTCGCTTAAGAACATAATATTCTTGATTCAATCCTTTTTGGTACTTCGGATAAGTAAAATATTTGATTTGATCAATAACATATTTACTTCCACCAAATACTGAATTATTAATTCAAGAACTCTGTCCAATGCTAATAATTACTTGGCACAAGAAAATTAATTTTTCTCCTCAAATAAATATGGGATTGATTCAAGTAAACTCTGCCAAGTAAATGCATTTACTTGGTTCAATTACAATTTTTTTTCAGTGTATTCCTTTACTTCTAGTTATTGAAAAATATTAATACAGAAGGAGAGATAAAGAGTGATTAAAGTGATAAAGTGGGGATAGACTAAGATAGAAGAACTGTTTCTCTTTCTATCTCAAAGATAAATACATATTCAAAAAGATAGGATTTCCATCCCTTTACTTCCAGCAGGGCTGACACTTTGTAAATTTGTATTAAGCATGAAATAGGTAGAATATCTCTGCACATGAGTAACATTGCTAAACACTAAACCCTGTTCCACAAGAGAATACTGTCATAAAAAATGAATTTTTGTTCACATCGCGCAGATAATAGATAGGTGACTATTCGCTTAATTTTGGAATTTGGACGGCCCATTTTCCACAAAAATTTGTGGCAAAGCCTTTTTCCATAAGTTAAATCTCTTGACTTAAGTTTAACTCTTGACCAACACATGTCTTGAAGGACCCATGTTTATGATAGTGGTAATAAAGGAAAAAATAGAAGCAATAAAATATCAAAAAATATTTAAATATTACAATAAATCAATTTTTAAAGATATATTTGTAACATATTGATTCTACCGATTCAATTGGTATATAATTTTTTTCCAACTATAAAATTTAATATTCTCTGATGTAAAATACATAGGACAAAAAGTGAAAATTAAATGTTTTAAAAACTATATATTTTATAAGATTTGTTATTTAAAATTAATTAATTCTAATATTTGAATATTTTGAATATTTTATAGCATCTATTTTTTAGTAAGTGTTCAGTTAGCAGGCATGATTTTAATTGGTTATAGGACTTTCGGAAAACACCATTTTAAAAATTTTCTCCACCCTTTAAGAAAAAAACTGCGCATTAGAAAGCATTCTCTCGTGGAACGGAGTATACTGCCCAAGCGTATCATTGATATAATTCTATTACGCATGCGTAATATTGTTACCTGAATATTTCCACGTAACAACACTTTAATATTACAGCGTAATATTACCACCAGACGGACATTTTGATATCCCAGCAAGATCTTAAAAACCGCCGAGTATCGAAGTTTAAACAAATTTAAAAAATTTTTAAAAATTGGTTTGCTATATTGGATCCGCCATTTTTAATTTTAAAAAAATTAACTTCAGATTTGTAATCTGCGACCTTGAAAACCCTCGAGTAGCAAGTTTCAAGCAAATTCAATGAGTTGTAAAAAATTGGTTTGCCACATTAGATCCGCCATTTTATATTTTGAAAATTTGGGCCTGTTGAAATACCGTAACTATTGAGCTAAAATTGTCAATTGTTCTTTAAGAAAAAATGTTTAAAGCTCCAAACCTGATAAACAAAAATTTTTTACAATTAAT
This sequence comes from Leptopilina myrica (nomen nudum), assembly GCA_032872475.1. Lineage (NCBI taxonomy): Eukaryota > Metazoa > Arthropoda > Insecta > Hymenoptera > Figitidae > Leptopilina > Leptopilina myrica (nomen nudum). The sequence goes on from CM065460.1 coordinate 18,754,800, forward strand.
TTTGAAAATAGATAACAAAAAAACAAAGATTCAAAAAATTTACTTTCGAGAGCAAAAATCCCTTTTTACCACATTTTTAACCATAATAAATTAATAACAATGAAACTTGGTACAAACTTACAGTATGCCAAGTACATGATTTTGATCAAAAACCAAAATCCTGTTGTTGTTGTTGTTGTTGTTGTTGTTGTTGTTGTTGTATTTTTTATAATTTCTTTATTAATATTATTTTGTGTCCTAATCATCTTAACCAAATTTAATTGCATTGCGAATTTCTTAACAATTTTTAAATTATTTGTTTCTAAAATAATATTTATTTTTAATGTTTAAGCATGAGCTCTATCAAATTTTGTTTTAAATAATTTTCATTTTGAAGTTGAAGATCTTATTAAAAAACTGTTAAATTTTCAATCTACTGTTCAAAAATGGCTATAGCCTACAATTTTTGACCGATTTGAGTGTTTTTTGTTTGAAATTAATGTGGATATCTCAAGAGGACGATTTCTGAGATATTAATTGTTTATAATTTTTTTATTTTAAACAAATTAATCCATTTTTTTAAAGGGCGTTTATTTTTTTTCGTTACTGCACATGATCTAAATCAGTTGAAAATAATTAAATATGACCACCAGACAATTAAGGGGACATTCCAGTTCGAAATGTCAAAAAATCGATTGTTTTGTTATTATTTTCGGATTTTTTATAGTGTTAAGAAAACTCTTCTAAAATATTATTGCAAAATTCGAAGTAAAACAAAAATAATACATTCTTATTTTTCGCTATGTCAAAGATGTTTTTGTATGCGGATAAGCGATAGAATGATTTAAATGTTTTCTCTTTAGCATTTTTTAAAGAAGACAAACAAAAATGTATTTGGTGTTGCTGATCACATATTAGATATCAAATTTTGATTGTTAAAAATCTGATTCCTTATTCGTAATTAGCGAACACAAATACCCCCGAGTAACGATTTTCAAGCAATTTCGATAATTTAAAAAAAAATGGCGAAACCTATGCATCATGCCTATAAGTGCAACCTCGAAAATTGGAAAATTTTCAACTCCCTCTTTCTTTATATGAGAAATTCTGAATAAAAACACATTTTTTTGCATATTTTGGGGAAAGTGTACCAAAAAAAGGGAGGAAAGAAAATTAATAAGAAAAAAGAGAATTTATATTTTAATAGTATATACTAAAAAGCCTTCTTTTTGCCTGTTTTGAACTGGAATGTCCCCTTAATAAGACTTAAATTATAGTATTTTAAAAAAATTGAAAAAAATGCAGCAATCTGTTTTTATTACACTGCAAAAATAAGTATCTGATTTGATATCTTAAAATAAGACGTAAGATGGAAAAATGGTACCTTACATCTTAAATTAAGATGTTTCTGCCTCAATAAGATGTTTAGCGATGAGTTACTTGTGAATTGTAAGATGCGAAAACAATTTAAGTTACTAAAACCTAAGATGCATAAAATGTCTTACATATAAGCCCATAGTTAACCTCAAAACTTTTTTCCAAAAAAATATGCTGAAAATGTGTATTAAGATCTTAGAAATGACTACAAAAACATCTTAATTAAGATATTTCATTTTGCAGTGTATAATTTATATTCTTCTTCATGTATGATTTGGTAATGTATTAAATATATATAAGTTTATTCTTTCGATGAAAGTAGAATTAATGGTATGATAATCTGCAAATCAAAACATATTTGATGGGAATGTAAACCTTAAAGTCGTAGTAACTTTAAGACCAATAAATATTTTAGAAGCTGAAAAATGATATGCGTGTCTGATACGTAGTCTCAGTTGATTGAGGTCGAACCATCGAACTCATCGAAATATCTATCGATGACGAGTCAGTATATGTTAGCTTAACTGTTTTAAAAGATGTTGGTAATGGAATTTTTTTACATATAATAAAAAATAAGAACAAGAATGTAAATAATGAACAGCAAACGAAAAATATCGCGAGCACCCGCGCGAAGCGCGGATGAGAATGTGCAGCTTTTTTATAGGATTAATGTGAGAGGACGTAAAGGTTAAAAAATATGTCAAATTCGACTTAAATTTTGACCTGTGGTACTTTAGATAGTTCATGTGGGGTTTCTGTTTGATCAATAGAAACCAAATTAAAAGGAAAGTGTAAGACAGATAATTTTTTTGTCAATTTTTGACGTGTAGATCAAAACTGACCTTCACCTTTTGAGTCACGCATTTTTGTTGTTACTGAATGCACTTTAAACTCATTACTCGTGGTTTTTTAGGATTGCTGATTACAAATATGGTATCAGTTTTTAAAAATTCAAAATGGTGAATCCAATATGGCGGACATGAAATTTAAAATCGACTGAATTCGTTAGAAATCGTAACGAGTTTCAAGCTAATTCAGGCGATTTTTAATTTTCACGTCCGACGTATTGGATCCTCTATTTTGAATTTTCAAAAAAATCTTAAACTTTTATTCCGAGATTCCAAAAACCCCCAAGCAACTTTTTTTGGTAAAATAAGATATAATTTTTAATAAAAATATTTTTATTTATAAAATATTTCATAATAAAGTATTTTATTGTAAAAAAATATAGTGAAAATTTGCAAAAAAAATTTAAAAAATTATTTAGGATATAAGTAAAGAAAAAAATCCACATCTCAACATTTGGAAAAAAATACTAAAAAATGATTTTTTGTCCTACCTGCACAAAAGGATGTAATTTCGTGCACTTAGAGCAGGCGCAAAGTAAGACATTCCCGTCCGCGAGTAGGGGAAGAGGTCGAAAAAGTATTTTGCGCCCGCTCTTATTTCAAAATGTTATAAAGCATCTTGATTACATAAAAATCAATTTTTTCTTAATTGAAAAACAATTTTTTTCACCATTAAAAAATTTACTGTTAGTGCACCCAATGTCATACTTTCCATGCAGTTCGGACAAAAAATTATGTTCGCAATATGGGCGCAAAGGTGATTGCGACCCACTGTGACACAAAGGGTTAACATAGTCCTAAATTTTGACGGCAGAGGGAATTGTTTGTCAATTTTTAACATCTAGACCAAAATTGCTTTTATAATTGACCTTAATTTAAGAGCAGAGAGACTCATTTGTCAATTTTGATATTTAGGTCCAAACTGTCCTTGAAATTTACCTTAACTTTGAAAGAAGATCTGGTTAGAGGGAGTTTTCTGGACAATATTTGACGTGCAGTTGAAAATTGCCTTTAAAATTGAAATTAATGTTAAGGGGACAGATAATTGTTTGTTAATTTTTGACGTAAAGGTCAAATCTACCCTGAAAAATTGAGGGCAGATACATTTTTTTATTAACAAACATAAATTTTGTTTGTTAATTGTTGATGTAAAGGTAACATGTGCCCTCAAAAATTGACCTAAATTTTTAAGGGAGAAGTGAATTGTATGTCAATTTTTGACGTGTAGGTCAAATTTGTTCTTAAGATTTTGAGGGCAGAAGAACTGCAGGTCAAACATTGACCTGCAGGTTAAATAATGCGTCAAATTTTAAATAAGTTTTGACAGACTCTTGGGAGGCGGATCTAACATAACGTGGCCAGACCTGGAGGTCAAAAAATCTTCACACAGAGCACCAAAGATTTCCTTAAACTCGACAGAACCTCATTCAGCGAGGTTAGAAACGTTAAGTGGCGATGTTCATGACAGATTATTATATTAAAAATAATACTAATAGTATTAATTATAGAACAGATATTTATAATTTAGATAAAGTTTACTTTAATTTAATTACTTCATTTAAAACATAATTTAAAAAGTTTATCAACATAGAAATCTACTTTACCAGATATACCTGCACCCTACTAAAAAAACAACCCAACCTTTCTGTCAAAACTCTCTGTTCATAGAAGCACATTTTTAAAAAAAAATGTGTTTCTACAAAATCTTTGAGATTGGTTAAATTATTATTTTTTTTTTGAAAATTTTTTTTTTCTCTTTTATACTTATACTTATAATGCTCTTCTGAGAGGTAAGAAACTTTTTCATTTTATTTAAAACATAACCTTATAATACCTGTCTAAATTAAAATTCAAACCATTTTTAATTTTTTCTTTTAGATATTTAATCCTCTTTGATTTCTTTTTATGTTTCCAATTTGGATAATATATATGTAAAATTGTGCATCCCATAATGAGGAACCGTATATGGTTCGAAACTAGTTGGAACTTTAAATAAACACAAAAAAACCGTATTTAGGCCTTTTCATTATTCTACAAATTATATAATACGATCAACAAACAAAAATTACTATTATACACTGGCCTTAAATCTAATGAGAATCTACATTTATCAACATGAATAAAGAATTTTACGAAAAAATTCTCCATCAATTTGGACAACACACTTTAAATGAGATCAAGAATTGGATTAAACTGAACTACAGGATCGCTCGAAGGAAGAACCAAAGGAAATTTCTCTATGTATGTAAAAATTTATGTATCTTGCCATGTCACATTGTTAATAACACATTTTGAAATTTTCGTTTTTTTTCAAAGTCATGCTGCGATGGTTTAGAAACTAATACCCAATTTTTCGGAAGGAAAATTTTAGAATTAGAAATCTCTGACATATCGAGTGAAATTAAATATTTAAATAAAAATCTACATTTTTTTAACATTAAAATTTTACAATTAACTAATAATGATATTTTTACAGATTTAAAAAAACAAGTTTCTTTGAATCTCAATAAATATCAAATTAAACTAAAAAATTCTTCAAAACTTAAAATCGAAAAACTAAAAAGTCAACAAATTATTAAATTAAAAAATAATCAAAATTGGATTGAAAATTTAACTTCGTTAAATATTCCTAAAAATGTCTCTGACATTTTAGCTCTAGGAGGTAATTTTGGATTTCCATATTTTTCAAAGCAAATACCAATTCCCACTATAATTTCAAATGTATAATATGGCATAAGGAATATTCCCTCTGATACTAAAAATACTATCAGAGGAAATGTATCTTACTGGTTACAAAATTTAATACTTAATAAATCTAATCTTAATTGTACCCAAATAAATTTAATGAATGGTATTAACGAAACAAAAAAATTTTAAACTCTAATAAAAATATTATTGTAACTACTGCCGATAAATGTAATAAAACTGTTATTATAACAAAAAATGATTATATTTCTAAAACACTTAATCTTTTAACTGATACTAATACGTACAGAAAATAGAATTCTGATCCTACAATCTTGATTCAAAATTGTTTACGGAATCTTTTAAAATCTTTTTTAAATACAAAATACTTTGAAAAAAATGCATACAAATTTCTCAATTGCACAAATGGTATTGCTCCAAAATTGTATGGACTACCAAAGTTACATAAAGATAACATCCCTATGAGACCAATTACATCTTTTATAGGTAATCCAATATATAATCTATTAAAACTTATTGCTAACATTTTTAAAAAATCTCTAAATACTAAAAATAATCACTATATTATAGACAGCTGGGATTTTAAAAATAAACTTAATAATATTTTTGTTCCCAAAATTTTACAATTTTTTCACTTGATGTTGTTTCCATGTATACAAACATATCTTGGACACTACTCAATAACACTATTAAAAGCAAATGGTCAGAAATTGAAAAACACACAAACTTCTCACAGGATGATTTTCTTAAAGCTTTGAATTTATGCTTAAATTCGGCATACTGTCGATTCCAAGGAGATTTTTATAAACAAATATTTGGTTTACCAATGGGTTCTCCAATATCCTCAAGTGCGGCTAATATTGTCATGGAGGGTATTGAAGATGAAATTTTAAACACAATCAAATATAAAATTAGTTTATATTTTCGATATATTGATAATATATTAATTTGTGCACCTTCAAATAAGGTGGACGATATATTATGTAGATTCAATTCTATTGATAAACATTTAAAATTTACTTGAGAGTTATCTAACAATAATAGAATTAATTTTCTAGATCTTTCCCTTTCAATTGACAGTAATAATTGTATTGAAACAAATTGGTTTCGTAACTCTATATGGACAGGCAGATATATGAATTTCTATTCACACCATCCTCTAAGTTATAAAATAGATATTATATACACTCTAGTTGATAGGGCTATTAAATTAGCAGATCAACAATTTCATCATGAAAATCTTGACATTATTAAAAAAACATTGCTACTTAATGGATACCCAATTGATTTGTTAAATAGAAAGATTTCACAGAGGTATAATACTCTTACCAATAACTTACATAGAAAAATAAATAACAACAATTTTCCAATTGAAAACATTATAAGTATACCATATATTCAAAATTTCGATAAAATTCTGTTTAATATTTTTAAACAACGTAATTTCAATTTGGTTTTCACTAACTCTAATAATTTAAAAAATTGTATTTTTCCAAAATTTAAAGATCCAACAGAGAAATTTCAGAGAGTTGGATGTATATATAAAATTCAATGCAAAGATTGTGATAGCTGTTATATCGGAGATACTTTAAGACATCTTAAAATTAGAATAAAAGAACATAAACGATATGTCACTCACAACGAAAATTCTAATGCTTTAACTAATCATGCTTTTGGTAATAAACATTGTTTTGATTTTGATAATACAAATATTTGACAAATTGAAACAAATGATTGAAAAAGAAAAAATTTAGAAATGTTCTATATAAAAAATAATACTAATAGTATTAATTATAGAACAGATATTGATAATTCAGATAAAGTTTACTATAATTTAATTACTTCTTTTAAAACATAGGGGAGTGCTGTTAGGGTTGGACAGGTGTTAGGGTTGAGCCATCGCGTTTATTTTGTTTTATCACACTAGCGCCATCTGTTTTTGTACTTAAATTCTTGCTACTAATGCCAGTCAACTTTTTACATGAGTTTCAGTCAAGTATACGAACGTATACTTTTGTTTTTTGCGAGTCATTGTTATACGCTCAACAGAAACTTTTTTGTATTGTCAAAAAAAGAGAAGTAAATGTATAAGAAATATGCCAAAGACAAAGTAAATTTATTGAAATTGTTTATTAAGATGTTATACGAAAATGTGAAAAGAAATTTAGGGGTTTTATGTGACGCGTTTCTTTCTGTGTGGTATGTCGCAAAACAACGCGTGAGTTAGCGTTGAGCCAGGCGGTGTCGTAAGGGTTGAACCACCTAAAATATTGCAATTACGAAGCGTACTTGCAACAGAAATTCATTTTTTGACTTAAGGAGGTGTCAAAAACTTTGTTTCTAACGAAAAAAGAGGAAAAAATTTTTTTCGATAATCTTATTTTATCGTTTTAATTTAAAAAATTTTTCTTTCATTCTTAAGAAATAAAATATCTAATGTTATGCAAAAATGCACAATATGGGATTTTATTTCAATTTCATGGTTCCTTTCCTAATTTTCAAGTGTCATTCTAATATTTTAAGGACTTTTTTAACCATTTACCTAAATATTTTATTGATTTTCTACAGTGGCTCAACCCTTACACCCATGTTCAACCCTTACAACATAATTTTTTCCTTTAAATTGCTTATAACTTTGAAACTTTTGGCCGAATTTTTTTGCAATGTACAGCAAAAACATTGCATTTGAGTTGATCTTTCCAACAATATGCGCGAAAACGTGAAATTTGCACTGCACAGAAAGTTATGAAGAAAATTCAAAACTATGTCCAAGCCTGACAGCACTCCCCCTAATTTAAAAAGTTTAACAACATAGAAATCTACTTTACCATATATAACTGCACCCTACTAAAAAACAACCCAACCTTTCTGTCAAAACTCTCTGTTCATAGAAGCACATTTTTAGAAAAAAATGTGTTTCTACAAAATCTTTGAGATTGGTTAAATTATTATATAAAATAATGTTTTTTAAAAAAAAAATTTTTTTTTTATACTTATACTTATAATGCTCTTCTGAGAGGTAAGAAACTTTTTCATTTTATTTAAAACATAACCTTATAATACCTGTCTAAATTAAAATTCAAACCATTTTTAATTTTTTCTTTTAGATATTTAATCCTCTTTGATTTCTTTTTATGTTTCCAATTTGGATAATATATATGTAAAATTGTTCATCCCCTGATGATGGAACCATATATGGTTCGAAACTAGTTGGGACTTTAAATAACCACCAAAAAACCCGTATTTAGACCTTTTCATTATTCTACAAATTAAACATCAACCTTTAGCAAAAATTAAACTCCAAATATTTACTTGCGATTTTCAGTCAATATTCAAACAGTATTGGTTTATACGTGTATTATTATCTAACGAAATTTGTATAACTATGCGAAAATCGCATTTAATATTGATACAATATTGACTGAACATTCGAAGTATATATTTAGAGTTTAATTTCTGATGAAGGTTGGTATTTAATATTCTGTTTATGTGGACATTTGAACATTTACACAATCACTCATGAACATCGACACTCAATGTTTCTAACCTCTCTGAACCCACATAGCACAAAAACTTCCAAGAAGTTTTCCGTGGCAACCTTTGGAAGTTACCGTTGGTAACTTCCTGGAAATTTCCAGGAAATACAATAATGTTTGCAGTATCATATACTTTTTCACTTTAAATCAATCCAAAATTTAAATAATTTAAATTTTTTTAAACCTTTTTAAATAATAATTTCACAAAATAAATTTTTAATAATTTTTGGAAACTTCCTGGTAACTTCTAGGAAGTTTCCAGGAAGTTTCTATGGGAAGCTTCCGGAAGTTACTAGGAAATTTGTATGGGAATCTTCTAACCTGCGGACATTATTGTATCTCCAGTAAATTTTCAGGAAGTTACCAAGGGTAACTTGCGAAGGTTGACACGGGAAACTTACTGGAAGTTTTTGTGCTATGTGGAACGAGGTCCTATCGACTTTCAGGAAATGTTTGGTGCTGTGTGGGCAGTGATAAGTTTTTATAATTTAAGGAGATATATAATATTATTATATATTATTATATTATTATAGGCAAACTATAAATTAAATTGAAAAAATTACAAAAACTGTCGTTAAAATGCAAATTAGTTTAAAAAAACAAATAATTTTTATTTCAACCGAACTAATTATTATTTTTGTAAACGAAACTAAGCGTTTTGGCAGATGATCCAGCATTTTTTTATGAGGTAAAAATTGCCAATGTGAATCAGAGAGGTAACGATGTGGTAAATTAGGAATTGGTAAGAACGAAGAATATTGAGACCCTTTTTGGCGCGTGCCTGGTATATTCGTATAGTATTTCGTTCCATGGGCAGCCATAGAAGCCATTATGCACTAAGCTGCTTTCTGTCGATTAAATTACAGCACACTTATATATTAATTACAAACTCGGTCCATGGCGTCAGGTTGGTAATGACGTTATTGAGATCGCATTTGTCCCTTTTTATAACCCCACCTCCAATTTCTTTTTTTCGCCTTTTTCTCTATTTATCTCTATATGGTCAACATCGCGGAAAACGAAACTTTTGTAACGTAACAGTCTTTTTAAAATGTTCATAACTTTTAAATAATAAATTCTAAAAATTTTATTTTCATAAGCGATATTGGTGAAGAAAATATATTTTAAGATGCATCTAAACAAATTTATCAATTTATTGTTATTTAAAAGTTACGGACAAAACAAAAAGACATTCGTTACATGCTTCGCGATGTTGACCATATACGGTAACAAATTTTTTATAAAAGTCATAGAATTTCCTGTGCAATCTATGAATGGCGGTTGTAGTATCCATAAACGACTTCGTTTTAAAATACACAAATCTGACTATGTGTGGTCACAAACTACAGTAGACGGACACTTGAATTTCTTGGTACTATTACCATTTTGTTGGAAACACTAAACTCGCCTGCACGAAGCACAACTTAAACAATTCGTATATTTTACAAAAGACTTTGTGTTTTACACAAGATATTTTTTTCCGTGTAGTTTTCTCTCTCTCTCTCTCTCTCTCTCTCTAGTTCTCTTATAATTTGTCCTTGAGTATCTCCAGTTAGAAATTTTCGTACTTCCTATTTAATCCTCAAAACGCTCGATTCATAAAGTTTTATAAAAGAAAAATTAAAACAAATCTTCAGAAATTTTCTTAATTTATCCCATGCGAAATAGAACCATATAGAGAAGGAGCTTAAAAAGTTACACATAAGGCCTTTTAAGAAGCCCATAGAACATGTACAGTAGCTCATAAAAAGTATATTATTTCCATTTGAGTAATTCTGTGTATTCTTATTAGATTTTCGGGGTCGCTAATTTCGAATCTGATGTCAAATGTAAAATATTCAGAATGACCAATTGAATATGCCGACCCAACCCACACAGCACCAAAGATTTCCTGAAACTCGACAGAACCTCATTCAGCAAGGTTAAAAACGTTGAGTGGCGATGTTCATGAGAGATTGCGTGGTTGTTCAAATGTCCACATAAACAGAACATTTCATAAACAAACTTTTAGGAAATGTTTGGTGCTGTGTTGGAATATAGCAGAAAATTTTTCATGAGGAAACTTTGCATATAATATAGACTCATTTTTGTCATGAACAAAAATATACATATATATTCAATTCTGACCAAATGTCCAGATGAATGTGTGTATGTATGCGTATGTCACCAAATTTTGTGTACAAAATATCTCGGACAAATTTTAATAGATTGTCCTGAAATTTTGCAGGCTTATTGCAGTCATTAATACCTAAAATAATTCTGAGCAAATGTCCAGATAAATGTGTGTATGTATGCGTATGTCACCAAATTTTGTGTACAAAATATCTCGGACAAATTTTTATGCATTGTCCAGAAATTTTGCACGCTTATTGCAGTCATTAATACCTAAAATAAAAAAAATAAAAATATAGAAAAAATTTTTTTTGTAATTTTTAAAATAACTTTTTTATTTCTTAATGTTTTCTTTATTTCTGATCAAAATTACGTTCCTGACATTAAAACTAATCCATTGATGTACATGAAGCATATATTTCACCAAAATGTATAAAAGTAATCGCTATAAAAAGCGATTCCATGTCAAGTGATCAAGGTTGAGAAAAACTTTTCTCCAATCGTAGCAAAACTTTGTGCTTTTATAGTACTAATAGATAGTAATTTTTTATAAAAATATTTTTTTACCTAGACCAATTTTTTCCAAGGGGGGTTGGTTAAATTTTTGGGTTTTTCATTACAATGCTTATTTCGATAATTTTTTACTCTTAGTCTTATCCCATTAACCCATTAAGGACGGGATGTACAAAATTTGTACATAATGTTTAAGAACATATTTCAATCTTAAAAAGCACCAAAAATAATTTGTAAATACACTTTTGTTATGTATCTTGAATCCCTCTTTCGAATGGCGTACTCACAAAAACTGAAAAATGTTAAATAAACAATTTATACAACATTTTTAAAGAAAAAACACCATTTTTAAGATTTTTTTTAGTTTTTTCAAATTTTTAATAGCTAAACCCTGCAACAAACCTTCTACTGATAGAAATATCGCGTCAAAAATAGTAGGAGTACAACATAGGACTATTTTGGATATTAAATTTTTAAATGGCTGCCACAAAATGGCGACTAAAGTTACTTTTTTTAAACAATATTATAAACAAATAGAGGAAATTTTTAAAAATAGTTAATTTTGCTTGAAACTTGTTACTCGGGGGTTTCCAGGGTCGCCGATTACGAAAATAACCTTAATTTTCCAAAATTCAAAATGGCGGACAAGAAATTTCAAAAATAGTTCTTTATGCTTGAAACTTGTTACTAGAGAGTTTCCTGGGTCACTGATTACGAATATAACCTTAGTTATTCAAAATTCAAAATGGCGGATCTGATTTTACGGAAAGAAATATTAAAATTCAATTTACATAAATAGTAATGTTCTTCAACCATTAAAATATTTGGAATTAACAAATAGTTCAGTTTTTTTCCTTTTTAACAAAAACGTTTTTTTCACGGTTATTTATTAATTTTTAATTTTTTATATAATTTATATATATTTTGTTTTTACATTTTATATATTTTATATTTTTTAGCGTTTTGTAGTAAAATTTGATTTATTCACATTTTTTCAAATTATGTTTAACAATATCTATTGCAAAATTTGTTACTCCCGTGTAGAAATCACCATGCTATGCCTAAAATGATTATTGGCCCTAGCTTGGACCTAACTTTGCAACCCCTTTTTATATATCCTAGGCTGGTCCTAACTTGGTACTAGCTAGGAGATCCAATTGTGACTTAGAAAATTTTTTAGGAAAATATAGTGTCAAAATTGATACAGGAAAAACATGTAAAAATTGATAAATATTCTCAATTAATATTTATAAAATTAATTGATAATCAGATTTTTTAAAACAATTTATTGTTTGACATAAATCAGAAAATTATACAAATATGATAAAATAAAGTTAATTTATTAATTTATTAATTCAGCAATTGTTTAAAACTTTAAACAAATAATTGTTATTTACTAACTTTTCACACAATCAACCTACAAACTAGTAGTTTTTTCTAATTTTGCAATAAGTAAATACTCAGATTAGTTAATTGCAAAATTTTAAAAGACTACAAGTGTCTAGACGCTTTATTGTCTCAAGAGTTAATAAATAACAACAATTTTTTGTTTAAACAAATGCTGAATTGTTAAAATTATAAAATATCTCTATTTCATACTTTTTAAATTAGTTTACTGCAAAATTAGGAAAAACTGCAAGTTTCTAGATACTTTGTATCAAGAGTTAATAAATAACAACATTTATTTGTTTAAACAAATAACTGAATTGTTAAAATGATAAATTATCTTCATATTTTACTAATCGCGAAATTAGAAAAAAAACTGCAAATTTCTAAGTAATTTGTAACAAAAGTTAATAAAACAGTAACATTTATTTATTTATTAAAACCGATACAGACTGCAATATAATTATAATTAGTAAAATATTTTTTTAATTTCGTTTGCTGATTTTAAGTTTCGTTTAAGTTAGTGCTAAACACTAGAAGATATTGCAGTTTGAATGTGGGCTGACCCACCCACGTCCAACCCAGGCAATACCTGGGCTTCGTAGTTTCATTAGCAAAAATTTCTAAGTCCAAATTAAAAAAATTTTTTGCAACAAAAAATTAATGTTAAAAATGATTGAGAACAATGAAAAACCTGTTTTTAACGAAAATGTATAGATATTTTTTTCTTGATATAATATAAAAATATTAATTTTTGAATTTTTATATTTAAATATTATTTTATTATTATTGTTGTTGTTAAACTATTTTTTTTATTTATTATGGTGTATTAGTGTCAATAAATACTATATTGAATCATCAAAAGTAAGTCAACAAGTCACTGACAATAAAAATTTTGATCTCAACTAGTTTCATTAGCATAGTGGTTAGGGCGTTAGTCTCGTAGTCCGTAGGTCATAGGTTCGATTCTCGCGTGCGTTAGATTTTACTTGCTTCTTAGGTTTGCGTTTATTCCGATTTTTCTGCATTATATTCGTATAAGTATACAATTTAAAGATTATATACAATGTAAAATAACTTAATTAACAAATTTCTTATTTTTTTTATCATTTTTAATGTATATATTAGAGGAATATATATTAATCTCTGCATATAAGTACTAACATTATTTATGAATTCGCTTTTGGTCATCATTTAATTGAAAAAAATAATAATTAATTTAAACTAATACTTATTATTATAAATTTAGGTTATTTCTTTAACAAATATTATAAACTAATTAAAATTATAATGAACTAGAAAACACTGTCTGAGATGGTCCTTTCTAGGTCCAAAAATGGACCCTCAAACTGGTCCTAACTAGGCTCCCAAGTTAGGACCAGGCTAAAATCGCATCACCAACCATTGTTGTTCCAAACTACACTGCCTACTTAGGTCCAAGCTATTAACAGGGCAAAATAGGTAGGACCATGCTAGGACCAATTTTCATTTTCCACACAGGCTGGTAATATAATATAAATTATATTATTATATTATATAATATAATATATAAAAATATATAATTTGACTATTTGATGTTCTCATAATTATGAATTAATTAAATAATTTCGAAATTCAATTAAAATTTATTTAATAAATAAGCTATTATTAATATTGTTAATATATTATTATTAATTAAATAACTGTGATAATTAGTTTAAACAGTTTCGTGTGTATTTAAAAATCACACGTGTGAAAATTTCAGCAAATTATTGATATGTGAATATTATTAATTAGGTACTAATTAAATAATCAAGAAATTTTTTTGTATATTTAAAATTCATTAATTATAAATAATGCACAAAATTACATTTAAAAAAATAATAGCTGAAGAACGTTATTATTTATGTAAATTAAATTTTAATATTTTTTCTGTAAAATTAGATCCCCCATTCTGAATTTTGGAAAACTAAGGTTATATTCGTAATCAGTGACCCAGAAAACCCTCTAGTAAGAAGTTTTAAGCAAAATTAACTATTTTAAAAATTTCTTGTCCGCCATATTGGATCCGCTATTTCGAATTTAGGAAAACTAAGCTTATATTCGTAATCGGCGTCTCCAAAAACCCCCGAGTGACAAGTTTCAAGCAAAATTAACAATTTTAAAAATTTCTTGTCTGCCATATTGGATCCGCCTTTTGAATTTTGGAAAACTAAGGTTATATTCGTAATCGGTGACCCTGAAAACCCCCTAGTAACAAGTTTTAAGCAAAATTAACTATTTTAAAAATTTCTTGTCTGCCATATTGGATCCACCATTTTGAATTTTAGAAAACTAAGGTTATATTAGTACTCAACGACCCCGAAAACCCCCGAGTAACAAGTTTTAAGCAGAATTAACTATTTTTAAAAATTTTCTCTATTTGTTTATAATATTGTTTAAAAAAAGTAACTTTAGTCGCCATTTTGTGGCAGCCATTTAAAAATGTAATATTTAAAATAGTCCTATGTTGTACTCCTACTATTTTTGACGCGATATTACGATCAGTTAAAGGTTTGTTGCAGGGTTTAGCTATTAAAAATTTGAAAAAACTAAAAAAAAAATCTTAAAAAATGTTGTATAAATTGTTTATTTAAAATTTTTAGTTTTTTTGAGTACGCCATTCGAAAGAGGTATTCAAGATACATAAGAAAAGTGTATTTACAAATTATTCTTCGTGCTTTTTAAGATTGAAGTATGTTCTTAAACATTATTTACAAATTTTGTACATCCCGTCCTTAATGGGTTAACCCTTTAACGACGAGATGTGCTGCTTTTTAACATGAATTTCAAACGCCTACAATTAGTAGAAGGAAGCCATAAAATTTTTTAAAAGTTTATATCCTACTATTTTTGGGGTCGCTCTTTCGAATGGCGTGGAAAATAATTTTTCAGAATTACTCAGATTTGCTTGAAATTTGTTACTCGGGGGTTTTTTAGGTCGCTGATTACAAACATGAAGTCAGATTCAAAAAATTCAAAATGGCGGATCGAAAATGGCAGCTTAATTTTTCAACATTACTGAGATTTGCATGAAATTTGTTACTCTGGGGTTTTCGGGGTCGCTGATTTTGAATATGAAGTCGCCTTTATCCTTTAAATAATTAAAGTTGCCCGATTCTCACCACGAGGAGGTAGGCGATATAGAGAATCTATTTTTTTCCTTTTTCAGTGATTTTAAATTTTTTTGTTTTTTTTTTAATTTTTTTTGTTTTTTTAATTTTATAATTTACTTCTTTCAACTTTTTACTAAAATCTATTAATTTGTATTATGCGCTTTTTGTAAGCAATTGTACCAGTAATATAACTTGCATGTTTTGTAGTATTTTCTTGTTCGGATTTTGTATTTTGAGGTGCAACAGTATCAAGGTAAATGCTGTCTTTCTGTCTCATGTACTGACGACTTTCCCGTTCTTACTTTGTTCAAATAATCTTTGCTGATGCACATAGCCAAAAATTTTGTACTTTCTTTTTCCGAACAAAGAAATACTGCAAAACATGCAAGTTATATTACTGTGACAATTGCTTCAAAAAGCGAATAATACAAATTAATAGTTTTTAATAAAAAGTTGAAAGATATAAATTATAAAATTGAAAAAACAAAAAAAAAACTTAAAAAAGAAGGGTTTATATCATTTTTTGAAAATTTTGACCACGTCATTCCAAAGAGCGACCCCAAAAATAGTAGGATATGGACTTTTGAAAAATTTTATAGTTTCTTTCTACTAATTGTAGGCGTTTGAAATTCATGTTAAAAAGCAGCACATCTTGTCGTTAAAGGGTTAAAGTGATGTGCAAAAAGTACTCTCATTTTATGTCCGCAGGTGAGACCTATACTATGAAAAAAATTCGGCCCAAAAGCTCTTTATAATTTGGAGATATTTCTGAAAAAATTATGTTTACGCACACACACACATACGGAATGACATTTTTCAAAAATGTTATTTTTGAACTCCTGAGGTCATTGATGGTAAATCACAGTGGTGAGACTCTGTGGCTTGCGATCTTCGAGGTTAAGCACCATTCAGTGCGGTTAGTACTTGGATAGGTGACCGCCTTAGTGTCTGTTATAGCCCGCTATTTTTCTCACTACTTTCGTGATTTATTATGCGGGAGGTTTGACGTCAAGGTATAATGATGTGCACTGTCGATTATTGTCCGGTACACACCATTAGAACTTGACTGCCGATAAAACCGGTTGTACTCAAGAGAGGTTTTCTACAGTTTCACTCTCCTCTGGCGAGAAAACCTAATTAACAGGTGGTCCAGGCGAATGCGAGTACTCCTAATAAAGCCAAAGCCGGCTGTAGACGCAAATTAGGTTAATATATTGAAAATTTCATAGGTAGAATGGTTATGCTTAATCCAGAAAAGTATTTCTCGGGGACTTTTGTCAAGTGCGAAAGGCCAATAGGGCAGGAGTATAAACAATAAAAAAAACTCTTGAGGTCAACTAACATAAAGAATGTTAAAAAATCGAACCTGAAAAATTTTGGTATTACAATACTTTCTCTATATGAGGAAGCAAAACACACTTAGATAATAATAAAATGTTATCAATAATTACTTTTATTGATGAGTTTTACTAAAGATATAAATTTTTTTTGTAACTGACCCTGAGAACAGGCTTCACCATGACGATTTGGCTTTTAAATTTGCATTTTATAAAAAATATTAAATCTTATAAATTAAAGTAGCTATAGGCTTTTGTTTGAATTCATTAGAGTATCTTTTCCACGTTGAATTAATTACCCTATGTGCAATTTGGTTTTTAAAAAACACAAGGGACGTGAGATTGTCGGTTTCGTGGAGAATCACCCACGTATGTCTGTCACAAAATCTTTGTACCCCAATCGCACAAAAACGCGTTTACCGATTTTAAATTAATTTGGCACATTGTTGGATATTAACCCAAAAAAGGTTTATCAATTTACAAATTTAAAAAACATTAATTAGAACGAGTGATATTTAAATTTGACAAAATATCGAAAAATTCAAAATTTTACATTTTTTTTTGATTGTTTTTAAACTTTCTATACTTCAGTATTACATGTTATTTAAACACATTTCAGCATAATTTTGCAAAAAATACTATCCTATAACTAAGATATAAATATAAAAATATATTCAAAAAATCGAATATTTCCAAATTGTACATTTTTTAATGCAAATCCTTTAAAATATCTGTTAAAAATGGTTTTAATGTCAAAAAATCGAGAAAATCATAATTGATACTAAATACTATTAATCTTAAGTCAGTAGTATTTTTGGGATCTTTGATAAAGATTTCAAGGTCAAAATAATACAATTCAGAATTATTTATTCAATATTCTTTAATTGCAAGAATTTTAGAAATATTAAAAATGGAGTTTTTTGTTATTAAAATGGTATTGCAGGCTGTCAAGAATTGTAAGTAACATGTGATACAATACAAGCATTATGCTACTGGGTAAAAACTTAGATTTTAAAAAGTTTTTTTATTTTAATTCTAGATTTCACTTTTAGGGATGTTCTGAGCAATGTAAAGACAAAAGTTATAATAACAGGATGTCGACTAACAGGAAAAAACGGTAAAAAGCCTGGAATTTAAACTGACCGAGAAAAACTGGGAATAAGCTAACCCAGGATTTTCCTTATCAAATAAAAAGAAGTTTTATTGTATTAATTTGCAAAAATTAACAAATATTGTTCTCTGCAATTGAATTAGTTAACCTGTTAAAGCTCAAATGACAAAAATGTTTACTTAAACTTTACAACACGATTTGAAGTATTTTTATTTAATAAATTTTAGCAGCAATGAGGTATAAGGGGTTTCGGGGGTCGCTCTTCAAGATTCTAAGGTCACAATAGCGATTCGATCAACACAAAATCCAATATCGCGGATTTTCTTTGCAAAAACACGCAAAAAAATTAGCGCATTTAAAAAAAATTGTTTTATTTAGAACTAAAAAATTTTTTTAAACCTTTCTAAAGTATGCTATTGGTGGGCAAAATAGTTGTACTTCCAAAATATAAAATAGAAAAACTTAGATTTCAAGATGGGAGGATCGAAATTTAGAAAAAGTGAATGCCTTATTGTAAAAAAATTAAAATTTTCCATCAATGTTCAAAACGAATGAAAATTCGATTTAAAATGTATACTGTGGGGTTTTTAAAGTCTCTGATTACGAATTCAAAAATAGTTTTTTAAAATTTAAAATGGTGGATCCAATATGGCGGACTTTTTTTCAAAAATTTCTTGGATTTGCTTATAACTTGTCGATCAGGGGTTTTCGAAGTCTCTGATGACGAATTTAATGACAGTTTTTGTAAATTCAAAATGGCGGATACAATATGGCTGCGTTTGTTTGAAAACATTTTTGAATTCGTTTAAAACTTGTCACACGGCGGTTTTCATGGTCGTTGATGACGAATCCAATGACAGTTTTTTAAAATTCAAAATGGCAGATTCAATATCGCGGATATTTTTTTGAAATTTTTTTTGGACTCCCTTAAACCTTGTCAATCGGGGGTTTTTGGAGTCCCTGATAACGAAGTCAATGTCACTTTTTGTAAATTTAAAATGGCGGATCAAAAATGGAAGACTTTTTTTTGGAAAAAATGTTGTTCTTCCCCTTAAAACTTTTTACTCTGAGCAAATTTAATATCGTCTGTTCTGTTTAACACTCCCGTGGGGGCCCAGGCGCAGAATAGGCCTTCTGCGATCGGCTGCATATCGAAAGAGGCGACTAAATGAGGCTCGGAGTGTCGTCACTGCTTGCGGTTGGACCAAGAAGACTAGAGACAGGAGGGCTAACTCGGCTATTTTCTCACTTACAGCAGTTAGTCAGAATTAGTGGGATTATGAAGGTGTGGTTAGATTGCGCCAAATATCTTATTTCGGTTCTGCACATCTCGCATACTCTTACGTTATATATTTAAATACGTGACACACGTGTGTGAGGGGAAGTGCATAATCAAAACACGATATTTGGCGCAATCTAACCACGCCTTCGTAATCCCCCTATATTTGTCCTACCCCCACTACTGCAGTTAGCCCTCCTGTCTCTAGTCTTCTTAGGTTAGATCTCGGTTCGCCCAGGCTTTCTCGCAGGGATGCCAGCAGGCGGCGGAAATTCTACCCCACCACGCCATCAATTCTTCCCCTACTATACCTACCGGCGGAGGAAACGGAGAATACACGGCAATGCTTCCTTTTTTTCTTTTTCTCAATATAACAGCCAAAACTAACCTATACTGGGCGAAATCGGCGCGAAATTCAAACTCTTGTTTCAAATCATTCTGGTATTTATTATTATAATATTTAATTTAATTGATTAAATGCATAAAATTTAATGAAAATAGTACTTAATTATTAATATTACTAAAAAATGTTGTCAAATATTAAAAAATTTTATGCTAACAATTATTAAAAACCAATATTCCATTTTTTAATTATTAAAACCACTTCTAGTTAATTAATTTTTTTTATTTAACTATCATAATTCTTTCAGACTATCTACTATTATAATATTACAAAATAATATTAAATATTATTCAAAAAATCATTGTTTAACTTTTACAATTATGAAAATTGTAATTTGTAGCATTTAAAAGACACTAATTTATGTTCATACATATTTCAAAATAAATAAAAAAATTCTGCTCAATCATAAAAATTAATTTCTTTGAATTTTTTAACCCTCGGAGAACACATGGGGTCATTTTTACCCCACGATTTTTTGCGAAAAGCTTTTTATCTATTGTTTAATATTTTTTATAAGGATTTTAAAGTACACAGACTTATTTTACAGAGTTTAAACTATATTTTCAAAAAATCCGTAGGTTAAGCAGATGAACAGTTCAAAATTGGTTGAGCATTGAAAAATGACCTAAAAAAAGGTGTGTTCTCCGAAGGTTAAATAATATTATAACTCTATTGTTTAAAGATATTAAATTTTAAGGAACAAAGAATTGTTTATTTATAAAAAATATTTTTAAAAAACACTTTTTCTATGAAATTTTAATTCGAAAAAAATTCTACTTATTTTTTAAACCTTATTAAAAAGTGTTTTTTAATAAATAAACCATTTTTTTGTTCATTAAAATTTAATTTCTTTAAACAAGATAAATTTGATTTCAAAGTTAGATTCAAGACAAAAATATTTCTGGTTGAATCATTGAAATCGTCCGACAAGCTTTTCTGAAATTCATTTAAAAAAAAGTAATAAAAATTTTGAATTGTTAATAACGAGATATAAGTAAACATTTTTTTGCAAAATCCTTTTACATGATAATTTTCTATGTAAAATGCTATGAAAAAATTAACAATTTAGAAAAAATAAAAATATCTATTTTGTAGGAGTCACATTTCAGAAGTTCATATTAAATTATTATTAACAATTATTCAAAATTTTGTGTAATAATTACGCTTTAGTAAAAAGTTGTATTTGATTGTAATAATTTGTTTACTATTTAAAAAAATTTTTTTAATTATTAAAATCGGTAGTAAAAGATTGTGCCTAATCTTTGAAGTCTTAAAATTATTTTTTCTGAAATTAGCTAGTTCTAAACTTTAAAAAATTTATAGGTATTAAGTAATATTACAATAAAAATAATTTATTCTATTATTATATCTTTTTATTATTATTATTAATATAAAATTATTTACTATGCAAACAAAAAATTTCATATGAATTACAAAATAAGTTTATGTATAACTGTTAAAGATTAAAATTATGACAATTTTTTAAATTATAAATTTAAGACTTTAAAAATAAAGCAAGACTTTTTAGTACCTATTGTAATTGTTAACAAATTTTTTTTATTAAATAGTTACTAAAAACATTGATAGAATCAAATACGATTTTTTATTAAAGGGTAATTATTACACAAAATTTTGAATAAATCGTTAATAATAATAATTAGAATTATAAATTTGATATCTTCACTCAGAAAAAAAATTGTTCGAAACAACCAAATTTTAATTGAATCAACCAAATAAATGCATTGCTATACAGTCAACCAAACGTTTGTTTGATTCAACCAAAAAATTTCTTCCTATACTTTTTTTTGTATTAACCAAACGGTTATTACACTTAACCAAACATTTTTATTTTATATAACCAAAAAATTTGTTTATTTTGAGAAAAAAGATTTGTTTGATGTAAATAAATAGTTTTAGTTGAACGTATTTGGTTGATTTAAATAAATTTTTTTGTTTGCTTAATTTTGTTATTTAATTCCCTCTAATAATGTTTGAATTTCCTAATTTAATATTTTCTAGTACATATTGTTCATTACAACATCAAATTTATAATTAAAAAATTTTTTTTTTTAATTTTTGAATGGTAAAAAAATTATTAGAATCAAATACAACTTTTTACTAAAGCGTAATTATTACACAAAATTTTGAATAATTGTTAATAATAATTTAATATGAACTTCTGAAATGTGACTCCTAAAAAATTGATATTTTTATTTTTTCTAAATTGTTAATTTTTTCATAGCATTTTACATAGAAAATTATCATGTAAAAGGATTTTGCAAAAAAATGTTTACTTATATCTCGTTATTAACAATTCAAAATTTTTATTACTTTTTTTTAAATGAATTTCAGAAAAGCTTGTCGGACGATTTCAATGATTCAACCAGAAATATTTTTGTCTTAAATCTAACTTTGAAATCAAATTTATTTTGTTTAAAGAAATTAAATTTTAATGAACAAAAAAATGGTTTATTTATTAAAAAACACTTTTTAATAAGGTTTAAAAAATAAGTAAAATTTTTTTCGAATTAAAATTTCATAGAAAAAGTGTTTTTTAAAAATATTTTTTATAAATAAACAATTTTTTGTTCCTTAAAATTTAATATCTTTAAACAATAAAGTGTTTATTTAAAAGTTAGATTAAAGACAAAAATAATCATAGTTGAGTCATTGAAATCGGCCGACAAGTTTTTCTGAAATTAATTATATAGGGTTTTTTTATGTAAAATGTTACCGGAAAATTAACATTTCGGAAAAAATATAAATATATAAGCTTTAGAGTGGCATGTTTCAAAAATTCAGAATTATATATATAAATAATATATAGCTCAATTATTAAAAATTAATAGAATTTAGCATAACTTTTTACTAAAAGCAATATTAATAATTTCATAATAATGTAGTTTGATTTTAAAAATTAATTAAATTAATATTAATTTTTAATTATATTTTGTGTGACAATTAATTGTTAAAAATAATAATAATATTATTTAAAAAATGAGAATAAAAATAATAGAAAATGACAGAATTGAAAAGATTTTATCAATTTTGAATTACATTTCAAAGAAATTAATTTTTATGATTGAGCAGAATTTTTTTATTTATTTTGAAATATGTATGAACATAAATTAGTGTCTTTTAAATGCTACAAATTACAATTTTCATAATTGTAAAAGTTAAACAATGATTTTTTGAATAATATTTAATATTATTTTGTAATATTATAATAGTAGATAGTCTGAAAGAATTATGATAGTACTATTTTCATTAAATTTTATGCATTTAATCAATTAAATTAAATATTATAATAATAAATACCAGAATCATTTGAAACAAGAGTTTGAATTTCGCGCCGATTTCGCCCAGTATAGGTTAGTTTTGGCTGTTATATTGAGAAAAAGAAAAAAAGGAAGCATTGCCGTGTATTCTCCGTTTCCTCCGCCGGTAGGTATAGTAGGGGAAGAATTGATGGCGTGGTGGGGTAGAATTTCCGCCGCCTGCTGGCATCCCTGCGAGAAAGCCTGGGCGAACCGAGATCTAACCTAAGAAGACTAGAGACAGGAGGGCTAACTGCAGTAGTGGGGGTAGGACAAATATAGGGGGATTACGAAGGCGTGGTTAGATTGCGCCAAATATCGTGTTTTGATTATGCACTTCCCCTCACACACGTGTGTCACGTATTTAAATATATAACGTAAGAGTATGCGAGATGTGCAGAACCGAAATAAGATATTTGGCGCAATCTAACCACACCTTCATAATCCCACTAATTCTGACTAACTGCTGTGAGTGAGAAAATAGCCGAGTTAGCCCTCCTGTCTCTAGTCTTCTTGGTCCAACCGCAAGCAGTGACGACACTCCGAGCCTCATTTAGTCGCCTCTTACGATATGCAGCCGATCGCAGAAGGCCTATTCTGCGCCTGGGCCCCCACGGGAGTGTTAAACAGAACAGACGATATTAAATTTGCTCAGAGTAAAAAGTTTTAAGGGGAAGAACAACATTTTTTCCAAAAAAAAGTCTTCCATTTTTGATCCGCCATTTTAAATTTACAAAAAGTGACATTGACTTCGTTATCAGGGACTCCAAAAACCCCCGATTGACAAGGTTTAAGGGAGTCCAAAAAAAATTTCAAAAAAATATCCGCGATATTGAATCTGCCATTTTGAATTTTAAAAAACTGTCATTGGATTCGTCATCAGCGACCATGAAAACCGCCGATCGTCAAGTTATAAGTAAATCCAGGAAATATTTTAAAAAATGTCCGCTATATTGGATCCGCCATTTAAAATTTTGAAAAACAGTTTTTGAATTCATAATCATAGTTCGAATTTTCAAAAACTGTTAATAATTTTGTCATTTGCCACCCCAAAACCCCCGAGTGACATTTTGAATTTTGGAAAAGTAACATGGGATTCGTGATCAGCGACACCGAAAACCCCTGAGTATACATTTTAAATCAAATTTGCATTCGTTTTGAACATTGAAATAAAATTTTAATTTTTTTACTATAATGCATTCACTTTTTTTAAATTTCGATCCTCCCATCTTGAAATCAAAGTTTTTCTATTTTATATTTTGGAAGTACAACTATTTTGCCCACCAATAGCTTACTTTAGAAAGGTTTAAAATTTTTTTTTAGTTCTAAATAAAACTATTGTTTTAAAAATGCACTAATTTTTTTGTGTGTTTTTTCAAAAAATCCGTCATATTGGATTTTGTGTTGATCGAATCGCTATTTTGATCCTAGAATCCCTATTTTTAAAAAATGTAAAAATTTGATTTTTGGATAAAATCATTGCTATTTCTAAAAAAATTTTTCCATACCCCTTCGTTCACGAACAAGGTAACATTGTAAACTAACAAACTTTTCATTGAATTGGATTTTTAGGTGACTTGTTCCGGTTTTATCGTGAACACCGCAAAGCAGTTAAAATTTTTTTTTGGCAACAGCTACAGTTTTACATTATTTTAATAAAGTTTTAATGATAATTCTAAAAATAATTATGAAAATTACTCTTTTTTGTGGTCAGAATGGAATGTAATCCCTTAATATGCCGTTTCAGTTCAAAATTTTTTTTATCTAAAAATAGAAAATCTTTAAAAATCTCAATCATATTTATTACAATAAACACCTTTAATTATTATTGTCGTTGATCAGTCAAAGTAAAAAAACAAGACTACAAATTTTATCTGTCATTTTATATATTATATCTCTTTTTAAACGTGCGGGACATCATTAGGTGAGTTTTTCAAAGTTTTTTCGCCTGAAGGTTAGGAATCAAACTTTCGATTTAAGATATATATATATATACATATATAAGATATGAATCTGAAATTGGAAGGGATTGAAAAGTTACGAGTTCTACATGAACCTTTCTCACCACTGTGCCTCCTTTTTTACTTTCAATTTATCTCTTTCTCAGAAACCGTTATGTACGCATATATGTATACATATTGCAATTAAATTGCAACGGCACCAAAATACGTGGCGCGCGACATTTATAAATCATTTCCTTGAAAATTAACAGATTATGCATTGTAATTAACGATTGATCTTTATAAATTTCCGGCACGATTTAAGAAACCTCTCAAAGACAGAAAATTACCTTAAACCCTGTATTGCTTCTACTACATTCTTACATTTGTAAGTATTATTCAAATAATATTATTATTATTATATTGTTAATATGTTGAATTACAAATTCACTGATCAACATCTTTTATATCTAATGAATGTTGTATGATCTCAAATTCTGATCACTGAACCATATTTTCTAATATGTATATGAGGCATTTTACGTGTAATGTCCTAAGTTGCAATTTCAACTTCTTGAAAAAAATTAAATCTCGGGGAATTTGTTGTTCTATTAAGTAGAAATGTGTCCCAAAAAATATCGTCGCGGTGGCACTGAGCCGCGTGGTAACCAGTGTGAGACCTCGCCCGCAACGCAGCGCGCAGCAATTTATTCATTGAAATTTAATAACTCAAAAACAAAAAAAGGGCATTCTGAAAATTTACATGCGCATAGAAAAAAACCTCAGCTTTCGTTGGCAATAATTTATTTTCAAATAAAACGGATCGATTTCTAGGAAATTGAAATTGAAATATTAACCACTTCACTGGCAGGGCGTTCCAAATGGCGTTCCACGCGCCGAGGCCCAGACTGGCAAAAACATATACGTATAATATTACCATTCATAATAATAAGTAATAGTTATTTATATGTTATATTTATATATATTATTAAGAATTATATTATTATATTATAATATTGTAATATAAATATCTTTTTTTAATAAAAATACAAGTTTTATAGTGTAAAAATTGAAAAAAAGTGGAACGCCATTTGTTGAAAATTATTAAAAATAGCCGATTTGAACGTTCGAAAAAACGTTGAAAATCACAAAAACTAAAATTTTTTTTATGATAATCTTGTTCCCTGATGTCTAAATTATAGAAATATTGCTTTACAATAGTTAAATGTGGTGTACACTCTTTAAAAAAAAGAGTTTTTAAGGAACGCCATTTCGGTGTTTTTGCCAGTCTGGGCCTCGGCGCGTGGAACGCCATTTGGAACGCCCTGCCAGTGAAATGGTTAATTATCAAAAAGTGGGGTAAATTTTTAAATTATTAAAAAATAAAATTCACCGTTGGAAAGAGGACGAAAAAACCTTTCCGAAATATATTCTTAAAAATTTTTCCCATTAAAATTACGTTCACAAAAAATCCACAAAGTAGCCGGTGTTAGCAAAATTGGTCAAATTGACCCCCCACTACCCCCTTCAAATTTTCGAAAAAGTCAAAAATATTTTTTGGGGCACATTTCTACTTGATAGAACATCAAATTCCCCAAGTTTCAATTTTTTTCAAGAAGTTGAAATTTCAACTTAGGACATTACACGTAAAATGCCTCATATGTGACGTTCCACGGTGAATGGACCTTAGCTGTTTTTGACAGAACTAAAATTGGAAGTATAAGTAACTAAAAATTTCTTTACGAAATATTAATATTTAATTCATTATTATATGCAATATTTTTAGAAAAATGTGATTTTATTGTTAAATAATCAATAATAGATTTTTAATAAAGCTAAAACTACTCTCAACATAACTTAACATTTTAAGCAGCTTTTGGATGCATCTTAAAATATATTTTTTACCAATATTGCTTATGAAAATAAAATTTCTTGAATTTATTATTTAAAAGTTATGAACATTTTAAACCAACTGTTACGTTATAAAAGTTTCGTTTCCCGCGATGTTGACCATATATATATATGAGGCATTCCATGTCAAGTGATCCAGGTGTCTTATGGTGTAATGCTTAGGGGAGTGCTGTCAGGGTTGGACATAGTTTGCAATGTTTTTGTTGTACATTGCAAAAAAATTCGGCCAAAAGTTTCAAAGTTACAAGCAATTTAAAAAAAATGTTGTAAAGGTTGAACATGGGTGTAAGGGTTGAGCCACTGTAGAAAATCAATGAAATATTTAAGTAAATGGTTAAAAATGTCCTTCAAATATTAGAATGACACTTGAAAATGAGAAAAGGAACCATGAAATTAAAATAAAATCCCATATTGTGCATTTTGGATAAGATTAGATATTTTATTTCTTAAGAATGAAATCAAAAATTTTTAAATTTAAACAATGAAAAAAGATTATCGAAAAAATTTTTTTCCTCCTTCTTCGTTAGAAATAAAGTTTTTGATAATTTTTTACTCTTAAACTATCCCAGCTGAAAAAGTTCTATAGAATTTCACTAGAATCATTCTATAGAATCGTTCTATATGAATTCTAGTGAATATTCTATAGAATTTCACTAGAATGATTCTATAGAATTTCTACATAAATACTATTAAATTTTAGTGATTTTTAATTAGAAAAACTTTAAATTTGTAAAATAATATTTTTGAACAAATTTTAGGCCAAAATAATTGTTTATATCGTTTAAATATATAAAATTCATAAAACTTCGTAACCATTCATAACTATAATGTTAAAAAAATTATTTTACGAAATTTATATTCCTTCTAATTAAAAACCACTAAAATTTAGTAGAATTCACGTAGAAATTCTGTAGAATCATTCTATTGAAATTCTATAGAATATTCTCTAGAATTTATATAGAAAGATTCTATAGAATGATTCTAGTGAAATTCTATAGAATTTTTTCAGCTGGGTATTAAACCTAAAAATTTGGCAAGGTACATTTTGGAAAGGTTTTTTCTTGCTCTTTCGATTGAAAATGAGCATTTCAAAAAAAAAAAATTTGACCCAAAAAAATCAAAATTAAGAATAAATTTTAATTTTTTGGAAAAAAGGTATAGTATTTATAACTTTTGGACTAATAATTAATACTGTAATAATTAATTTTACCTAAAATAATACTCTTAACACAAAATGAAACAATTTGATTCCACAAAGCCAAGACAATGAAGCATTCAACAAGTCCATAAATGGAATTCAAACCTAAATTGTCGCCTGTTATTAGAGCAAGTTTAAAGAAAATTCGTATGTTACTTATGGGTTGAGGCAAATTTAAAACTATTCCTTCATTTTCCAAGAATATAAATTCATCAATAAGACTAGAAAAAGCGTGTTCATTTCCGCAAACTTTGCGAACATCGCTGTAAAATAATTCTGCTAGAAATATGTGTTTCAAAGCAGATTGATATTCTGGTGGAAAAATGGGAACGCTTACATATGTTGCACCAATTTTATAAAATTCAGCATGTGCACTCAATGGATTTTCAGTCCCGAAATCGTCAAAAAAAATAAGGGTATTACTATCTGATCATCATCATAATCTTTTATAAACTCTTGCCATAGAGTACCTTGAAAAAAATTAGAGATTTCCTCTTTTTCGTTCAAAAGTTGTTTTCGATATTCCATAACAACTTGGAAAAACATTTTTTGTCTCAAAAATAGATTTTAAAGTCTTTCTAAGAGGAATAAATTGTGCCTTAATATTAACGTGCAAATATTTACTATCGAGTTTTTGAAATAGATCTTGTGCTACTTTTAAAGCATCAATAATGTTTTTTAAAATTTCCTCAGTTTCTCCGAGAAATTTTAAACGCGCTACAATATAGTTATAAGCAGGTGCAGTTTTACTGCTAATTTTACGAAAATGACTGACGACATCCTGAACCTTATTTCTTGGTAAGGTGGAATCCGCAAATAAACTATTAATTACTTCTATTGTTTTACTGCTAACTGAATCTTAAAATTCTTTTGTATCTAAACAAGAATCATTAGAAATGACTGAAGAAAGTTCGGAAGTTGAATTCAACACTTTTGTCTAAGAATTTACAGATTTACTTTCGGAAGACGCACAAAACATTTTAGAAGCAGAGGACGACGAAAAACTGTTTTTAGAAGATTTGAGAGATTCTGATAAATTGTGTACATACAGCCAATGTTTTTGAAAGGATTTAAAATTTGAATATTGCCTAAAACAACCATTTTCGCCGCAATTGATATATCTTTGATCTGTTAAATTATGCGTGATAAAATGAGACTGTAATGAGTCTACATTTTCAAAAATATTACCACATTTAAAACATGAAGCCATTTTAAAAGCTATTATAACTTTTCAGGTACAAATCATTTAAACCATCTACATAAGGCACTGTAGAAATTCTGTTTAACAAAAATTCGATAATTTCTAAAGCGCATTTGCGTTTGAGAAGTCAGCTAATAATGTCTTCACATTATTTGAAACTTCTTCGCTTTTCCCATCTCCAATACGGAAAATTCTGTATTGAATAACTTTCCATACATTTTCAGTCTCCTTAGGATACTTTATTTGTAGAGAATAAAAGCTTTTAAAAGCTATGTCTAAAGCTTTTAGAGGTGAATCCACGATGTATCGTATTTCGTCAATGCAAACGTAACTTGTGTGAATATTTAAGAGATTTTCTCCAACCATAACCACCAAAGGTTGCTCCGCTAATTTATACTTGTTCAAGACTTTTCGACGATTCTCCAACAACTCTGATAATTTGGATACATTCTGTGAATAAAAACATATTGTTTTACTTATGAAAATTTTAAAACAATATATACATGTATCAGTTTGAAAAATAAAAATGTTTTTTTATATTGTCGCACCAAGAGTATATTTAAATACACATATCAACTAAAATATATTTATCAATTTTGTTACTATACCGTTATGTGTGCTACGAATCCATTTTGAGACTCTTTAGGTATCTCTTCAGGGGACCCAAATAATGAAGTAAAAAAATCGCGGTAAGGATAAATGCAAAAAATATACTTAAAAGTTGATATTTTCTTTTTCGAAAAAATTTTCAAAAGTAGGTTTGAAAAAAAACTTTTAATATAGACACCACAAAAATTAACAGAATTGCACACAACTCCGGACATTTATTTAGGGTGATAATACCCTTCTATAATTAAAATTACAATGCTCTAGTTTTTCCGTTCGAAAGATAATGAATTTTAACGGTTTTGTCAGTTTAACTTTTCGCCCCAGTCTCCCCTATTAAACAAAATAAATGTAAAATTAATTTTTAGTATTTTTTAATTACAATAAAAATTTATATTTGAATAAGAATAAAATAATAATATACTAGTTTATATCCTAAGGGCTGACTTAAACAAATGTAGGTTGAAAATGTAATTGTGCTTGTGATAGAAACATCTGATGCTATTTCTAGAATTCTACGTTTTGACGTCAAAATCCATTTTGATTTCACTTCTGTCCACGGCGATAAATTCTTTTTCAACCACTCATCAGCTTCAGTCGTTTCATCTAGACTTTCGGCTAAATTTTATTTAAAAAGTTAGTTTTAACATATTTAATTTCTTTACATTTTTATTTATTTAAATTACTAGAAGTTTGTAACTGATCCTCTGTTATTAAAATTAAATCGCGTGGTTATTAGCGTCATCGTTTTTAGAACGCCGTTTTCTTTCGTTCCCAAGGTTTTCTCCACTTCTTTTCAATTTCTCACGTAATTTGTAATACCTTTGGTGTAATTTGCCCTTAGCCAAAATTGGTTTCCGAGTTACAGAATCAATTTTAAATACAAAATACTAACCGATTTTGAGATTGTGAAACTTCCTTTTCCTCGACTTCGTTTAAAAGCACGCGTGCAATAAGCGGAACCTAACCTTCAAAACTCGTTATGTATTTTTGTAAGTTCCATTTATTTAAAATGGACTTTACGAATAAGTCACACATAATGTTAATTTAAAAATAAACTATGGAAACCATAAATAAAATCACCTATAATATATATCACTTATATATGGGGCATTTCATGTCAAGTGATCAAGGTGGAGAAAAATTTTTCACTAATCGTAGCAAAACTTGGGGCTTTTGTAGTACTCATAGATAGTAATTTTTCGTAAAAATATTTTTTTACCAAGTCCAATATTTTCCGAGGGGGAAGGGGTTAAATTTTTGTGTTTTTCAGTATAATGTTTATATCATTAATTTTTTACTCTTAAACAATTAAACATACAAATTTGACAAAGTACATTTTGGAAAGGTTTTTTCATGCTCTTTCGATTGGAAATAAGCATTTTGAAAAAAAAAAATTTTTTGACCCAAAAAAATCAAAATTAAAAATAAATTTCAATTTTTGGGGGAGAAAGACCCAATTTTTTTTATTTATTTTTTTTTTAAACGAAAGCTGAGGTTTTTTCCTAAAAGGACATATAAATGGTAAAGTGGGACTAGAATGTTTAAACATTGAAAAAAAGAATTTTCTCCTGAACGGAGCTAAAAACCGGGTTTTGAGCGCTCCGGCGAGTAGAAAACTCTTTTTTTAAATGTTTAAACATTCTAGTCCCACTTTACCATTTATATGTCCTTTTAGGAAAAAACCTCAGCTTTCGTTTAAAAAAAAAATAAATAAAAAAAATTGGGTCTTTCTCCCCCAAAAATTGAAATTTATTTTTAATTTTGATTTTTTTGGGTCAAAAAAATTTTTTTTTTCAAAATGCTTATTTCCAATCGAAAGAGCATAAAAAAACCTTTCCAAAATGTACTTTGTCAAATTTGTATGTTTAATTGTTTAAGAGTAAAAAATTATTGAAATAAACATTACACCAAAAGACCCCTTGATCACTTGACGCGGAATCCCTCATATATAATTATATACAACTTATATCACTGTTTTGGCATAGCAATCACATGTCAGTATAGTGATGTACACAAACGCTACCAACTAACACGTATGCATACGCCGGCCGGTAAATAAATGGACAACATACAACAAACAGAATTTCGGGGACTTAAATAAATTTTTAATTTAGAATTTTTTTTATTTTTATATTAAAAACTGGTTATTTACTTACCCTTTTTGTGTTTACAGTAGAAAGGAAAGTCAAAAGCATAGTCACATAGAAAATGGTAGCACTGACATTCAATATCTCTAATTTAGAGAATTGATATAACTACAACGGTAAATGGTGTAACTAATCCATTGATAAGTATAACTTATTTATGCATAGTTAATATATACTTTAAAAAAAGTAAATATTTAACTATAACATTAAATATTCAATTTCTTTAAAAAAAGTAAAATAGCAATATACCTATTTCACATTACAAAAGTTATCTGAAATGAATAAACATTCTTTCTAATCAAAGATGTATTTTTGTCATATTTTATTCGTCTGATCGTAAAAAATATATAATAATAATGAGCTTTCGCTCCGCGACGCAGAGCCTCCTCAGATAATATTATGCGAAAAAGGAAAAAGATTAAAAAACCCTCTTTTCACAAAAACTTTCGGTTCTTATAAGAGTTAACCTCCAAAACTTACCAAAACACGAGTAAAAAACAATTATTGCACATAATCTTATAAAATTTTGTTTTTTACAAAAAAACATATTTAATTGCCAACAAAAAATATTATAAATTAAAAACGAAAATAAGATAACAAAACCACAAAAAGAGGAAGAAAAACTTCCTCTTTTTTATTAGTCACATGTTGGCAGGTGATTTTTTTAAAATTTTTTGTTGTGGTTTTTTGTTGTGGTTTTTAATTTTTTTATTAGGCATTTTGATTTTTACATATTAGGGGTAGTTATTTCAATTCGAAAAAATAAAGGGTGATGGAGCAATTTTGCTAATGCTTTCGAGTTGTTGAAAAAGAAATAGATAAATTTCTTGTTCTGTTTTGAAAAGCAATGTGGTTTTTCATTTTTTTACTTTAAACTTTTATTTTGTAAATTTAAGGGTTGGGTTTCAAACAAAAAACAGAGGGTGATATAGCAATTTTTACATTGCTTTTGAGTTGTTAAAAAAGAAATAGATAAATTTCTTGTTCTGTTTTGAAAAACAATGTGATTTTTCATTTTTTTTCAATTTAAACCTTTATTTTGTAAATTTAAGGGTGGGTTTTTAAAAAACAGAGGAGGATGGCGTAATTTTAACATTGCTTTTAAGTTGTTAAAAGAGAAGTACATAAATTTATTGTTGTATTTTGAAAAACAATGTGGTTTTTCATTGTTTTTATATTAAAATTTTGAATTTTTACATATTAGGGGTAGTTTTTTTTAATATTAAACACAGTGGATGATAAAGTGATTTTGATATTGCTTTTGAAATGTTGAAAGAGAAGTACATAAATTTATTTTGTTTTGAAAACCAATGTGGGTTTTTCTATTATAATTTTGAATTTTACACTTTAGGGGTAGTTTTTTCGATTTAATAAAAAACAAAGGGTGTTTAAGCAATGTTGACATTGTTTCTGAGTTGTTGTAGCAGATGTAGATAAATTTATTGTTTTGTTTTAAAGAGAAATCTGTTATTAAATTTTTTTACTTTAAAATTTGAAGTTAAGGGTAGTTTTCTCAATTTAAAAAAAAACTGAAGGTAACATATGAAAACGTAACATTACAGTAATATTATAGTCATATTAAATATATGTCTGATGGGTAATATTATTCATAAATATTACTCTAATATGATAGTAACATTACTTTAAAATTACATGCTTATGGAAAAATTGCAAAACAGTTCCCAAGCACCACGTAAGTTTATAGTGACATCACTGTAATATTACAGTGATCTTACTGGAATATCAAAATGTCAGCCTGGAGGTAATATTATGTTGTTATATTACGGTAAATTAATGGAAATATTAAGGTAATATTACTTCACAAATAAAACATTTCACCAAGTCTGGGCTCGAACCCTGAACCTTGTGTTCAGTAAGTTCAAGTAAGATTGGCTCACTTGTAAAACTCTTGCTTGCTGTACACAAGATTCAGGGTTCGAGTCCAGCTTGGAGAAATGTTATTTTCTAAATTATAAAATTATTATAATTTTATCTTAACATTACTCTGTAATATTACCTTAATAGAAAAACGTAAAACTACCTCCAGGCGGACATTTTGATATTCCAGTAAGATCACTGTAATATTGCAGTCGAGATTACGAATCTCCAGTGTAATATTACAATGATGTCACTATAAATTTACGTGTGCTGCTTGGGAATTTTGTTTCTAATGATAAAATATGAATAAAATTCTTGTTTATTCATTAAATATACACTTTTAAGTTATTTATATTTACTTTACATGCCCGAGTAATAGTACTGGAATGTTAAAATAATTTTGTTTTGAAAAATTTACTGTAAGATTACTGTAATTTTTTACAAAAATATTACAACAATATTACTGTAATAATAATAATAATAAGGGACAGTATATTCGATTTAAAATTATATATTTTAATTATTAAATAATTAGATTATTATTCTTACATTTCTTATTCTTATTTTGTACAAAATAAAAAAAATTATTTCGATAAATGTTATAAATAATTTAATGTTAAACTAAAATTGCACATTTTGAAATATAGAACTTTGGGAGTATTAGTGGGTCAAAACTTCCCAAACGGATCACCTAAACTAAAAAATTTTCTTTTTGAACCAAAATATATTTTTTCACTCTCAATATGATTAAGAAGAATCCCTGAAAATATGAAGTCAACAAAATTTTTTTTGTAAAAGTTATTAACAATTGAAATTTTTAGTAGTGCTAAATTAAAAAAATTTTTTCTCGAGTTCCAGTTGACGGATTTAAAAAACAAAATATGGGTTTTTTCGTCTTAAATAGCAGTATTTGAATATATTTTTTGTTTATAAATTTTTTTATTTTTTATGAATTTTCATTTTATTTGTTTATAAAATGTTAATAAACAAATGTGTTCTTCACGTCCTAACAAAAAAATTTAAATTGTATTATATTCCTGAAATCTCTCCGATTCCAAAACCGTTTAGAAA
Organism: Leptopilina myrica (nomen nudum); assembly: GCA_032872475.1. Classification (NCBI taxonomy): domain Eukaryota; kingdom Metazoa; phylum Arthropoda; class Insecta; order Hymenoptera; family Figitidae; genus Leptopilina; species Leptopilina myrica (nomen nudum). The sequence goes on from CM065460.1 coordinate 18,789,793, forward strand.
AAAATGAGCCTCAATTAGAAAAAAAGTTATTCATTAAAAACTGCAGCGGTGTAAGGATTTTCATGACGTTGAACTTGCGTTGCGCGGCGCAAGCATGACCGTTTACATCTGTGAGCACTGGTTCTCGCTACAAGTTTGCACAAATTTTAATGGTAATATCTAGTTAACAGTAACAAAATATAAACAAAATAAATTTTTCATTTTTAATAAATTATTAATAATTAATAATTTATTTACTTTTCATCCTCAAATAGTTTATTATAATAGTTATAATTTACATAATAAATTCACAATAATTCTTATCATAATCTTTGGACTTAAAAGTTCATTAATTATTAAATAATTTAATTAATTAATAATATGTTTCTTTATTTATTATTTTTGTGCCGACGTAGAAGTAGAAATAATATTTATCACATATATTTTTATATACTACTTTTTTTTGTTTTTGTGACTGCGATGGAAATTGATGTTTTTTTTATTGGAAAACAAATAAATATTGAGAGTATGTCAGTTTTCACTTTCGTGTGCAATTTAATAAACTATTTGAGGATGAAAAGTAAATAAATTATTAATTATTAATAATTTATTAAAAATGAAAAATTTATTTTGTTTATATTTTGTTACTGTTAACTAGATATTACCATTAAAATTTGTGCAAACTTGTAGCGAGTACCAGTGCTCACAGATGTAAACGGTCATGCTTGCGCCGCGCAACGCAAGTTCAACGTCATGAAAATCCTTACACCGCTGCAGTTTTTAATGAATAACTTTTTTTCTAATTGAGGCTCTTTTTTTTCTAAACGGTTTTGGAATCGGAGAGATTTCAGGAATATAATACAATTTAAATTTTTTTGTTAGGACGTGAAGAACACATTTGTTTATTAACATTTTATAAACAAATAAAATGAAAATTCATAAAAAATAAAAAAATTTATAAACAAAAAATATATTCAAATAGTGCTATTTAAGACGAAAAAAACCCATATTTTGTTTTTTAAATCCGTCAACTGGAACTCGAGAAAAAATTTTTTTAATTTAGCACTACTAAAAATTTCAATTGTTAATAACTTTTACAAAAAAAATTTTGTTGACTTCATATTTTCAAGGATTTTTCTTAATCATATTGAGAGTAAAAAAATATATTTTGGTTCAAAAAGAAAATTTTTTAGTTAAGGTAATCCGTTTGGGAAATTCTGACCCTAGTATAAATGATTATTATAATAATATATAACCTTAATATATAACGATCGCTGCGCATGGCAGTAGTGATGTGATCACACACTCAGGTGTGCGTGGTAGCTGTACGGATTACTACTTTTTCGAGAAAAAAGTTAAAAAGTAAAACTTTAAAATTTCTACGAGTAATATTTACAACATACTGAATATAAAAAGTAATACAAAATTTAATGAAAATTACAATGAAGATGTAAAAATTAAAATTCCTAATGCAATTTTTAAAAGTAAATACTGTAATAATTACTAGTAGTATTTTTCACTACAAAAATAGTAATAATTGGGTAGTGCAACAACCGAAAAAAAATAAAGAATGATTTGGCCCAATATGCTCATTTTTCAAAAAATTTAAGAAATAATCAATTTCTAGTATGGAATATTTACCTATATTTTTAGCAAATTCGAATTACTTCAGTCAAATGAATGGAATTTTTAATCTATTTATTATTTATTTGTATAATTTATATTTATACAAATATTATATATTTGTAATATATATAATATATTATATATAATATAATATAATATAATATAATATAATATAATATAATATAATATATAGAATATATATAATATAATATATATATATATATATATATATATATATATATATATATATATATAATATATAATATAATATATAATATATATTAATATATATATATATTTAATAATTTATTATAATTGTATAATAAATTTGGTGTATTAATCTAATAAATATTGGGTCAGAATTCGTAAAATTTTCCCTAAAAATAAAAAGTATATTTGTTTTAAATCGAAATGCTAAAAAAACATTTCTATTTAACTTTGTGAATGTGTTTACCAAAAAACAGGAATAAAAATATTTTTTTATAAAAGTTACGGCAAAATGAATTTTTTGCAAATTTTTAAACAAAATTTTATTTCTCCTAAATGAATGAACCGATTTAAGTGAATCAAGCGGGCATATAAAGGGGATAAAATAATTATACTTTTGTTTAGAATTAGAGACTTCTAGGAAAGTTTATTTTTGAATAATTACTTAATAAATTTTGTATAAAAAATAATTTGTTGTACTGTTCTGCGTCTTTTAAATTTTTTTAAAATCCCAACATAAAATTAAAACTATAAGAAATCAAAATTCATTGAGAACATTTATGAGCAACAATTTTTAAAAAGTTACAATCAAAATTATTATAGAACGGAGATGCGAGTTTGATGTTTTTCTCAATTAAAACATTGTTTGCATCTACGAAATAAACAAAATACTGTCGAGTTAACATTTATATAACCAAAAAATGAATCAAAAACTAAGTATACTCTTGTTGCACTATACATTTTAATTTCTACTAGTCACTTGTACTTGCGCGCTACGCGCGCCCCCCTTTTTTTGCTATTCAATATTCAATATGGAAAAATTTTATCATTGAAAAAGTTTCTAACATTTGTAATGGTCTTAGTTTTAAGGCCAAAGGATTTGCTCGCCGGATGGAGTCCGGGTTTATATTTAAATAATATTTATCAAATAAATTAATAAAATGGCGTGAGCGTCATTACAAAATTCAAGCAAGCTAGTTAGTCAATTTAGTGATATCGATAGGAAGGGTTTAGTCAGTAACAAAGCAGATATTTAAACCTTCGTAAGAAAATATATTAACAAAATAATAAAGAAATAATACAATAATAATAATACGTAACGAAGATGAATTTAAAATGAACTAAAAGAAAATTAACAAGATATATAATAAAATAAAGACTCGATATAATGCAAAAGAAATCAATCAAAACCTAAACTAACTAATAACAATTTAACGCGACTAAACTAACTAAAATAGAAATAAAGAATACTAGTGGTCGTGCACGCTAGGTCGAATACGAATAATCGAGGAGAAACTAGATACCGAGTTACCACACGGTATTCTTGCCCGACACTAATTTAGTATGAGAAAAAGAGAGAGGGGACAAATAACAGGCTTCATCTTTCCTCAAGACGCACCTTGAGTCAAAGAATCTACCTGGTGCATCAACTTCGGGGAGGTCGAGATGCACCTCTTCTCCACGGAGTTGGTTCACACAAGGTAAAGAATAGAAACTGTACACTAGGTCATCCACGGATGCACCCCTGGTTTGACCTTGTGTACAGAAGAAAAGAAAGAGACGAAAGAAGACGAAGGGTGTTACTACTGCTCAGTTGCACCTGAGTCTCGAGTACAACTCCTTCTGCGAGAAGAATGCTAGCCAGCGGCCCCAGTTGCACCTGAGATACCGCCTGCCTGCATGAGAAAAAGCATGGAGAAAAGAACGAAAAGGAAAGAGAGCTGAGCTGCTGTCGCTCGTCCTCGAAGCAAGCCTCGAGTCCGTTCGACGGCGAACTGCTGAAATTCTGAGTGCAGCGAAGTCAAATAGCTCGCTGGGCCTTTGACAGGTATAGCGCGAAGAGAGAGAAACCACGTGCTTGCGCAGCAAAGAGTGCGCCATCGGTACTCTTCTCTCAGCAGTCACGCAGAGAGCTCCTCAATATATAGATATACTACTCATGCGAAATAAAATGAATTAATCCCACGCGAGAAATACAAAGTTCGCTGACAATAAAATTCAAATGATATTTCATTACATCCCCCTGCTTGAAAAGCGAATTTTAATGAGCGTCCAAGGAGAATGTAACAATGAATTTTTAACCAGAACAATAAACAATTATAGAGCAAATTCTTTTTCTTTTTTTTAAACGTTTCAGTACCACTTACAAAATTTTTTGGCGCTTCGAACGTATTCTGTTGATCTCTTCAACCGCAAATTCCATCGAATATTGCCAACAGTCAAACGATAACGTGCTGGACCAATTGGAACTTGAACCCAAGGTCCACTTGGCAATTTTGCAACAGCAAAAGGAAGATGGGCTAATTCGATGTCTAAAGGAATTGGTTCATTTGTCGAATTAACTTTGACTGGTTCCACATTATTATTTAAGTCCACCTCATCAATGGTGTCTTGGAGACTTTAAAAAAGTTCTTCAAAACTAGCAGGGCAATCACTAGACAAATTTTTAATTTTAACAGGATCGTTTAAAATCACATCACTAATAATTTTTGGTTTGTTTGTAATAACTAGTTCAGTTTTTTTAACTACTTTTTACCACTAGAATTAGTTTTAGATTTAACAAGTTTAGGCGTTTTAACCTTGTTTATTTGTTTCGCAATTGTATTTATCGCTATTATTTTCATTGCTGACAATTGTGACTTAGTGGTTTTTGCAGAGGGACGTTTAATTGAAACTAACTTTTTAGCGGCAGTTTTATCTGGAGAAATTATACGGGTAAGTTTAACCAACGGAAATTTAGATAACTTTATTTTATTTTTAATCTTGTCCATTTTTTCTTTCATTAATAATTCTTCCTCCTTTTTATGAATTTCTTGAAGAGTCGTTTCAAAATCCATACTCGGAGAAATTGGCGGGATTACAGCGTCCTTTTTCGTTAGTTAAAGACGCGGAGATTTAGGCGGCGAAGTACACACCTTTATATTTTCAAAATCACGAGGAAGATACGGTAGTAAAGGCACATTTAAAAAATTACTATTAGTTGAACTTCTTAAATTTTCGGCAAAAAGTTTTTGATAATTCCTATCAAATTCTGGAATTGTCAAATTTAACTTATTCATATTCAACGCGTTTCTACGAATTGCTTCGCCTTGACATTGAGCGGCTTGTTTAGCTTTTTGCATTTCGAGTGACATTCACAAACTACAAGGGTGTTTCTCAGAAATAAGAATTAATTTGTTTGAGAGGTCGTTGACTTTAATGTTTTAGAGGGAATAAATATTATTGGTCACTTACAAAATTTTTCAGGTCTTTTAAATGAACATGTCGAAAAATTTTCCCCTGTTCATTAACCACATCGAAAATAACTGGAGAAATTTTTTTCTTAATAATAAATGGGCCACTAAATTTTTCTAACAATTTCGCATTTTTCTTTTCCATTTTTTTAGATAAATGGAAATTTCTTTTTAACACTTTATCCCCTACATTAGGTTTCCATTCGCGTTTACGTAAATTATAATGTTTCTGTTGAATGTTAAATTTTTTAGCAAGATTCATTCTGACTAATTCGAGGGCATTTTGCAAATTTTTTATCCTTGTTTCAGAGGCTTGTTCATTCGGTTAGTTTCTTTTTAATATTATCGAATGCTAATTGATGATCTTCCTTCCAAGTCCATTTTACTTCTTTCTTCAAGAGATGAATCAACGGGGCAATGAGTACGGAGATATCCTTAACAAAACGTCGATACCAAGATACCATACCCAAAAATTTACTTAATTCCTTCAAAATCGTAGTAGGGGGTTATTTCAAAATGGCGTCCACTTTGTCTGGATCCGGGTGAAGTCCATTCTTGTCCACAAGGTGTCCGAGGTAGGTGAGTTGAGTACGGGCGAAGAAACATTTTTCCCAATTAGGCACTAATTTAGCTTCCTTTAAACGGTTGAAAACTAATTTTAGTAATTTTAAGTGTTCTTCGAATGTCTCTGATGTTATCACAATATCATCTAGGTATGAAAATACATGTGGGGCTAATTCAGCAGGAATTACTCGATCAATTAGTCTCTGGAACGTAGCCGGTGCTGAATGTAAACCAAAGGGCTTACGTATAAAATTCCTTTAAGCTTTAAATGTTTAAATTATTCAAATTTTTCTCATTTTTATTTATGAAACGTTCTCGTCCTTGCGAGAGCAGTGTAAAATCTTATCACGCCAATGCTATAAAAATTATATTACTAACACTGAAAAAACCATAAAAAATAATCCAAAAAATTTTTGGGGTTATGTTGGCTCTCTTCGTAAGAATGGTGGCACTCCTAGTCATGTATTTTTCGAGAATGATACGGCAACTGGTAATGTAAATATAGCAAATTTGTTTGCCAAAAATTTTAGTTCGGTCTATCTTAGTCGGAATATTACTAATTTTATTCCAAATTTAGCGACACTGTTGACATTGGCTATGTAACTTTTAGTGAAATTGATATTATTAAGAAAATACAGGGTCTTGATGTAAATAAGGGACCAGGAGCGGATGGAATACCGCCTCTTCTTGTAAAGTCGTGCTGTTTTTCATTTGTTAAATCTTTGTTTATTTTATTTAATAAATCAATTGTTGATGGTATTTTTCCTTATGAGTGGAAAAAAGGAATAATAGTTCCCATTCATAAATCCGGCTCGGAAAATGATGTGAAAAATTATAGGCCTATAACCTTGCTATCAACAATTTCAAAAATTTATGAAAGTCTTATAGCTGATCAACTTTATGCTTCTGTTTCGAATATAATAATTGACGAACAGCATGGCTTTGTAGGGGGAAGATCCATAAATACTAATCTTTCCATATTCTTGGACGACATTGTTAATGCCCTAGAATCTGGAAAACAAGTTGATGTAATATATACGGATTTTGCTAAAGCTTTCGACAGGGTTGATCATGACGTTCTAGTGGCGAAACTTACTGACATGGGTGTGCATGGCGGCTTTTTAAATCTGATTGCTGACTATCTTGGGAAAGACCCCATGTTGTTCGCGTTAATTATGAGTTTTTTGGATGCTTTTGTTGCTGCCTCTGGAGTGCCTCAAGGCTCCGTTTTGTGTCCATTGCTGTTTAATATTCACATCAATGATATTTGCACTGTTCTCGGTGTTTGCTCTTTCTCCTTATACGCGGATGACCTTAAAATTTATAGGGTCATTAACGTTCATGAGGATTTTTAAAAGCTACAGTTGAGCTTGCAGGGTATTTTGACTTGGTGTGAAGACAACAATTTTAACTTAAACGTGAACAAATGTTCGGTCTTATCAGTCTCACGCAAAAAACTTATTGTTAGACATAGATATTTAATCAGGGGCATACTGCTCTCCAGGGTCAGTACAATTCGTGACGTTGGCGTTATGTTTAATGAGACTCTAACGTTCAATGACCATATTTCAATTATCATAAGCAAGGCACTCAGAGTCCTTGGCTTCGTCACTAGAAATGCTAAGCTTTTTAAAAATCCATTGGTTCTCAAAGTGTTGTATTTTTCTCTTGTAAGACCTATTTTGGAATTTCCATCATTGGTTTGGTTCCCTTTCTACGACTTGCATATTGTACGCATTGAGCGAGTGCAAAATCGTTTTCTTCGCTTCGCTGCTTTCTGTCTGGGGATAGAATATGATCGTAACAGCCATGATTATACCGTCATTAGAACAACCTTAAATATACCAAAAATCTCCCTACGCTTTTTATATTCTGATTTGGTCTTCTTTTATAAAATTTTACATAATTGTTTGAATTCTTCACAAATAGGAAATATGCATAATTTTTATTTCTCAATAACAATATTGTTCACCAAGTCATTCTTTTCTTTCAAGAAATAATTTGTATAATTTCTACACTGAAAATAATTTAATTGAATCAAATTAAAATTAAATAAATTAATTGTCGATTTTTCAATAAATATTTATTTGAACCAAGTAAATATTTATTAGATCTGTGTATTTTATTCGACGGTATGAAATAAATATTTATTTGCATCAATAAAATAATGTTTTTAAGTAACTAAATCTTCATTTGTATCAAATATTTAATTATTTATCACAATTAATTTTTTTAATTAGGACTAATATTTTATTAATTAAATATAATAATTAATTTTTTTTGCTTACGGAATTTGGGAAATCTGCATACAGATACTTTGGACAAGAGTGAAAAAATTTGCATTTTAGAAGTATGGCCAAAACATGGGAAAAATATGAAAGCAAAAAATTTGATTTTTTTATCTTTTAGGATAAAAAAATTTCCAGATTTGATTTATGGCCAAAATATGAGGAAAATATGGGAGCAAAAAATAAAAAAAAAATTTTAGAGCGAAAAATTTTTGCATTTTTGAACTTTGGCGAAAGCATAGGGAAAATATGAGAGCAAAAGATTTGAATTTTCTTTCCTTGAGAGTGCAAAAATTTGCATTTTTGAAGTATGACCAAAACATGAGGAAAATATGGGAGCAAAAAATTTGAATTTTCCTTCCTTTAGAATGAAAAAATTTGGATTTTTGAAGTATGGCCAAAACATGGGGAAAATATGGGAGCAAAATTTTTGATTTTTTTATCTTTTAGAGTAAAAAAATATCCAAATTAGAATTATGGCCAAAATATGAGGAAAATATTGGATAACAAAATTTAAATTTTTTTATTTTTAGAGCGAAAAAATTTGCCATTTTGAACGTTGCACAGTGGTCGGAGAGACCCTATTTAATGCGAAAAATTAGAAAGACTGCACCGATTGCAGCGAAACTTTAGGATATTTTTAATTTCGCCATACTTAATAAGAATATATCATAAAATTTAAAATTTGACAGTTGCAGCTGTCAAAGTAACTATCAATTTTATCAAAAATGAGTAAATCTGCACAAAAACAATTTCTAACAGGTTTTGAGACTTTCTGAATCCAAATTTTATATCTAATTTAAATTTGACAGTTGACAGCTGTCAAAGTGACTGTCAGCTTTATAAAAAATGAAAAAATGTTTATAAATATAACTATTATATTTGCAGACTGAGTAGTCACAATATTAATATCGAACATTAACTTTGACCGTTACTTTCTATCACTTTATATGTCATAATACAAAAATATCTTTATTTATTAGAATTAATTACTTGAAAAGAATTTCTTTTTAAAAATAAATTAACAATTAAAATGGAAGAAAGTAATTTAATAATAACATATTTTTTAGGACGAAAATGTAAGAAATTATTTTCATATTACTTTCTATCTTTTAGATTCATCAACATATATATATATATATATATATATATAAATTGTTAATAAAATATATATATATATATATATATATATATATGAAAAACCTTTGAATACCAAATTTCGTAGAAACTAAACAATTTTTCAAAAAATTTGACGCCATATTGGAACCGCCATTTAAAAATTTTGAAGATTAATTACACATTTATCAAGACACACAATAAAAACACTCGTAAAAAATGCCTACCATGAATTAATTGAATATTTAATGTTATAATCCACTTTTTGTCATTTTGAACCACTGTTGTAATCGGACTCATTAAACAAAAATGTCAAAAAAAAATTTTGGCGCAAGTTTACGCAGCTTTTTTTTCGTAGGTCATTAAAAGATACTTTAGACTACTCTTGTAAAAAAAATTAGAATCGTACTCGGTCGTACTTTTTTTGTATACCTTTTTAAAAAAAAATTCAGATAAAAAGCTATATTATAAAGCAATTGATATTTTATTAACAATTTTTTTTGGTTATAATTATTCGAGAAAAACATCTTTTTTCAGCTTGAGAAATGACATAAAATAGTTAAACATTTTTAATATTGACTCCTTGAATACGAAAACTTGTTAAGAAAACTCATATTATAAAGGGTAAAAAATACCACTTATAAAAACCGCTTTTTAAACATATATATCGCCTTTCCCAATTAATTTCATTGTAAATACTGATCAGTTTTGAAATTTTTCCATTTTTCGCATAAAATAGTGTACCTCCGACCACTGTGCGTTGGCGAAAGAATGGGGAAAATATGGGAGCAAAAAATTTAAATTTTCTTTCCTTTAGAGTGAAAAAATTTGCAATTATGAACTTTTGCGAAATCATGGGAAAGTATGGGAGCAAGAAATTTACATTTTTCTTTTTTTAGAGTGATAAAATTTGCATTTTTGAAGTTTGGCGAAAGCATGGGGATTTCGAAAAATTGTTGCTTTACCCTGATTGTCATGCCACCCTTTGAATATAAATTAGGCAGTATTTGTGTTGTGAATTATAAAATTCAAAATGGAGGATCCAAAATTACTGCCTAATTTTTAAAATTTAATAAATTCATTTAAATCGGTCTGAATTTTACTTCATGGAGGTTTTTAGGGTCGCTAGATACGAATCCAAGGCAAACTTTAAAAATTCAAAATGTCGGATCCAATATGGTTGGAGACTTTTTGGAAAATGTTCTAAAATCAAAATGATGAATATTATCACTCGAGGATTTCTAAGCTCGCTAAATATAAATTCGACATGAGAATTTACACATTCATAAAGGCGGATGTAATGGAGCTAAAGATTTTTTTTTAATTCCTGAAATCTGCTAAACATTGTTAGTTGGGCGTTTTTGAGATCGCATAATACAAAACAAATACCAAAATTTAAAGTCGTGTATTATTACAATAAAACTACTGCAAATTAAACTACATTTTAAAAAAGTTGAAAAACGAATTGCTTGTAACAAAAATGTTCAATTGATTTTAACCATCATTACAATTTTTTTTCACTATTTTAGATTCTCTGTTTTAAATGTATAAATAAAAATTTTAGATACATTATTTAATAACATATTCATTACATCCTTTTTCTCAAGAAAAATGAGAAAAATATTATCAAAATGAAATTAAAAAATTTTTAATTTGAGATAATAAATGTTAAATACAATTTTTCATGATTTAAGATAACTTAAATTTTCTACTACCTCATAAATATGTATTAGGGAATTATAGTAACAAGTTAATGATTGTACTATAAAAGTTATCTGAAACAAATCTTCTCAGTTTTCAATTCCAATATCAATTTTCAATTTCAACATTAATTTTCAATTACAATATCAATTTTCAATTCCAATATCAAGTTTCAATTCCAACATCAATTTTCGATTCCAATATCAATTTTCAATTCCACTGTTTGAAAGGAACCCTTCAAACAATAAAGCCAGGAACTTTTTTTATATTTTAGCCACTAAAAGCTACTATTTCTATTTTATTTTTTTTTCTTAGGGAATTTTGGGAAATCTACCTACAGATACCTTGGATTCCGCACTCCAAGGTTATGTGGGGTTGGTATAATAAAACAAAAGAAAATAAAGAATAAATAAATATATAATATAGTAAATTTAGAATACTGGCGACCTACTGCTAGCCCGACCCACCAAAACCCGTAACCCTTCTTTTGGAGCCCTTAACCCTCCTTCGGAACTGTTGTTACACTTTAGCCTTCGAGGGTGGCGCTCCAACTTTGTCGCTGCGACGACTTTGTTCATTACCTGCGGTTCTCCTGCGACAATAGTTAAAAAATTTAAAACTATTTCAATATGAAAGCGGAATTAACAGCACAACAAAAATAAAAAACAAATGTTAAAATAGTTTAAAATGTCAATAGCTAAAATATTAAATGGGTCTAAAACAGAAACACATAAAATTAATAGATATATAATGTCAAAAAGTAAAAATTGAATAAGGACAAACAAATCACAGAACAAATTAAAATAAACAAGGACGAACAAATGACAGAATTAATCAAAACTGTATAAGGACAAATAAAACACAAAATAAATTAAAAGTGTATAAGAACAAATAAATCACAAAATAAATTAATACAAAAAACGAACAAGCAAATTAAAACCTGTTTAAATTACGTTTTTTTGGCGGCCGTTGAGATCCTTCCTTGTCATGACCGAGATTATGAAGTTCTCGACTTGCCGCCGATTTCCTTCTGACTGGGTCATTAGCGATACCATGTCCACAGGGAACTGACAGTACGCACACACCTCATTTTCGCGTAATTCAAAGCGATACAGGTACGCGTTAAAACATCTGTGGCCTGTAAACGCTTGCGTCAAATAATATGAGAATTCTCCATGCTTTCGGTTTATCCAGGTGGTGAGCGTTGGAATAAGCCGATAAGTCCATCGGCCTTTTTCCTCCCTATTCCATCTGTCTTGCCAAGTCTCTACGAGTCTGCTCCTCGCATTCTTGCGGATGCAGGCCTTGCTGAGTCTTCCTGACTCTGGGTTCCGGAAATTTTTTCTTTCTTTAAAAAGAAGATACGATTCCTCCCTTTCCCTCGCCATAAGATCAGCCGGCGTACACTTGCAAGGACCTGCACAGCACTTGTCGAGACCCTACAATACGCAGATACGATTCTGGCATTGATACCTCTCTGAGCCGACAGCATGTTCTCGCAAATTGTTTTGCTTCTGAACTTGAGCGAAGGAGTCCATGCTGCTGCTGCGTAAAACAGCTTAGCATGGGCAACACTGACCACTAGTCTCCTTTTCTTTTCGCGTGGTCCGCGAACATTGGGCATAAGACGTGCTAAATTTGCCGCACACTCAATCGCCTTATTTAACGCCGTTGCTATGTGTTGATGGAAGTTTAACCTTCCATCGAGCTCCACACCGAGATACTTTATATACTTGCTCCACTTGACCTCGAATTCGTCTATCACGATTCGTGGGACTGTATAACCACGTCTGTCTGTGACGAGAAGAGTTTCCGTCTTTTCTAGGGCCATTTGAAGACCTCTGGTATCCAGCCAGCTCTTGATTCGCCGCAGACATTCGTTCACCAATGTCCCAAGGGCTTCATCGCTTTCGGCTGTGCACACGACCAAAGCCTATCTACCTACTAGGATCATGGTAAATCTTCGTAGGCCCTGGGCAGGGGGCGGGACCTTTCTAATCCCTTGATACTCTGCAGGTAACTGCCCGAGTTGTGGACTGCAACTCACTCAGCGAGACGCAAGCGCCTCTTGCTTAGCATACGAGCTTTCAACCACTGACAAGAGGGGAAAGGAAAAACGCTTCTGAAAGCATTGAATTCCTTACGTTAAGAAATACAACGCACGGAATGCAAGAAGACGGGTGCCAACGTATTGGAGAAGCAGTTAGTTGTAGTCGTACTGGCCTCGAGGATCCCCGAGAAGTTAACAAGGCCAGGCCTCGTACATTACCAGCGGGGACCACGCGGAGGTTCTGCTTCCAGACCGGAGCCTCACCCAGGAAAGGGGACATGGGAAGGAAGAAAGAAGAGGACGGGGGTAGGTAGCTAAGAAGTGCTTCTTTAGTCGTCTCTTACGACACGCGATCGCCTACGGATTTACTATTTTCTTGCCGGTAAAACACGGCCCCGAAATTGGTGGGTCCCAATCGAATCGACGTCACCAAAAACGGGCGTACTGACTGAGGTATCCCGGGTAGGTCACACCCGTCAGGCATCCTGAAGGATGCCACCCTTTAGTGCAACCGCTTTTAGACCCAGCGGCCCGTGGTGGCGATACGGCAGCCCCAGACACGCCACTAGTCTGATATTGAAGATAAACCTTCAACCCTTATGCTCGTTCAAGTACCTCAGGGTCACGAGGCCCGTAGAGGCTGGGGGTGGGTCAGGCCCCAACCCCCCTTGTGAGGTACACTCGGGTTGGCACCGGGGCTTTCCCGGAGATGTGGACAATATCTGTCTTCCCTAAATCTGTGCATGTTTCAACACTTAGGTTGTTCGACAAAACAGTTCTTTGCTATGTGACCCTCACCGCCGCATCTTCGACAGTTTTTAGTTCTATCGGGGCCTTTGCATGATCGGGTCACGTGTCCATATGTAAGGCACTTTAGGCACCTCACAACTTCCAGATGTTCTCTAACTTGGACGTTTAGCCATCCTATTTTTACTTTGCTAATCTTTAACAGAGTCTGACTATCAGTCTCTGCCAGACGGACCAACGCGACTTTTGTGCCACTAAAACGTGGCAGAAGTCTGCACACCATGTCCGCGTAGGGCTTTCCCAACTTTTCCCTCAAAACCGAAACTACATCATCCTCAGTCGTAGTTTCATCGAGGACATTCAATTCTACACACCTCTTATTTACGACAGCCGTAACCTCGGCCCTACCATGTGGAGCCGAAGCCAAAGCCCCAGCAAACTTTAAGGTGGCGCCGCCTTTTCTTACGACCAGAAGAGCATCTTTATTGAGTGCCCTCCTGATCCTAAGAACCTCTACATTTGACTCTTTAGGCCTCACAGAGCGTTTTATTTCTGTCACGATATCAGCGATAGCCTTTGGGTTTTTCGCTGAAATTCTTACTGCCTCTGTATTTCTCGGCTTTGAGGGATACTTTTGGAGCTCCCTCTCTTCTTTCTTTTTTAAGGTCTTCTTTTTGGCCTTTGCCTCTTTTTCGATGGCAGCAGCAAAGCCGTCACCATCGACTGTGTCATCCTTTGAGCAAACTGAAGCGTAAGTCTCTTTAACTTTTTTCTCGGCTGCTCCACTACCTGGCTCCAACGGAAGGGTTTGCGCAGGTACGTCCTCGCGCTTCCTCTTCTCAAACTGGCCATCAGGATGTGGACTCGCTTCCTGACCATTCCCGCTTCTCCGACGTTTTCTATCATTTTTTGCACCGCTCGGACTCGCCGCAGGACGCCTCTGTGATGGTGATACACAGTTTGCGTTTGTTGGCTCTGGGATTATGAAGGGCTCGGGGATAAATCGCGTGTTACTGCGAATTATTTCGTGCACCTTTTCTAACGCCACTATTCCGTCCTGGACGTCCTTGCTAATGTTTTTCTGTTTTATGCAGGCACGCCACATACCCTTGAGTATTTTAGGTATTAGTTCGACCTGCTCCGCAGAATTTTCATTTTAACCCCCCTCAAAAAAAATCCGTGGGGCCTGCGACGGTCTTTGAAAGACCGACGGGAGTATTGTTCCCTTGCGGGATTTCTCCTTGGGAATCTTCATCTTCATTGGTTTTTGGTTTTTATATCAGGGAACCACCCTGTTGATTGTCCTTTAGTGGAAAGCCCCGCCACCACGACAAGGGCTACCGAACATATCCATAATACCAGTCATGTTTGGCAGCGGATAAGTATCCGCTTCTCCCAGCACATCAAAGACATCGATTTTTTTTTACAGGAATTCAATTATTTAAAAATATTTTAATAAAATTCTTCGAAATAAATTAATTATTTTTAATAAATTTTTCTGAAATAATTCTTAAAAATTTTAATAGAATTCTTTGTAAAATTTAAATATTTTAAAAAACTTTTCGCAATTCAATAATTTTTAATGTCTACTATTTTCATCAAATTTCAAAATAGAATTCAATTTAAAAAAAAAATTTGACAAAATTCTAAGCAAAAATTAAATTATTTTCATAAATGAAAAAACTCATCTATTAAAAGAATTTGAATTATTTTTAATACTATTTTAAATTAATTATTCGAAAAATTCAATAATTTTAATAAATAAAGTTTTGCACAAGAATCGAACAATTTAAAATAAAATTTTTATAATATTTATTACAATTTTGAAAAAATTAAATATTTAAAACTATGTTTATAAAATTCTTCTAAAGAATTTAATTATTTTTAAAAATAACGAAATTTTTCACATAGAAATTAAATTCTTCTCAAACATTTTACACAAAATTTTCTCAATAATTCAATTATTTTCATAAATAATAAAATTCATCGCATGATCTCAATTATTTTAAATAAAATTTTATAGAAATTGATGAAAGAATGTACTTCTCTTAAAAAATTTAATTTTAATTCCTGAAAAAATTCAATTATTAAAAAAAGTGTTTTTTTAATTATTTAGAAGCATTCAATTATTTACAAAAAAATTAAAATTTTCACAGGAATTCAATAATTTTCAAATATGTTAATAAAATTGCTCGAAAAAATCTATTATTTTAAATACATTTTTTATTACATTTTTTGGAAATAATTTGATTATTCTTTTAGATTTTAATTTAATTCTTTCTAAGAATTGAATTATTTTATATTATTTAAAATCATTATAAATATAATTTTAAATTATTACTTTTAAAAACAATGGAATTCTTGTAATTAAGAAAAGAATAAATTATTTATGTAAATAATTTATTTCTTATGAGGAATTTTATTACAATCTAAAAAAATAATCTAATTGTTTTAAAGAATTAAATTAAAATTGAATTTAAAATATTTGATATATTTCGAACAATTTTACACTGAAAGAAAATTGTTATTAAATTTTATAAAAATAGTTTTCAAGTGTTGGATAAAATACTTCAAAGAATTTACCTTTATAAATACTAAACCTTAAAAAAACTTGTATAAAATTTAGTAATTTGTAAACAGTTCTTGATACTTAATATAACTTTACTAAAAATCATATTTTTTTTCTTTAGTACTTTTGATATTAAAATTTACCTTCGTGGCATTTTGTCCAACACTTGTAACATACTTTTATAAAATTTGATAATAACTTTCTTTCCGTGTATTAAAATATTTGAAAATAATTGAATTTCTGGGAAGAATATTGTTATTCTTCAGACTTATTGAATTCTTCATAAGAATTTTAGAAACATTGTTTTCAAATAATTAATTTTTTTGAAATATAATAAATAGTATGGCATTGTGTTGTATTTATGAAAATAATTTTATTCCAGCTCAGAATTTTATAAGAAAATTTTTTTTAATTGAATTTCCGTGAGAAATATCATTAGTGAAAGTAATTAAATTATTGTGAATAATTGTGTAAAAATTTTGTTAAATAATTGATTTTTCAAAAAATTTTAAAACGCTATTCTAAATTAATTGAATTTCTGTGGAAATTTTATTACTTACGATAATAATTGAATTTTGGATGAATTTTATTAATTTTTTTTTAAATTAAATTTTTTTGCTGCGATAATACGAGATATTGAAAATAATTCAATCGTTTTAAAATATTTGATTATAATTTTTGAGAAAAGTTATTTTGATTTCTATAGTATCAGCGAATTTAAAGTAGAGGAAATTCTAAAATATAACAGAAATAGTAGCTTTTAGTGGCTAAAATCTAGAAAAACTACTCAAATAGAAACATAACGTAGAAAAGTAGTAAATGAGTGCGATGCTTGGTACAATTTTTTTAGGGTTTCTTAATTTCTTTGCGTAGAATCGCAATTCCATTCCATAATAAAAAGCAGTAATTTAAGTATTATTTTTGTAACGAAAAAAATTTAATATTTTTTCTTAATTTGAAGTTAAAAGATTATTAGTAAATCTAAAAAATACATACAAATAATAACTTTTAAATTAAAATATAATAAATAATTAATCAATATTCAATTAAGTTATTACAAAATAATTAAGGAATTTAAAAATAATTAAACTTACGAAAAATAAATTCATTACTATATAAATTATTTAATACTTTGAGACGAATAGAATTTCTTATGGTTAAATTTAAAAGAGAAAATATATTAAATGAGTAAAACAAAATAGTAAGATAAATCTGATCAAAATAAATAAAATAAACTCTATTCACATCCAGTGCGACCGGGTTCAGAGGTGTTGGAGCTCTATTTGGCGAGAAGAAAAATATCGATAAATGCGCGGACGCCTGTTAATTTTTATGAAATTAACAAAACACAGATAAATAAATTAGACACGAGATCACAAGAGGGGAAGCGTTGGGGAAACCTTACAAAATAATATAAAAATAAAGATAAAGCGACTTTCAGGAACATGATTTATTAAACAAGATCAAGAAAACATTAATCACTTACGTGCAATTTTGATCAAATATTGACTCTTGTCGATCACTCTCAATTTAACAAATTTCGTCGAACAAATTTAAAATCAAACATTCACATACACTCGGGTCGCAAAGTTTCAGTACATTTTGACTGTTTACTTGTAAATGCTCGCTCCACTTCAAATTCAAATATTTCTGTAAAAATAGATGCAACAGCTATCAAACAAGGATCATTTTAAAGCTCAATAAATTTAGAGTCAAATAGGCAAAAAAATAACCAATTTAATATTGTAAATTTGAAAATATAATTCTTTAAAGTTAGAGATTTTTTATGAAAATTGCGATTTCGGAATCTGGAGTTCAAGCGAACGCCAATTGAAGAAAAAAATTTTTTAACACTTGACAGTTGTACAATAACAAGTACAAATTCCATTCTTTTATTCTAGACAAAAATCATTTACAAATATGAAGTATTTTTTTCAAATTGTATAAAAATAATTTCTCTTGCTCTAAATTTTTCGAAGAATATAAATTGCAAATTCGTCGTTTCTATTCATTTGTTTTATCGATTAACCACGCTTTTGAAAAATATTGAACCTCTTGACTGTAGTAAATTTAAATTATTTACATGAAATTTATCCCTCTTCTTATAATGTTACAAATTTTAACTCGCATTATTACTTATTTTATTTCAAGGTGCAATTTTTTAAATTTTACAATAAAAAAGAGATGCACATTTTTCAAAAATTTGGTTAATTGATAAAACAAGTGAACAGAAATGACCAATTTGCAATTTATATTCCTTAAAAACTTTAGAAAGCAAGAGTAATTATTTTTACAGAATTTAAGGCAAATACTGAATACTTATAAAAGATTTTGGTCTCGAATTAAAGAGTGAAATTTGTACATTATATTGTAAAACTGTCAAATCTTAAAGAAATTTTTTCATTAATTGGCGTTCGCTTAAACTCCAGATTACGAAATCGCAATTTTCATAAAAAATCTCTAACTTTAAAGAATTATATTTTCAAATTTACAACATTAAATTGGTTATTTTTTTGCCTATTTGACTCTAAATTTATTGAGCTTTAAAATGATCCTAGTTCGATAGCTGTAGCACCTATTTTTACAGAAATATTTGAATTTGAAGTAAAGCGAGCATTTACAAGTAAAAGTCCAAATGTACTGAAACTTTGCGACCCGAGTGTACAAATAGTGATCAAAGCTGTATGGTCGAACAAAGAGTAACGTGCTCTTTTTGAACATTTGGTAATGCGTCAATTGATCGAATTATTGGCGCTTTAATCGATGTAAGGTCACAGGGGCGAACTATTGACCTTACAACCCTTACCTTTATTAAAAGATATTTAATCAATATATGGCTTGAAATAACGTCAGAATGACTTTCTCGTCACATTCTCCCCCTTCAGAGATGCGTTAGTTCAAGGAAAATGAGAACTTGAATCTAAAATAAAAACAATTAATTAATCTGGAAAAATTAAATTGATATTCAATACAAAATAAGACAAGTAAAATAATAGTAATTAATGTCTGTAAGAAAAATTAGATTAATATCATTCTTGCTTCTAAAACTAAGATATTTAAACATTCCTGGAAGTTTCCTATTCAGTTAACTAAGAAATGTCATATTTGGGTTAATAAGATATCAAAGTTACCAAGGTCATATTAAAAAAACAAAATTTTTCTATGAAGTAATAATAATCTGTAAAAACAAATTAAAAGTTACATTAAGGGGAGATTCCACAGAGTTTCCTAGTTTCGTGTAAACTAGGATATTTAAGATCCATTAATATTTATAAAAGTTATAAACAATTTAAGTTGCAAAATTATGGTCGAAAAATTAAAAAGTCTGTCATTTGGTTATTTTTCATTAAATTTTTTTTGTTCTAGTTTACACGATAGCCATAATGGTATAGATTAAGAAAATTTTTTATTTTTTTATTTTAGATTAATTGTCGCAGAGAAAAAATGTAAACAACTTTTAGAGGGGACCACTTTCGGCAGCCATTTTCTAAGACTCCATTGAAAAAATAAATAAATAAAAAATGGTTTTTATTACTGTAACACAAGTATTTTTTTGTAAAAAAAGTTTAACTAACAAATATTTATTTTACTACCTATAAAATTTTTTTTTAAAAAAACCTTAATTTTTGTGGAATCTCCCCTTAAATAGATACAAAATATAAAAGGAAACTTTGGTAGTACCCTTGGTCAAAATTGTTTCCTATTTAGTCGAAATATTTTATCAAAGAAAATGCAACGCAAATTAAACCATCAACAAATGCAGTAGAATGATAGAAAAGAATACAAAATATCAATATCGAAGTCACAAGCATATATAGTTTCTCTGGCAAAAGTCCCTGTTCACAAAGATGTTATGATCATTCGATGCATCCAACTTGACGCTGATACGATGACTCAATATTCCTCTCCATCTGCCGATTCTGGTCTAAGCCTCATCACTTTATCAAGTGTCAAATCAGCAAAAGGTGTAGTTAACCATCTTTTATTTTACTTTCGCCTATTGATAAAGTCCAGGCACAGTTGAATTTGCTGGGTTTTTAATAACAACCAAAGCATTCTTCTTGATCAAAAATTTGGTTTAATTCGATTTGATGCAAAACTATCGTCTTTGACTTGCGTCAAAATTCTTGTGCTTGTGCCTCCTTGATCATCTGATCTCTCAAAATTGATTTTCTTGGCATCGTTGTATAATTCAGACGAAGTCAATCAACATATGAGAAGATGCAGTCGTTGGTTCCGAATCTGTCAGCACCACAGACACAATAAGATCCAGGCCTCTTCCTGATCTGCAATTCTGCCGTCTTCATAATAAGCCCTTTTTAATAACTTATCGGACAAAATTTTGAATGATCAATTTTTACACTCCGAGTTTTTCCAGAGCCTCGTCGAAGGTTGGAACATTCTTCAAGGTGTATGAGAAGGGCTCCATTTTTACTGTAAAAGCAATGACAGCCGCATGATCATCCGTCGACGTTAAAATCTTTCCCTCGACAGTCCTCGACTCCCTGATTCTTGGAAACACATTCCTTTGGAGATACTCAGCATCAATTTGTTGATGAGTCAATCTGATTGTTCTGGTGAGATTAACTGGTTTGGGTTTTCTCGATTAAATCTCGTCAATAAGATCCTGAGCCTATGATATGGCTTTCCAACCTGTTAATCATCAAACTTCAATTTGGAAGACATCATGGAATAAACGGAAACGCCGCCATCTAAATAATTGTCCCTTGAGTCAATGTAAGCTTGATAGTTGATCACCTGCTGATCAAGATCCCACATCAGGTCGTCGATATTTTCTTTAACTCCCCGAGTTGATCCAATTTCTCTCGTACATCTGATGATTCAGCTAGTTCAAAATTCAGACCAGAATTCTCTGTGATCTCCCAGGAACAAAGTTGACGATTCTGCAAAATGTCGTCGCTTACAATCGATCTACAAAACAATTTTATAACAATCGCAAACTTCGACGTAGTATTTTCCAATTCGAAAATGAATACTTGCCAACAACTCTACCATAGTTGTCTGTCAGTTGGACTATATTCAGACCACACATTTTAGAAATTAAAACATGACCTAAGCAGAAGTGAACCAAACTTGAGAAATATCATTCAACTTTAATATTTAACATATTATTCGAATAATAATCCTCCATACCCATTTTAAGTTCAACTGATATTTTATATATCGGCATTCGACCTGGCGAGTCGAGCAATTCATTCTCGATCTTATGACAAAAATCGTCAATGATTTTCATGTGATCAATCTAAATCTTTACCGCGTCATCGGCACGTTCGGCAATGCTCATTTCGGTCTCGGTTGATTTTAGATTTTGACCGTGATTGAAGAAAAACGGAGAAACACGAGTACCTGTATGATGCAAACTGTATTTTCGATAAATTTTCGTCCCATTCTCTATGATCTTGATTAATATAAACTAAAAATTATTTGTTTTATGGTTCGATTTACACGCTCGATCGGATTACATTGAGGATGCACTAACAGTGTAGTGATATGTCTCACGCCTTTGGCTAACAAGTACGCTTTGACATCTTTATTTATGAATTCTTTCACGTTATGGGTTACGATCGATTCCGGAATTCCCTAACGATCAAAAAATGTGTCTAATACTTTGACAACAATTTTTCATCACCAATTTCGAACTGCGAATAGTTCTATAAACTTAGTATATAAGCCATAACAAAGATAATATCAGAATTTTCCCCTTTCAACGAGTTTGGGCTCTACAGTGTCAATCAACAATTTCATCGCTAATTAACACATTTCCAAAATGTAAACTTTCTCTGTCACACTTAAGAACTCTATATCAAGAAGGTTTCTTTAACCTAAAAGATTTCTGAATTGAAAACTCTGGAGAAAATTAAACCTGAAGAACGTTGCGATATGAATACGTATGTATACTATAAATATTTACAATAAACATCACCCATGTCAATCACAAAAGAAGTTCTATTTTTGATTTTAACAATTGATCTACCACCTAACTGAACTCCTCTTTTATAAATAAAATCAGGGGAAAGATATTGTAATTGACTTCCAAGTTTTAATCACCTGTAATCGACCTCCTCTATAGGATTAAACCTTCCTAACTCATTACTACCAATTGTCGATAAACTGACAACATTTTCTATTTCATTTTCTGATTCATTACAAACCAGATCATGGAGCTTATATTCAAAGTCTAAAGAACAAACTCAATCACTGGCAACTTACTCTTGAGGCGGGGTTTTAAGGTGGAAAGCAGTCAGGTCCAATTGTTTAATCCGTTCAACACTCAAAGAAAGAAAATAAGCCTGATCTAAATCCTTGGTTTGACCTATATTAGATGGGAAATTAAGTTTTTTATTTTCCTCCGACCTGCCCTTTGTTTCAATAACTGGAGGATCAATTACTGAGGGCACTTGTCGTTTTCCTGTTTATTAGGACAATTACTATTAGTGTGTGATGACAAAGACAACAAACAATCTGCGCTTTTGATTTGCAATAGGGATTTGTGTGACCATTTTGACTACAATTTCGACAAAAGAATTTCTTTTATCAAAAGACTTCGAAGAATCAGTCGCATTGTTCTATGAAGATTCCTGATTAGTTACCATTTTTAATTGGTTATTAGATCTATCAAAGTTCCTAAGATTCTAAACCATGTTGAAACTGCTTTCCTGATAAATAAATTATTTCCTGAAGTATCTGATTGAACATCATCTACTAGTCATTATTGAAATCTATTTGATCTTTTTACAACACACAAATCTCTTTTAAGATTTGATACTGATTTTTAAATATCAGCTAAACGACTAAAGATGTAATTACGTTCATTAACATAATGTATAAATTCCTGATAATTCTTTAAAGGTAAGATCAAAATTTCAAATGTTAACCGAGGGTTAAATTTAGACAAGATAAATAAATTCTTATCTATACCACTCGTACTTGAATAATCCTCAAGAATAAGAAGAAATGGTTCTGGATCTTTTTCTGATCTAGGGAAGGATATTTTTCAAGAATTTACTATTCGACCGATCTTGATAGAACTTGAATTCTCCGCAGAGGCTGAATAATACGATGGAATTGATCTATTCTGTCATCTATTCTGTCATCTATTCTAAGAGTAACCCACATATTGATTTTGATCCATGGACATAAAATTATTTTGTCCAACTTGTTCATCCTCTCTAAAGTAAATATCATTCCATGAAAACATTGAACCAATTCTACGATAAACAGATCTTGATAAATCACGATCAGGAAAACTAAAATTATTACTAGAAAAATCCAAATAACGATTCACGTTATTGTTATTAATTTGATTTACGTTATGCCCTGAAGTATCGATCATTTGACGACACTGATATTTAAAAATTTCTTCGTTGGTCAAAGCTCATTCATTACCCTAATCATGCGTGGGATATAATTAATTTCAATATTCAATTCTGTATTCAAACGAGAATTATCAGCGCCCCCTATTTCGCCAGCAACGGATTAAGAATTTTCATTCAACAAACAAGAAACATTGTCGAAACGTAGGCGTCTTGAACTGACGGTTGTTTATTTTTATGCGAATCAATATCGATTAATTCTTCGTCGGAGGAAAAAGATTGTTCCATTATTCGCGCTTCTCCCCCTTCAGAGCGTAAGTTACCCCGACATCTTACAATATTTAGAACTTGATCGAACTTAGCCGTCGACGCTATCAAAGCTTCTTCTAATGAGTGTATTCGACGATGCATTGCAGATGCAACGTAAAAAGAGGGAGTATCAATTCTACCATTTCCCCTTCGGATCGCATTTCTCATTGCAAACCCGTAAAGACTTCCGTTACTATTACGTGATAATGATCTTAACTGATCTGCATTTGTATCCGAAAAATTTCGCGTATTAGGCAAAGTTGAATTTTTTTGTGACTCTAATGTATTATGATCCTTTCGACCCGGAAAATCTCCGCCCGAAACCAACATGGTTAAATCCAAATTTCGTTTTGGAGGAGAAAAGAACATTGACGGCATTGCGAGTAGGTATCAAAACTACACAAGAGATTTCAAAAAAATGTTATATTTTACAAAAAAAAATGTTGATATTTTAACATTTGATTTTTTAAAATAAGTTTTTTTAAACAATTAATTTTGTATGAAAAATAATTTTTTACAATTGCAAAAAATGTAATTTTCTATTGATATTTTTTACATTAAAGATTTCGTGTCTATATGTGTTATTTTGTACAAATTTTTATTTTTCATTTTGTACATATTGAAAAAATTGTTTGTTACTTTATACATAAAATTTTTTTTACATAAGTTGTTATTTAATACAAATTATTTTTTGTTATTTTGTGCAAAATTTTTTTTGGTATTTTGTACAAAATTTTTTTCGTTATTTTTTACATTTCTTTTGTTTTTGGTATATTCCTCTGTCTTTTGCTTTAAATCTTATATACTCAAAAATGGTTTATAATTAATGGAGAAAAATAAGTTAACTACTTATGGATACCTAATTTTTATCTGTAATAGCGAATTAGTTAATTAGTTTTACAAAAAAAATCTGAGAAAGTCTCCGGAAATTTCCCGAAAGTGATTTTAAGAAATTTTTATATTCATATGTTTTCCACTGCAAAAAAAATCGTCGAAGATTTCTTGGTCTCATTACTTGCAATTTTTTTAGATGGAAAGTTGACTATGAAATTTAATTATTAATTATAATTTATAATTATTCAGCTGAAGCTAGCAGTTGTCTCATTACTTGCAATATTTTTAGATGGGAAGTTGACTATGAAATTTAATTATTAATTATAATTTATAATTATCCAGCTGAAGCTAGCAGTTGTAGATAATCAAAACAATCTGGCTGTATTAATTTTATAATTATGCAATATTGATTTATGATATAAGGGCGTAAAAGCGTTGTTTATATGAGTGTTACATTTACAGCTCGAGCCAAAGGCGAGTGCTTCAAGTATAATCTGATTTTGAGAAGAGTGCCATGCAACATTTTTTGCATCACTAATACACTCTCTAAAACTAAATCAGTGAAATTTGACTGATATGCAGTGACTTTATTCTAACGATTTGAATCAGTAAAATTTCACAGAAGATCAGTTAAAAATGATTGAAATTTCAGTCACATTTCACTAATTGGTCAACTAAAATAACTGAGATTTTCAATATGTGTGACAGGAATTTTCAGTAACTTTTTCATTTGTCATTCAGGGAAAAATGACTGATATTTCAGTAATTTTTATCTGATTTTCATTTAAATTCCACTTATTCAAATCGCGAGAATAGAGTCACTGATCCTCAGTGAAATTCCACTGATTCAGTTTTAACGAGCAACTAAACCTGTAACTGCCTAAACTGCCTATAACTACCAAGTTAGTAACATATTGGTTACATACACTGAAAGAAAAAAATGGAAGATACAGGCATAATTTAGGTTATATTACCCATATAGTATTGCTGGAATAGAAACAGCCCAACAGTTAGGGTATTTCAACCATACCATTAGAACTAAACGCAAATTACTAAAGCGCACTAACCTCTTAACCAGATTTCACATGGTTTCGTTCGCACACAAAAGAGGTACGTGTGATTCTAACATACAAATGTTTTAATTATGAAAATCTATTACAAATTATAGGTTAAGTGTTCCTTATTTTCAAATTTCTCATTTAACCTCACTATTGAGGTAAAATCAACATTTGATTTCTCAAAACTTGACAGAAATTCTTAAACATAAGCAAATTCCTAACATACCGTAATCATTTCTTTCAGAGCATATTAATCGGATAAGAAAATGTTTAATATAATCCATTATCAAAATGTTTACAAAGAGACCGATTCTACAAAGATACGACTCTACACCGCAGAAAAATTCTACAGTTATTACATAGACCGACCATGCAAAGGTTTGACTCTACATTGAACAGAAAGTTAAGAACCTGATACTCCACAGACCGACTCGGCAAAGGTCCGACTCTACACAGAACTAAAAAATAATATACTGATACTCCACAGACCGACTCTACACCGAACTGAAACTTAAGAATCTGATGCTCCACAGACCGACTCGGCAAAGATCCGACTCTACACCGAATTGAAATTTAAGAGTGTAGAGTCGGACCTTCGTTGAGTCGGTCTGTGGAGTATCAGATTCTTAAATTTCGGTTCGGTGTAGAGTCGGTCTGTGGAGTATCAGTATATTATTTTTTAGTATGGTGTAGAGTCGGACCTTTGCCAAGACGGTCTGTGGAGTATCAGTTTCTAAAGTTTCAGTTCGGTGTAGAGTCGGACCTTCGTCGAGTCGGTCTGTGGAGCATCAGTTTCTTAAATTTCGGTTCGGTGTAGAGACGGACCTTTGCCGAGTCGGTCTGTGGAGTATCAGGTTCTTAACTTTCTGTTCAATGTAGAGTCGGACCTTTGCATGGTCGGTCTATGTAATAACTGTTGAATTTTTCTGCGATGTAGAGTCGTATCTTTGTAGAATCGGTCTCTTGGTAAACATTTTGATAATGTTTATTCGTTATAGAGTCTGACCTTTGTAAGTTCGGTATATGGAGAAACAGGTATTATTGCTTTAGCATATGTGTGTGAATTATTACGCGCTGTATTATTTAGAGTCGGCCTGTGTAAAATTTAATTTTGTATAGAGTCGGTTTTTGTATAATAGGTTTAGTACAGTCGGTCAATGGATGATAGGAATATGTTGAACTGACTCCCTGCCCTACATTGATGTAAACGTGAACGCAACGTGCTGATGTCACAAAGTAGAGTTTACAATGATCACGATCGACATGGACGTAGACATGTCGTACTCATTGTAGACTCTACTTTAATCAAATCAGTGACGTCACCACGTCATGTTCACGTCAATGTACAGGCAGCATAAGGTTGGTTTTATAATGAGCAAGGTCGTTCCTGTTCGCTATCGTGAATGTGTACGTGCTCCAAACAGATTAGCATGGAACACGTACAGATTTACAATAGCGAACTTGAACGACCGTGCCAATTGTAGAATCGACTTTCAAACCGACTTTAAGTTGGTTAAATAAGCAACTGAAACTAGCAGTCGTGCTCAGCACCCTTCTTTAAGCGTTTTGTGAATGCTGGCTATTGTTTAAAACAATTTTTTATATCAGATTTTGAGCTTTAAACATTTGTTCTTAAAGAGCAATTGACAATTTTTGTTTATTACTTATGCTATTGATAAAAAAAACAAAATTTTAAACGAACACCTCTGGGGCGTAATGGATCACTTTGCTTATTCTATTAAGAAAAACCTATTATATTTAAAATATTAATACAATAATCATGTCAAGTTTAATTTCTTGTCATTTATATATTAATAAGTAGAGGTGTCAAAAAGCTAGAATAGCCGAGCCGAGTCGTAATTTTTTCGAGCCGAGCCCGAGCTTGACTCGATGTACCGAGTACTCGAAAAAGTCGAGCACTCGAGTGTCTTCGAGTACTCGAATCTAGCCGAGTACTCGGATGTTTTGAGTACTCGACTAACATAGAGTACTCGAATTTTTGGAGTACTAGAGTGACATAGAGTACTCGACTAAATTCGAGTACTTGAGTGCATTAGAGTACTCGCATTATATTATATAGGTAATGATAACTTTCACTTGCTTGGACAACATCCGGGATCGGTTAGTCCATGTTTAAATTGCAATATTTTCTAGATTTTTTTACTAACTTAAACAACACTTATAATTCATGAAGAAAATCTTAAAAACTTCGGAAAAATGTTATCAACATTTTTTGTTTGAATCATTAAACAATTGTTAATTTGTTGAAATAATCGAGTACACGAATTTGGTCGAGTGCTCGAAACAATCGAGTACTCGAATTCATTCGAGTACTCGCAAATTTTTGAGCTTTTTTTGTGGCTTGACTCGGCTCGAACTCGGCTCGGGCTCGAACTGATTCGGTTCGGCTCGAAAAATGAAAAGCTCGAAAATACTCGATGGAGCTTCGAGCTTTTTGCACACCTTTATTAATATGTACCAATGATAATCCTTTATAAAAAAAATAACTGGAGAATAAATTTTTTAAGTAAATGGATTTTGTATTTCACTACAACTTTTTAAAATCTTAAAATTGAATGAAAATATTCAAAGTTTAAATTAAATATGTTCCATTTTCAAAATTCTTTGATATTACGCCCCGGACCGTGGAGAAATTTCTAACCTTGCATTTCTCCAAAAACATTGTTTTTAAAAAAGTATAAGTGATATTAAGGTGTACTTTTTTTAATTGAAAGCTCAGATGTTAGGATAAGTTTTCCACATACGATGAAATTTTTAATTAATCAAGAATGACGAAGTTAAGTAACAAAAAGTGATCCATTACGCCCCGGTCTCTCCTAATCTCAGAAATTTTGGTGAGTGCTGGCTATTGTTTATAACAATTTTCTTTGTTTAATTTTTCAAAATTCATCACTGATGTATAAACTACAATCCTTTAAAGTTGTATTGTTCCCTTACCCCTAAGATTTTTTATCATTTCAAATTTACTCAAAAAAATTTATGGAAATGTGCTAAGCGCGACTGTTAGCTATACCTACATATATTTTTTCCCGACGAATACTTTCTTCAAGTTATTTGTTTTACAACGAACGTTTATTCCTAGGTTTTTATTAGCATTAATATAATAATTATAATAATATATTATTGAATATAATAATAATTAGCATTTTTTAAATAACTGACAATTGTGATTTTAATAATTTACTTATTTGATCCAAATATTTTTTATTTATTTTTATTAAATAATATATTAACACCACTGTTGAGACAGAAATAGAGATCAATTTTTGATAATTTGTTTTAAAATAATAAAAAAAAATAATTTCTTTTTGAAGAATTTGTTTAAACATATTGAAGTACTGAAAAAAATTTGTATTTGAAATTATATAACAATATTGACGACGAAAGCACATGTTGCTGACCGGCGGAATTAGCACCAGAGAGAGATTTACGTCTCACGACAGCGCATCTGTCGCGCGTTGCTATTGTATTACTTTTCATGGTTAACGATAAATTAAAAGTTGTTATTATTAAATTGTTGTGAATTTGTAAGTGACTTCCCTGCGCCAATTTTCACATCCTCGAGGAAATCCACTGCGCTGATTGTTTCTGGCTGAGAAAATTAACACCGGTAAGTCCATCTTGATTTTCTCATCGGCTCAACCAATACGGAAGGCTTGTCTCTTTCCTTGTGGCTTTCATCTGTGGAAACTTTGTTCGAATTCTTGTGCTCAATCGGTTAAGTCGAACCCCCAAATTTCTAATTTACTTTAATTATTTCTCTAAAAAATAAAATCTTATCCGGTCGCTCACAACTATTAAAAATAACGGACTTTTAGAAAAATTTTAGTTAAAAGCACTAAAAAATTGAATTTAGGAGAAGCTACGCAAAAAGTAAATAATTTTTAAGAGTAATAATATTCTTATCACAAAACTCAATTCTATTCAAAATTTACAAGGAAAGCTCAGCACAATCTTTATAAATAAAAAAAATTATTTTTCAAAATTAAATGATTTTAAAAAATTAAATGATTTTTAATATCTGTTATATAAATAAAATTATAAAAAACTCAATTATTTACAAATAGTTATTATTTTAATTATTTCTAATACAATTGTAATTGCGAATTTCTCCAAAAATATAATTAGTTATTTTTAGAAATGTTATTATATTCGTCAAAAGCATTAAATAATTTAATTATAAATCATTTACTTTTTATTTGAATGATTGAATTCGCGTAAAATTGTCTAATACAAATTGATTTTTTAATAAAATTTAGTTTAAAATTTATATCATAATAGAGTGTGAAAACAATTGTTAAGAAGTTATAGTAACAATATTTTTACAATAGAAAATAATGATTTTAACTTTTTAAATAAAAATTTATTTTCTTTTTAAAAAACTTTAAATTAGTAAAGAATAATTTTCCATTACACTATTTACGAGTATATTGTTTTTTAGGTAAATATGAAAAAAATTATTTTAGCGATTTCTTATAATAAAATCTATTTCATATTTTTTTCTCTTTGGAATATTGTTGAGAAGGGTTTAAAAAGTAAGTAGTTTTTTTCAACTTAAAATTTAATGTGTAAAGTGGCACTGAGAAAACAATTTATTTGAATCAAACATAATTATCCTTTCATACAGTCAACCAAAAATTATGTTTCAATTAAACATAATAAATTTGAATGAATTCCTAATAAATTTAATTCAATAAAACTTATGTTTAATTCAATTTATAAAATATTATTAATTCAAACATATTTTTTTGATCGACTACTTATTTTTAAATTAAAAAAAAATTTCCCAGTAGGGTTTTTACATATTGTTTATAAGTAAACAATTTTATTGTTTATTTGAATTCAGTATCTTTAAACATAATCATTTTTAATTGACATAATCATTTTTAATTCAAAGTTGGATTCAAGACAAAAATAATCCCGGTTAAATCATTAAAATCGGTAAACAAGTTTTGAGAAATTATTTTTTTTAAAAAAGTAATAAATTAAAATGTTAATTTCTATGAAAAAACAATAGTAATGAAATATTTAACAAAGAAATGAACGTTTTAGAATAATTGTACAATTAAAGAAATTCGTAAATAAATTTGACATTCATATTAAAAACAATTTACCTATACATATATCCCTGTATGCAAAAGCAATAAAGCTTTACATTAAACGCAATTCTTTTGAGAAGAGGAAAAAAGAGAAGGTATAGTTAAACAATTTGTCTTTCTTTGTTTGACTCTGAAAAGGTATAATTTGTATAATTTATACACCGAAACAAAAATCTTTTCAATTTTAAAGAATTTTTCTTCTTTTGAAGCATTTTTTACTTTAACATGTCATTAAGATTTTTCTTTTTAATTAAGAGGATTTTCCTTTCTTATTAATGTCATTTCTTTTTTTATGAATATTTGTATAATAAAAATAAGATGTAAAAATAATTATTGAGCAAAATTTTCTTGTCTTTTTGAGAGTTTATTTTTTCGGTGTATTTTTTATAGAAGTTGAATACCAGGAGAAACGCTATTCACTTATTTCACTTTTACGAAGGTGGCTGCCATTTTATCCCTTCAGAGCGTAAGTTACCCCGACAGCTTACAATATTTAGAACTTGATCGAACTTAGCCGTCAACGCAATCAAAGCTTCTTCCAATGAGTCTATTCGACGAGGCATTGCAGATGCAACGTAAAAAAACACAATAAGGCTAAAGTGTGCTTAATAGTGCTACTTTTCTAGATTAAAGGGTTCATTAAGTGTTATGCAGAAAGAAAAATGTAAGACAGATTCTGTACTCGAAAGTTGCAACACAGAGTTTGAGAAAATAATAAAAAAACAACGGCGTCGCAATTTTTAGGTACGATTTTTTAAAGTATTAAAATTATTTTTATCATAATAATTAAAGTTTGATAATTGTCAAATATATATGGGGCAAAATTCCTCAACTGTTCCCACCTAAAAAAAAAGTTTTGAGATCGGGTTGATATTTGCCAAAATAGTAGTCCTAATAATAAGTACACTCAATTACTTAACGGTGGGACCCTATAACTATGCGTTTCGAAGATACAGGAGTTCAAATTTTTTACAGTCATGCATTATCATAAAACTTCGTCTTTAAATAACTTTTACAAATCTGAACCGATTGTCATAATTCTTAAAGTAGAGGAATAAACCTTTTCAAAAATATATAATAAAAGTTCAATCGGTTCAGATTTGTAAAAGTTATTTAAAGACGAAGTTTTATGATAATGCATTACAGTAAAAAATTCGAACTCCTGTATCTTTGAAACACATAGTTATAGGGTCCCACCGTTAAGTAATTGAGTGTAGGTCTATTAGGACTACTATTTTGGCAATTATCAACCCGATCCCAAAACTTTTTTTTTTAGGTGGGAACTGTTGAGGAATTTTGCTCCATATATACTTAGCAGTTTCACTTCCAGAAGGAAAGATATAATTATGAGAGAAAATAATTTTCTTATTTGAATAATTTTGCTTCCTCGTGAGGAAGCTTTGTAGTCGTTTAATTTACAAAATTTTTAAAAATTCTTTTGACAAATTTTCTTCTATATGGGACTATGTTATATAAGACCCTGAACAATTGTCCGGATGTATGTATGTGTGTGTGGATCCCGATTTTTGTGAACACGATAACTCGAAGAGGTTTTAACAAATTCGGCTGAAAATTGCTAGGAATATTTATCATAAAAATATCTCGAAATGGATTGATGGACATTAAAAAATCTATTAAAAAAAATTTTTTTTTTACTTTTTTCAAAAAAAAAATTTTTTTCAAAAAATTTTTTTTAATTAAATATTTAAGTTAATATACAATAAAATCTTCTTCTTTGCATCAAGATGAATCGATTGGTATATATAAAGTATAAATTGTATGAGAGTTTATAGAGGTAATGACAATTAAAGCAAAAAAATTACCTTTTTTTATCAAAAATTTAGTTCTTTCATCAAAATTATATTCCAGTACAATAAGATTTTACTCATTTTTTTCAATAATCTTATCCGTTGCATTAAAACGGATCGATTGGTATATATAAAGTATATATTTTATTTGAATTTATAGAATTAAACATAATTAAAACCAAAAGTTCGCACTTTTATTAGAAATTTATTTCCTTCTTAAAAATTATGTTGCTTTATAATAAAATGTTAATATAGACTTAAAAACAAACTAAAAATCTTCATTTCATCAAGACGAAACAAATTAATGTATAAAAAGAATATATTTTATTAGCATTAATAGAATTAAATAAAATGAAAAAATTCACATTAAAGCAAATTTTTTGCTTATCGTAAAGAGGAAGCAAAATGTTCATGTAATGAACATCTTAATTCACAACTTGTTTTATTTATAGAATCTTTGGAAACTCTATCGGAGAAAAAAGGGACTTCTAAACGCGTGAGTGACGAATTATCGACAAATTCCAAAACTATATGGCACAAAATAACATTTGGTGAATCAAAGTAAGTCGTTTTCATTGTTGTCTAGACATATTTAAAAGCTCGAAATTTTATTAAACACACAGGGCTCGGATTGTGCGACTTTTTCGACTTTTCTAAGGAAATGGGACTTTTTCGACTTTTATGTGAAAAGATGCGACTAAACGACTTTTCCGAGATTTTTTTTAGTAAAATGAGACTGAAATTTTAAAAATTTTCAGAAAATAAAAGTTAAAGGAAAAAGTTTTAGTCAAAAAAATGTTCTGTTAAGTTTATTTACAGATTTCTTTCAAATTTTTCAAAAAAATATCTATAACTTCTTTTATAAATAAATATTTAATTATTATTTTTCCGTAAGAATTAAAATTCTTCAAAAGATTCAAATTCAAACCTTTTTGAAATTAAACTGCTTATAAAAAATTGTTATAAAACATAAAGAAATCGTTTGCTCCGAGTCTTCGACTCGGAGCAAACGATGTCTTCATGTTTTATAATAATTAAAGATAACCGAGTGATAAAATCATTATTTTACATTATAAGATTTTATAAAAAAAAGAATTTGAAAATAATTGAATTTTAAAGAAGAATTTTATTATTTATATTACTTTCAAAAATAATTCAATTTCTAGGATGAATTTTATTATTTATAAATTGAACATGTTTTTGTTAAATTTCAAATTAATTTTTTGTATTTATAGTTGGAACATTTTATATTCCGCTTAATTCTAACCTTCGTATCTATTCAATGATTTGTACCATACTTGAAGACTTATATATTTCGAATCCAAACGCTTTTTTTGTATAATTGGTAGTTTCAATTTACCTAATGTAAAGTGGAATACAGAATCTCATAATGGACCATCGTGTGTTCCTGTGAATGATTCTTCACGTTTCTTAAAAGGTATTGCTAGTTGTTTGTCTAATGGATTCTATTACTTAGATTTAACTCAATTAAATAATTATGTCAATACTTCTGGATCAATTCTTGACTTAGTACTATATAATGCACTTAATTATTCTTTGTTTATTTCATCTGATCCAATTTTACCGGTTGATAGATATCATCCCCCCTTAATTTTTACTATACACGATTCAACTTTCCAAAGAGATAACAGGTCACCTGATACAAGTCAGTCTAAATTTAATTTTAAAAATGCCAATATTTATGAGATACACAATTATCTCAGCGATATTGATTGCAATTGTCTGTATAACGCACCAAATTTAGACGATGCTGTAAGTATTTTTTACAATCATGTATATTCAGCTTTTAATCTTTTTGTACCTCTTAAAAGACGTAAACATGATAACTATCCTCCTTGGTTTACTTATGAACTAAAGCGTTTGACATACTTAAAAAGATGGCTCATCGAAACTATAAATGTAGCAATACTGTTTCGGACTACCATGAGTTTTCCTGTCTACGTGAAAAATGTAAATCCTTAACTAAAACTTTATTTGATAATTTTATAGGTCATACTGAAAACTTAGTTGTATCTAATCCTAAACATTTTTGGAATTATGTAAATTCTTTTCGTCGTGAAACGCGTATTCCAAGTGAGATATTTTATGGTAATAAAGCCCCAGCGAAAACTAATGTTTAAATTGCTAATTACTTTCGCTTGCATTTTTGCTCAGTTTACAAAGTTAAAAAATTTAAAGGTTAATAAGGGTGCTGGTCCCGATCACATTCCTCTGTCGATATTGAGGTCATGCAGTTCTGTTTTCGTTGAGCCCCTCCATATTCTATTCAACAGATCTCTCTTGTCAGGAATTTTTCCCTTTGAATGGAAAAGAGGATTTATTATTTTTATTTTTAAAGATGGTGATAAGAAAAAATGTTATTAATTATCGACCTATAACTTTGCTTAGTATAATTTCCAAATTTTTTGAAAGTATTATATTTGATATGATTTATCCCCAAGTGGAACAAACAATTATTTTGGAGCAGCATGGCTTCATGAGACGGAGATCGGTGTTGACCAATCTCGTTCTGTTTACCAATTTTGTTTCTCTGAACCTTGTAAATGGTCTTCAGGTTGATTCTGTTTATACCGATTTTACCAAAGCTTTTGACCGGGTTGATCATGCGGTCTTGGTGGCCAAGCTTGAAGCCCTGAAATTTTGTAAAAACTTAATTTGTTTTATTAAAAATTATCTACATGACAGATATTCGTCTGTTCGTGTTGAGCACGAATATTCAGATGTTTTCTTTGCTACCTCTAGTGTTCCACAAGGCTTGAATTTGGATCCTTTGCTTTTTTTGCTTTTCATAAATGATATTAATGTTATATTTAAACATAGCTCGTTTCTTCTGTTTGCTGATGATCTTAAACTTTACACGACAATTTCATGCAACCAAGATGCTCTTGATCTTCAGTGTGACCTTTCTAGACTTCATGATTGGTCATTAGTTAACAAACTTTTTCTTAACATAAAAAAGTGTAATATCATCTCATTCAGCAAGCAGAGAGCTATCAAACAATACCATTATAGTATTGGTAGTGATACTATTTTCAAAGTATCTTATGTTCAAGACCTTGGTATTCTACTCGATTCCTCTTTAAGTTATAATTCACACATCTGTCATGTTCTTAATAATTCGACCAGGGTTTTGGGCTTTGTTACCAGGAATGCATCACGTTTTAAAAACATTTTGACATTCAAAATTTTATATTTTTCAATGGTTTGGCCAATTCTAGAGAGATTAACTAGAGAGGCTAATAAGTACCACAACAGAATTGACTTTTATGGACTATCTATTAATATATTTTTAGCTAACCTAAGAAACCTAATCTTCAGTTCAATTTAATATAGGCATGCCATGACTTTGCTACGTCATACATTTATTATTGTAATATAAGTACAATTGTACGAAAGGGCACTGCCCGTTTATTTGTAAATAAATAAATAAAATTATATTCCAGTACATTAAAATTTTACTCATTTTTCAATAATCTTATCCGTTGCATTAAATCAGATCGATTGGTATATATAAAGTATATATTGTACTTGAATTTCCGGTTGACGTGGAACACCCCATATATACATATGTATCTGTTTTTTCAATACAGAATAGAGAAAAAATATTTTTACCTGATTTAAAGAGGTCATAGGTCCCATGTATACAGTTTCGAGATAGAATTGATGATTCTAAATAATGATGTGAGTTTAGTTTTGTTTAGAAGTGCTTTTTTTATTGAAAAATACAGTTTAGTGAAGTTAACTGTCGCATAAATATTTAAGTAATTAAAAAATATTGTGTATATTTATAAAAAATTTAAATTATATTGCGGTTTTATGTGTTTACTAATGTAAAATAGAGTTTAGGAAAGTGTTGTTTATTTGAAATTAAAATATTGTGTAGTGTATCTGTAAGAAAATAAGAATGTATTTTGAAAATAATGTACGTTATTTACAATTTGGTGCAGTGTGAATACACAATACTATCAATAATGTAATTGTTTGGAATACTTTATGAAGAATGTAATGAAATAATTATTTTGCAAATTTAATAGGTAATAGAAAATTTAAAAAATATATATATGTAAGTGTAATACTTTGCATATGTGACACGGACAGTTAAAAGGGACCTACGATCCGAAAAAATCAATTTTCACTTTTATATCTATTCTTATAATAAATAAGCCGTTCTTTCCATCTCAATAAACCGCAGCTTTGTAGCTGCATTATATTTCTCACAATTTCAATTTAAGGTTGGGTACTTTGACTAAAAACAATGCAAAAAAACTAACTTAGTAAACTTCGAAGTGGTTTTTCTCGAAATCTTTTTTTCGGGACGTAGGTCCTTTTTAACTTTTAATGTCACATATACATTATAAAAAATTTGGAAGGAAGAAATGAATATTTTTTATCACAGCGACTGTGTTGAATAAAAAATTAAATTTACAAGTTCTGATAACTCTTCAAAATATTAAGCACTATGTAGAAATTAATTACTAATTTTTAAATAGTTTTTAAATCTTTTAAGTAAGTTAAATAAACAACTAATTATTCAAATCTATAAATGTAACAAAAAATATTTTATTTGAAGTGAAAATTGCATTTCTCACAGCTTACATTATTTTATAAAATTATATTTCAAGATGAATAAACATAAGTAAATTTTACATTTCGATTTTCTAATCTTGAAAAATAAGTTTACACAGTGTTGATAGCTATGAAATAAGCAGTCTGATGTAGACTAAAATGTTAATTGTTACAATCAAGTCTTAGAACTTTTTCTAGATTTTTTATATGTGTGATAAAAGTCAAATGACAATAATGAAAATTAGTACTTCATTTTTACAGAGTACTTTATAAACTGCATTCACAGCTGCGACATTTAATTTACTGAAATATAATTAAATGTGCATGACTTAAAAACATAGCAATCATGAAACTACGATACATATTATTACATTATTACTTGTGAATATTTTTAATTTCATATAACTATTAAATAAATTTTTAATATGTCAACAAGAAAAAAGTACTATACAGTATTTCTTTAGTTCCATGTACCTTCTTGTAAATGGTGTACACTACCGCATTTACTTGTGATGACCTTGTACGCCTTTGCAAATTCTTTAATTTCCTAATGCCAATAGCGTACTACCACTCAATAAGGGTGATGAATTTGCGCAATTTTGACATTTCTTTCCATCCTTTTTTGTCTCGTTTACAATGTAATTATCCCGATTTTCTAACAAAATTCGACATCAATATTTATGAAAATTATATTTTTATTGATGGACTATTTATGTTTTTTCAGGATAAACAAAAAATATAGTTTCAAGATTGTTTTACATTTTACTGTTAGCAATGAAAATTCCATGCTTTGCGTAATATCAATATATACTACAATTTTAATTCTAAAGTTGGATATATATTACAAATTACTCGATTTTGTAAAAAAATGTTTATTCAAACGTTTCACAAATGTTTAGATAATTTAAATAATTATAAAAATCTTTCCATTTGTTGTATTGCGAAATTGTTACAATACTATAATTAAAATTTTCAAATACTTCCGAATAGTCAAAACAAAAGTATTAACAATTTTAGTCGTTAAGGCATAATTCAATCAGTAAAAATTAAAAAAATTTTTTTTTTAAATTTCAGCAAAATATCTATGGAAAAAGCATTATGAGGGGGGAGGGGGTCTAGATTACCGAAAATATGTATCACATGCTTTATGGACAACCCCTTAAAACAGAAGTCTATCGAGATGGATAATTAATTTGTCGAAAATATAATTGTTCATAAGTGGTATTCATAAGAATTTGTAGTTTACGAAAGTTATGTATACTGTAGCATTACTATTTTGATATAATATAAAATTGACAGAATTTTTACATGATAAAATTTATAATCGATAAAATAATGTCTGTTCAAAGAACTTCTTATTTGTTCGAATTTTTATTTTTACGAAGCAATGTATGGTAGAATTCTTTACATTTCGAATAATTATTTGACCGATATTTTAAATGTCTGAATACATAAAGGTAAGATAATATATTTCAGTGCCAATTTCAGAATTAATCAATCACAATTTTATTGGTACTTTTTGATTCGTTAATTTTTAAATTGGTACAGAAATGTTTTTAATAGTTGATGGTTCGGATATTAGATGTCTATGTGCGTTCTTTTACGTTTTTGACCTTTTTCAGTCATGTTGAAATATGAAAATACTACTTTAAAAAACGGCCCTGGCGTGTCGATAACAATAAAAGATAGCTGCGCATTTGTGACGACAGATGGCGAGACTGTCATTTGTACGCCGTTCTGTTTTATCACATTCAAAACAAGAAATAGGAAAACGAACATTTCAAGATATACTTCATATAAATATATAATAATTAATAACACATAGTTCCAACTCCCAAAAAAATGGATCTTTTAGACCACTAAAAATAAAGTTGAAACTCCTCCCTCGTAAAGAAAGCCATTTCTTATTTGCTGGTTAAGTTACACAAAATAGAGAAAAAAATTTATTTTTATAAAATAAAACATATAATTACAGCCCTCAAAAGAAATAATGAATATTTTAGACCAATTAACGTAAAGTTGAAACTCCTCCTTAATGAAAAAAGCTATTTTTTTATTTGTTGGTTAAGTTACACAAAATGAAGAAAACAATTTATTTTTAAAAATAAATCATATAATTCTAACTCCCCCAAAAGAAAAATGGACGTTTTTGGCCAAAAAATAACAAACTCCGCCTACTTTTAAAATCAATTTTTCTATTTGTTGCTTGAGTTAAACAAAATGGACAAAAGATGTTATATTTGAAAAATAAAACATATAATTCCAGCCCTCAAAAGATATAATAGATATTTTAGACCAACTAACATAAAGTAGAAACTCCTCCTTTATAAAGAAACCTATTTTTTTATTTGTTGGTTAAATTACAAATTTTTTTTCTCCATTTTGTTTAACTCAACCAACAAACAGAAAAATTTATTTTGAAAGTAGGAGGATTTTGTTTATTTTTTATTGGCTAAAAGCGTCCATTTTTTTCTTGGGGGTTGAAATTAAATGATTTACTTTGTAACGTGGCGTTACGAATTCTCCCGCGTCTGCTGCGAATTGGGCGATTGAACCCGGAAACGGCTGAAGGGCCTCGAGGGTGTCAATCGCCAAACTCGCGGACAGACGCAACACTTGTTGCTTAACTTCGTTCCGCTTAACGGTGTTTTCGTGCTGTGTCTTTTCGTTACCTCCAACCTGAATTAAATGTAATTTCGTTCTCACCATCGATTCGTATGAATCAACGACCGTACAGATTGAGTAAGTGGAATAAACCAGTTTTTATATTAATTTACCTCTTGTGTACTTTTATTTCCTTTTTGCCCCATGTTTCCTAAATTATAATCGAAGATACGGGCAAAGATTATAAATTGGCGCCCAACGTAAAAATCCACCTTCACATTCCTTTTTCCACAGTAAATTCCCCAAAAAATTAAATTTCTTTTATTTTTCATTTTTTAGTTGTTGAAATTAGTCGAAAATTGAAAGAAAAATCTTTTTCACCTGTCACCTCATGGTCCCCTAACCCCAAAACCAAATCTTTTCTTTTCCTGTTTCCCATAATTATTTGAATATCTTTCTATTTTGTGCATGAAAATTGTTTTATCTTATTATTGCTGTACATTTTTATATTGTATATTTTGGACAAATGTGACAAATTTTTTATGTGACTGACTTGAACAATGACAAAAAATGGTGTGAAAATAAGTGCGCGAAAAAGCCGATTAAAAATTAATCGTGAAAAATTCGTAGAAATCGAGACTAAATTCGTGAAAATTAGTGACAATTTATAAAAAGAACGGAAAATAAGATCGAAAACTAAAAGGAAAAAGTAAATTTATCGATTATTTTTGGAGAAATTTAGTCAGAGAAAGACGCCTGTAGCATTTGTTTTGATTGTCAAGGCCGCGTATAGTGTATCGTAAGTTAGTAACGAAAACGTAAACACTACAAATTCGCGAATAAATCGAAAATTAATTTGTTCAAATTCAGAAATAAAATTTGTATACACGGTGTCAAATTAAATTTAATCGAAAATTTAGAAAATAAAACTTAGGAGAAAAATCGACGCTTATACCGGATGACTCAAAAGTTCGGTATAGAGAAAAAACTTAGAATATAGAGACACAGTGACCAACTTATACCGGGTGACACATTTGAACAAGTCGTTTGATAGAAAATAGATTCAAATAGTGATAACAAGTAATAAATAAATTTATTTTCGGTTATTAATAAAAATTAATTGTTAAAAATACGTGGAAAAATTTTCTTTTATTTTTCTTTTCGGTTTTTGATGCGAACCAGTTAGAAAGAAAATTAAAAATTTTTTTTTGCGACTTATACCGGGTGTGTCAAAAGTGTCAATTTATTTATTTTCATTTTTTATCAAATTTTTTGAAAAAGAACATTTGTGATTTAGCAATAGAAACTTTTTCTCACAAAAGAATTCATGACGTTGAACAATACTTAGCAGAAAAATTTTTCTTTTTGCGTAGTTTGAAGTCTATAGAATGGATTAAATAACGATTTAAATTTTATTCTAATTTTTCCAAGGGTCGTCCCGAGAAATGATAGGAAAATTCCGAAAATTATACCAAGAAAATCCTTACAACAGTCGAAAACACCTACCCACATCCCAATACCAAAACCCCGACAACTTCCTCCAAAATTAATGGATATCCCATTATCAAACAGATTTGATAACT
Source organism: Leptopilina myrica (nomen nudum) (assembly GCA_032872475.1). Taxonomy (NCBI): domain Eukaryota; kingdom Metazoa; phylum Arthropoda; class Insecta; order Hymenoptera; family Figitidae; genus Leptopilina; species Leptopilina myrica (nomen nudum). The sequence continues at coordinate 18,831,110 of CM065460.1, forward strand.
TAAAAATGGACTTAGGTCTTGACGAGACTGACGAACCATTATGTTTCCCAATCGACAATTCCCGTAAGAAACAAGTTGTTCATTTCATGACCATTTAGCTTCCTCAATATGTATTATTATATATAATTTTAAAAGTTAAATAATTATAATAGTTTATTAAATATAATTAATAAACCGGGTAAAGTACCCTAAATAAATATTAATTATTCAATTTTTTATTATAGAATAATTATTTTAAAGTGTTATGGTAAAATGTCAAAAAATACAAAATTTTATTTTTTTGTGAAAAATTAAAATATTTATTAATTCTATAAATTTTGATGAAATATATACTTTATATACATGAATCGATTCGTTTTTATGTCAGGAATGCAATTTTGACAAGAATTATTAAAAATTTTAATATAGAAAAAAGTTATTTCAAAAAACCAAAAAATTAATTTTTTCAAAAATTAAAAAAATTTTGAAAACAATTTTTTTTTATATATTTTTGAAAATCCTTCTGTCTGATTCTTGGTATTCATGACCGTAATACACCTACAAAATCTTATCAAAATCCGTCAAGATGTGCTAGAGAAAATTTGTCCACAAGAATCGGTGACATACACACACACACACACACATACACACACACACACATACACACATACACACACACATACATACACACATACATCCGGACATTTGTTCCTCTCGACGAATTATATATACTACACTTGAAAATTTGTAAAAATAATTGATTTTAAAAAATTCGGAAATCGACATCACTATAAGGCTTCCTTTATGAGGAAGCAAAATTGGTATAAAAAAGAGGAATTAAACAAGAAAATGAGACAACGCGAAATAAGTTCGAAAATTTGGCGAAAACGAGAAAATTCGCAAAAATCGGAAAAATTAGAGTCGAAAAATTCTATGGCGATTAGAAATAAATTCCGTATACCGTTAAATACGAAATGGATCAATTTCAAAAACAACGTGGTAATGAACAACAATATTCAGGAAAAAATATTGCGAGAATCGAGTTGTTTAGATGAAACGGAATTTTGTTCAGGACTAGTTGAATTGTCCGAGGAAGAACGAGTATTTTTAAATAAATTTTTAAAAAATTAGATTACCACCCCCCGAGGAAATTTTGAAAGCTACTCATTTGACAGAACACGTTATTGACATGCAAGGTACAGCTCCGATAAAACAGAGATATTATTATGTATTACCGAAAATTAAAGAGGAAATAATTAAGGAAATTAAGAGAATGTTACGCGAAGGTTTTATCGAGCCGAGTAATAGTAATTGGTCAAATCCGATACGGATGATTAAAAAGGCAAATGAGACGTATAGGTTATGTTTAGATTTTCGAAAAGTCAACGCAGTAACGAAAAAAGACCTATATCCAGTTCCATTAATGGCAGAAATCTTGGACATGCTAAGGTATGCGAAATACAATTCGAAAATCGACCTAAAGTGAGCATACAATCAGATTCCACTTAGTGAGGAATCAAAAGAGAAAACAGCTTTTGTAGTATCTAGATTTGGAATGTTCCAGTACAAACGAATGCCGTTTGGTCTCTGCAATGCCCCAGCAACGTTCCAAAGGTTAATGGACCAAAAGTTTTTTATCATCTTGACAAAATTTTTAATTTTTTTTAATAAAAAGATATTTTTTTAATGAAATGTTACAGGAAACAATGGACAACAACGAAGTCTGGACCTGCAGATTATGCAAAAGGAGCATACGGAAAACACATTATATAATCCACGATGAATTCTGCAATAAAAGAAACCTGAAGGCGAGAGCAGGTTATTGTGAACCATCAGCAAACGGGAGAAAATATATACGAGCCAACTGGGACAAACGACAAGAGGAACTTAAGGAATTTTTAGAAAATAGTCTAGAGGAAAATTCAGGAAAATTAGCGGAAAATAATAAAAAAGACAACATGGAACTGATACTGATTACGACGAATTGTCGGAAAATTAAGTAAAAGTTTTTGTTGTAGGGGGTTATACTTCGTTCCGTTTAGGGGAAGGGGGGTGTAACGTGGCGTTACGAATTCTCCCGCGTCAGCTGTGAATTGGGCGATTAAACCGGAAACGGCCAAAGGGCCTCGAGGGTGTCAATCGCCAAACTCGCGGACAGACGCGACACTTGTTTCTTAACTTCGTTCCGTTCAACGGTGTTTTCGTGCTGTGTCTTTTCGCTACCTCCAACCTGAATTAAGTGTAATTTCGTTCTTACCATTGATTCGTGTGAATTAACGACCGTGCACATTGAGTAAGTGGAATAAACCAGTTTTTATATTAATTTACCTCTTGTGTACTTTTATTTCCTTTTCCCCCCATGTTTCCTAAATTATAATCGAAGATACGGGCAATGATTATAATTTTTAAAAATAAATTGTTTTCTTCATTTTGTGTAACTTGACCAACAAATAGAAAAATAGCTTCCTTCATTAAGGAGGAGTTTCAACTTTACGTTAATTGGTCTAAAATATTTATTATTTCTTTTGAGAGCTGTAATTATATGTTTTATTTTATAAAAATAAATTTTTTTCTCTATTTTGTGTAACTTAACCAGCAAATAAAAAATAGCTTTCTTTACGAGGCAGGAGTTTCAATTTTATTTTGATTGGTCTAAAACATCCATTTTTGCTTTTGGGAGTTAGAACTATGTTTTATTAATTATTATATATTTATATGAAGTTCAGCTTGAAAAGTTCGTTTTTCTATTTCTTGTTTTGAATGTTATAAAACAGAACGGCGTACAAATGACTGTCTCACCATCTTTCGTCACAAATGCGCGGCTATCTATTATTGTTATCGACACTTTACACAAAAAGAGAAAATTATTACTTTAATTAATGTTTGTATTATTAATATGCAATAATTAACCAAACTAAATAATAAATTTAATACATTAAATATTAAAGAATATTTATTGGCTGCTATTTTTATCATTTCACACTAATTTCCATGATAAATTTATTAATTTCACACACTATGTCAACTGTCAGGTTAGCTCTTTCCCACTTTACACATGAATATTTAATTATTCACAACATAATTTATCCTAATTATTGTATAAATTAACAGTTTAACACTTTTTTATAATTTTCAATCGTTTCTTTCTACATTTTCTGCTTTTTTATTTACATTTTCGACCAATTATCGAACATATACCGAACGTATACCGCATTCGGTATATTTTCAGAAAAACCCGTCCGCCAGGAGGGGTGGCAAAAGAACACTAAACTTAGTACAATACTACCTTCGCATTAATATAGCGGTGTCCTTTCCTCTCAGCCCCCTAGCGGATGACCAACAATCTTTCGTAAACAACTGCAATTGATAGAGATGCAATCGTTGGAGGTTCTAGTGTAAGTCGAAAAAACACATTTCCTGCAGCTGATAATTGTATAAAATTATATTTATTGGACAATTATGAGCCCAATAAAAATAAACGTCATATTTAGACAAGTTGAATATCTGTATAACGTTTTCTTCCAGTCGTCTGATATCTGAACCCTTCATTTTTCTGCCTTTGGAATAAAAATGTCGTAAGTAATCACAGAAACAGACTTCAATCTATGATTCCTTAATGCTTATTATACTATTTTTTACTGTTCCGAGAGTTACGAATATGTCAACAAAAAATAGTACTATACAGTATCTCTTTAGTTCCATGTACCTTCTTGTAAATGGTGTACACTACCGCATTTACTTGTGATGACCTTGTACGCCTAATGCCAATAGCGCACTACCACTCAATAAGGGTAATGAATTTGCGCAATTTTGACATTTCTTTCCATCCTTTTCTATAACACCTTACGTCAAAAAATCGACTAAAGTACCGTTTTAGACGCACTAGTGCGAGAATAGAGGGGAGGGAGCAAATTCTCGCATAGTTCCTCCCACCTTCCACGCTACTTAAGCACTGTTACCAACCTAACATAAATATTTTTACTATACGTCCAGATATACACTGCAACACAGCATCTGCCAAATGCTGAGAGTTTTTAACCTCCTTTTCGCGATCGCTCGGGTGAAAAATTCTGTTTTTATTCTTTAATGATATTTTTTTATTAATATGTCTAAGCACATAACTAGGTTTCGGGGGACTTCGCCCCGACGCCTCCGGTGGCTTGAGGTTTTATAAAATGCGGTTGTTTAAAATGTTGAAAATTATTATTATTATTCTTTTGAGTTGGTCCCCGTAGGGCAGCGACCCCCCGAACTGTCCGCGCGACCAAACGGCTGCGTACATTTCATTGTATATCGGTATCCTAACTTGTGTGTCTCGTTTTTGACTTCAGGTGTTTATAGACAATAGTGTGTGTTACGCGTGCGCATCTAGGAGAATCTCGACTCGCACTTGTAACACAAATAACTATTTTGTCTCGTTTACAATGTAATTATCGCGATTCTCTATCAAATTCAACATCAATATTTATGAAAATTACATTTTTATTGTTTGACAATTTATATTTATTCAGGATAAACAAAAGAGATACTTTTTAATTTGTTTTTATAAATTAATTATTTTTATCAAATTTGGAATTTCACAATTAATAATTAATTTATTATATTAAATCAAAATTTTATTTACCTTTTTTATAATTCTTCAATATCGTTCCAGAATATTATATATTTGCAAATTGTTCACTTCACTATATGTAGAACCATCACTATATATTTAATAACTTTTAATTTTTTTCACTCGTGGTTTTACTCTCACGAAAGCTGAAGAGCAACTGACGTGTAAAACCATTTTAAAAGACTTTTCCAAGAAAATTTCGTAGAAAATGACTAAAATTTCCGTACATTTCTTTCTTATATTTCAAGAGAAAAAAAAATTCCCAATCTTTCTACCCATCTAAATTTATAAAAAAAGGGTCCTGAGAAACTCATAAAATACGTCCTCTTGCAACGAGAAACCATTGATGTTGGTCATCCTAAGACAAACCAGATGTGCCAAACGTTTCAAAACGAGAAAATTCTTCACAAAATGTTATATTTTTGCCTAAAATAAAAAAAATTGTATGGCCCATGGTATACATCTTTTACTAAACTTAACTAATTATGGCAATGCTTTTTGTAAGTGAAAAAATAGTTTATAATTGTTTGGTAAACATGTTTCAGTAAGAAATTGTTTACCAAAGAACTAATTATATTTTTAAGAAATAATTTCCATTATAAATAGAACAAAAAATTTAAATAATTTATTTATTACAATAATTGTAAAGTTGAATTAATTTCATTTCTTCTAAGTATTTTTTCTATAGTTACTATACTGTTTTTTTAATCTAAATTAGACAATGTTTAAGTAATGTTACATGTAATGTTAGCAAAATTACAGTAATATTAAAATATCCGTCCCAAGATAAAACTAACATTAGTTGGGTTTTTAGTCTTTAAAACATACATTTAGAAAAACTGTTAATAATTTTGTACATGCAATTTAGTCAAAATTTACTTATTATAGAATAATTTAACAAAATCGTAATAAAATTTATTTTCCTTTTTATATTGTGTAAAATTTCATAAAATTTAAAAAAAATTCATCTACTTTGTGGAAATTTTCATTAATTTTGTGAAAATTCCACACAGATTTCATGAAAATACATTTTCTTACTATTATGTGGAAAATTCCCTAAAATTTCATAAAAAATTCCTTATTAGATTGTTGAAATTTTCACAATTTTGTGGAAAATTGCACAAAATTGTAGTGAAAATTTTTTTCCCCGCCACTTTGTGGAAAATTCCCTACAGTTTTATCACTTTTCCCTAACTTTGTAAAAAATTTCACTAATTTGTGGAAAATTCCACAAAATTGTAGTAAAAATACTTTTCCTTATATATTTGTGGAATATTCCACAAGAAACCTTAAGGAAATTTCCCCAAATTTTTTACAGTGTATACTGTTTGTGGTGTTAGTATTTGTTTTTGCAACATTTAGACTATTCAATGGTAATAAAGTACCCATTATTACCCTATAACAATACACTGTACTTTAGTGACCTACTACTCGCAGGTCAGTAATGTATTCATTATAACCCTAAGAAAATAATAGATAGTTTATAGGCCAGCTGTGTTACATAGAGAAACATAGCATGCACAGATACAGGTAGCATAGAGTGATCATAATTCGCCTCTATTGCATAAAGAACTGTATGCAACATGGGAAGTAACGTCGTTTAAGATCATCGCTTAATGTTGAAGAACTCGGACTTACGACCCTTGTTGCATAATGTACTATTGTGTTTTCTATTGCACTTGTTTCCTTTTTTATCTGGAAATATTGACGTGGATAATAGCGTTTAGCTACTTCTTCCTTATCTTAATATACTATTTTTTAAATTCTTATTAAATATTAATAAAAAACGATATATTTGAAAAATCTGTATCTCTTAAGTTGCTTTATAAAAAAATTACAAAAAAGCGTCAGAATTCTTCTTTGTACACTTATAGGTTCGACAAAATTATGGTAATATCACAGAAAAAGTTTTTTGAAAGAATGGTGTGGTATCAAATAACTATACAAAACATGGTATATTTTTTTAAAATTTATTAAATTTTTGTTGTATGCGATTACAAATACAAAGAAAAAGTAGTATTCTTTGTTATTATGAAAATACAAGTAATATTTCTTGAAATTTAAAAGAAACATGGATAATGCAAAATATTGATATATGGATAGTAATACATCGATAATATAAATGACTCAAAATAGAAATATCGATTGATGTGCTCTCTATAAAATTAGACTAAGTTTAATAAAAAAAATTTTTATTATTTAAAACAAATCAATTAAAGTTTTATAAAAACACGCCTATACTCAACTGAAGTTTTAAATGAAAACACTGTTTTAATTATGAAAAGCATATTAAAATATTTTAACTTTAAAATTTAAGTAACTTTAATCAATTAATTTTTGTCAAACAGAAATGTAAAAAAATTTAGGTAATCAATTCAATATATTGTCAAAAAAATTGTTACATATTGTAATTTAAAAAATTTGAGAAAGTTTATTAAATTTGTATGAACTTACAAAATGATAGTGATTTCTTGGAAAAAATTATATGTATATTTAGAGTCAGAATTCCTGAAAGGAGCCACCCAAAACCTTTTAATTTTTTTTTCGTATTAATGTGGTTATTTTAATAGTATTTTATTAAAGAAATCATACTACCAAAGGATTTTGCAAAAAAAATTTTGTTGTTAATGTTATTAACTATTGAAAATTTTGAACGTATTTAATTAAAAAAAGAATTTCTCAAAAACTTATTGATCGATTTTAATTTTTCAAGTTGCATTTTATTTGTCTTGAAATGAAGTATAACTGACAATATTTTCAGATAAAAATATTTAATTTTAGTGCAAAATGCAATTGTTTATTTATAAACAATTAAAAATAAATAGTGTTCTAAATGATATTTTAAGTTGAAAAAATTACTAAAATGTTCTTAATAAACCACTTTTTGCTTTGGAATTAATAAACAGAATGAAATTTCACATAGAATTTAACATATAAAAAAATTTTTTGGAATGAATCAGAATATTCATCACGGTAAAAATGTTTACTAATTTCACTTTTTAATTAGTAAATTTTACTAATAAATTAGTAGAAATAACTAGAACATTATTGTTATAATTTAATTCCAAATATAAACTATTCTATTATTTAGAAATATAGTGGATATTGTAGACCTTATTGTTAAATGGAGGTAATATTTTTGTGGCCTTTGGTCTATTAAATAAATATAAAAATTATTTTGTGAACAAAAAGACCGTTCCTTTTATTTAATAGACCAAAGGCCACAAAAATATTACCTCCATTATTTAGAAATTTTAACTCTAGTTCGCCCAGTATTTTTTTTAATTTCAAAGAAAATTCAACAATTCTATATTTTAACAATTTATGCAACACATCTGTAATTACCATTCAAAAAAAAAAATTAATTAAATGTTGCATTAAAAAAAATTAAATGTAAAAATTACGTTAAAATAAATTTATTTCCAACATAGATGTAGTGTTTGAGAAGCGTAGTCGTTTCAGCGATCAGAAACAATAACACGCGCGCGAACGCTTAATAAGGGCCAGAGTCGCGCACTGCACCGCGGCACAAATGCTTAAAATTAAGCAATTTAAAACTTCGTGCCATTTTTTTCAACGGGATATTTTTTAGTGGTTTATTAAGAACAGTTTAGTAATTTTTTCAACTTAAAATATCATCCAGAACACTATTTATTTTTAATTGTTTATAAATAAACAATTGCATTTTGCACTACAATTAAATATTTTTATCTGAAAATATTGTCAGTTATACTTCATTTCAAGACAAATAAAATGCAACTTGAAAAATTAAAATCGATCAATAAGTTTTTGAGAAATTCTTTTTTTAATTAAATACGTTCAAAATTTTCAATAGTTAATAACATTAACAAAAAAATTTTTTTGCAAAATCCTTTGGTAGTATGATTTCTTTAATAAAATACTATTAAAATAACCACATTAGTACGAAAAAAAAATTAAAAGGTTTTGGGTGTCTCCTTTCAGGAATTCTGACTCTTTACCAATTTAAACTTCAGTCGAAAAGAGGCACAACTTCATATTGATCAATTTGTTTCAAATTTTAAATAAGTATTTCATGGTATAATTAGCTTTGAGTGGTTATCACAAATACGAGAACATTTATAACCAAAATTATCTGTCAAAACATCAATTGCAGAAAAACAAAAGACGACACTTTCTGATCACAGAATAGCAAATATCCGAGGGATATCTTAGGAATGTATTGGGATATCCTAAGAATGTTTTGAGACATTCTAGGGATATCCTAGTGATTTTTTTGTTCGACATATTGGATCCTCCATTTTTAAATTTGAAAAAGTAATATCATATTCGTAATCATCGACCACGAAAACCTCTGTGGAAGCATTTTCAAGAGCATCGGTCTGATGTTTGAAAATTTTGGACGCAATATTGGATCCGCCATTTTGAATTTAGAAAAGTATTATTAGATTCGTAATCAGAAATATGAACGGCTTTTAATACATTTTGATAATTATTTAAACAAATAATTGTTGTTAATTAATAAGTATTAGGTAATTGCAAACTTAGTAAAAGAAACTGCAAGTTTCTAGATATTTTGTGTCAAGAGTTATTAAAAATAATTATTTATTTAAACAAATAAAGACTGCAATATAATTTGTTAACATTTTTCGGAAGCATTTTAGATTTTGTCTATTGACCCACCCACGGTGGGATCCGATTAGGCGAAATAATATTATAAGTGGGCGTGAGCTGGGCCCTGCCTGGGCTTCCCAGTTTTTGGGGTCCCACATCAATAATTTGAGCAAAAATTTCTAAGTACAAACCTAAAAAATTTTTTTTAACAAATAATTAATTTTTATAATGATTTAGATTAAGAAAAACATGTTTTGAACAAAAATGTATTGACACTTTTCTAAGAAATGTAACGTCCACATAATTAATTAGCAAAAATTTGTAAGTCCAAACAACTAAGAACATTTTTTTAGACCAACAAATTAATGTTTCTATTTTTATTGTAAACAATAAAAAACGCATTTCTAAAAAAAATATATATTGAAATTTTTTAAATAATAATATAAATATTAATTTATGAATATTTATCGGTTATTATTACATTATTAATATTGTTATTATTATTATTATTAAACTTTTTATTTATTTGTTACGCTGTAGTGGTGTCAATAAGTGCTTTATTGAATCATTAAAGCAAATAAGTCACTGACAATAAAACGTTGGTATTCAGTTATGTTCCGTAACATATAGTGGTGAGAGTGTTAATCTGGTAGTCTGTAGGTTCTGCACTGAAAAAAAAATTATTTGATTCAAATAATTCAAATTATTTGATAAATATTTCATTGATTCAAATACTTTTTAGATTGTTTAAAAAATATATGTATTTGATTCAAATAACATAAATTATTTGAATCACACTTATTTAAACCAAATAAATCGTATTTGATTTGATCAAATAATTAATTAAATTGAATATATGAATTTGTTTAATAAAATACACCCAGAGAAAATTATTATTTAAACCAAATATATTTTATTTGACTTAAATAAACGTATATTTGTCTCAGAACCAACTAGACTTTTTATTTGTTTTAAACAAAATTTATATTTGACATAAATAAAACATATATTTAAGTTGAATAAAATTTTATTTAAACTAAATAAAGTTTACTTGAAACAAATAAAAAGTCTAGTTGGTTCTGAGACAAATATACCATTTCTCTGGATGTAATGAGTTACTTGAAACTATTCTTTCATTTATTTCACTCAAATACTTCGTATACAAATAAACGTATTTATTTATTCCGAATTATTCGTTATTCAAAGCTAATACACTATTTTATCAAGACAAATAACAAAATATTTCAATCAAATAAATAATTATTTGAAACGAAAATATCGGTATTGTATGTTGTGTTGTGAAAAAAACTGTGTGAACATGTTTGTAAATAATATTAAAAATCTGTTAAAAAATCAGATAATATATATATAATATAATATATAAATATAGTATAATAATATATTAATAAAATTAAACAATACTAAATATTAAAAAAAAATTTGTATTAAATATAGAATGAAATAATTTTCATGTTTGATTTGAATAATTTCAATAATTGATTCAAATAATTATTTATTAGTTTGAAATATTTTATTTATTTGAATTGAATAATTTGTATTTGATTCAAAAAAATAGTTATTTGATGCGATAAAATCAAATATTTTGGTCAAATAAATATGTATTTGGTTCAAATACACATTTATTAGATTATAACTAAATAAATGATTTATTTGGATCAAATAATTTTTATTTAATTCAAATAATTTTTTTCAGTGCATAAAAACATTGTCTTTTATTAAATATATTGCACTTTAGATTCATTTAATGAAAAAAAAAATTTTAATAAATAATAATAATATTTAATATTTAAATATTTATTTATATTTTTTTTAAATATTTAAATATTAAATTTTTTTTATTCTTGTTAAAAAAATTTTTAATTGTTAAAAAGAATAATAGTTAACAAATTTTAGTTAACACATAATCAGCTGGCATGTAATATTTAAAAAAAATTAAACCTTTAATCAAATTAACTAAAATTAATTATTTCTTAATTATCTTTGTGTATAACAATTTAAATTAAAAAAAACAGTTATATTTATTAAATAAATCTAAAGTACAATATATTTAATGAAAGGCAAAATTTTTTATGGTGACGAATCAAAGTTAACTATTTGTTAAGTAATATAGTACATAACAGTTTACATAAATTAGTTTATGATTTTCTATGTAACTGGAGATTATATTATAGTAATTTAAACTGATTTAAGACATAAATAGTAACGGAATAAAAAAAAAGTTCATTTTTAAAGCAAAGTATACATGGGGCGTTCCACGCGAAATCGGACAGTATTTGACTTTTGCATTTTAGATTATTTTCAAATATTTTTTCTTTTAGTGCTCATTAAAATAAGCTACCATGATTTTTTTTAAATTTTTTCATCAAGCCGTTAAGAGATACAGGTTTTTGAAAAATCACGTTTTTTACGAAAATGTTTTTTTGAAATGGTTATAACTCGGTCAACAATTGACTAAATTTGACGTTCTATATATGAAAATTTTTGTTTTTACACGTAGATTTTGATAAAAATATAAAAAAATTTATTTTTTAAATTGACAAAATTTTTTTTTAATTTTTAAAATAAAATTTTATTTTTAAGAATGTATGTATCAATCGATTTTTTTCAAAATTTTTTGTAAGAAACTAGAACTAAATTAACAACTTTTAGGCGTTGTCTGATTGTGGGCAAACGATGGGATCTATTTATTTCGAATTTTTTAATTTTTATTTCCATTTAATATAGCAAACAATAGGGCTTTTGAGCTAAAATTATTAATAACACAGGTCAACAAAATAAGACTTAAATTTTTTATGAGATATCATAGTGTCCATTAAAGACGCTGAACACGATCCCGCGTCACAAAATTGGCCATCAGGTCAGGATTTTCAAAAAGGTGAGGGTAAAGACCCCCAAAAACGTGTTTTTAAGAGTTTTCAAAATTTTTTTTATTCTAAACCTGACGCGCCAGAATCTTCTACATAGACTTAAATTGAAGCTTGAATTGTCCACTTCAAGACCCATATCCGTAAAACCAAAAAAAATTAAATTTTTTTTCAAAACATGAGGTTGAAGTTACCAAAAACGTGATTTGTGGGGTCGATGATTATAACCATCAGATTGTAACATTTTATAAGTTTCTGGCACGTCAGATTAAAATCCGTGACCTCAAAAAACCTTGAGTAACAAAAATCACATTTTTGGTAACTTCAACTTCATGTTTTGAAAAAAATTTTATTTTTTTTGTTTTACGGACATGGATCTTGAAGTGGACAATTCAATCTTCAATTTAAGTCTATGTAGAAGATTCTGGCGCGTCAGGTTTAGGATTACAAAAATTTTGAAAACCCTCAAAAACACGTTTTTGGGGGTCTTTACCCTCACTTTTCTGAAAATCCTGACCTGATGGCCAATTTTGTGATGCGGGATCGTGTTCAGCGTCTTTAATGGACACTATGATATCTCATAAAAAATTTAAGTCTTATTTTGTTGACCTGTGTTATTAATAATTTTAGCTCAAAAGCCCTATTGTTTGCTATATTAAATGGAAATAAAAATTAAAAAATTCGAAATAAATAGATCCCATCGTTTGCCCACAATCAGACAACGCCTAAAAGTTGTTAATTTAGTTCTAGTTTCTTACAAAAAATTTTGAAAAAAATCGATTGATACATACATTCTTAAAAATAAAATTTTATTTTAAAAATTAAAAAAAAATTTTGTCAATTTAAAAAATAAATTTTTTTATATTTTTATCAAAAACTACGTGTAAAAACAAAAATTTTCATATATAGAACGTCAAATTTAGTCAATTGTTGACCGAGTTATAACCATTTCAAAAAAACATTTTCGTAAAAAACGTGATTTTTCAAAAACCTGTATCTCTTAACGGCTTGATGAAAAAATTTAAAAAAAATCATGGTAGCTTATTTTAATGAGCACTAAAAGAAAAAATATTTGAAAATAATCTAAAATGCAAAAGTCAAATACTGTCCGATTTCGCGTGGAACGCCCCATGTATACAATTAATTTGTGTACTTTGATTTAAAAAAAATATAAACAATTGAATATTCTTAGGATTGCATGGAGGGAAATGTTGAAAAATTATTCTTTTTGAATTTAAAGCAAAAACATTCAAATCCATTAAAAATTCTAAAATGTAGACATTTTTGAAAAATTAATTGTATTAAAATCCCACTTTGAGGCATGTCCGTGATTTTTGAAAAATGTTTTTAACTCAATAAACTCATCAGGCTTACTCCAGTTCTTTTTGGAAAATCGTCTGTACATTATAAGGTATAAATAAATTTAAAAAAAATATAAATAAATCCGGTCTAAAATTAAAAAAATTAATATTCTATTAAGTATGTATTGCCAAAAGCAATATTATATTTTCAAATAAAAAGTATTTTTCATAAAAACAAAAATGTATAGTCTCAATTAATAAAGTAAAAAGGAGAATCGAAAATGTGAACCAAGTCAAGGATCACAACTTGAAATTGGTTCATTAACAGAAACAAGTTATTAGTTGATAACCACACCTTGTACATACTTATATACAATATACTTTTAAAGTACATTTTTCAAGATAACCAAGGTGTAAAACTGTGAGTTTAGCACTGCTACGAAGTGGATAATGATTGCATTATAGTATCGCATTTAGATTTCTTCACATGATTTTCACGCTGTTAAAGAAAGAAACGTGAAATTTTGTAATAATGTCCGTAAAATAACATCTTCCAAATATATGTTAAAGACGTATAAAGAAACTTGAAAATTAAAAGAATCAGTTTCACTTTGATAAAATCATGTTACTGATACACTATACAATCTTTTTATTTTTAATTTACAAAAAAATAAATAAGCATTCTTAATATAAATGATAAAATGTAAATTAACAGTTATTAAACTTGTAAAAAACTGGCCAAGTAAAAAAACAGCAGGTACCGTTCAACACTATTAAAATGATTAAAATAATTTATGGTACAAGAAATTTTTTTTTAATTTAAAACATTTTTTAGTTTTAACTTTTTTTCAAAAAAATTTTTGAAATTATTTTTATGTAATTGTAACCTGTAAGAATACACAGGTATACTACTTATATATTAGGGCAAATTTGCCCAAGTGTGCCAACGTCTAAATTACAAGTTGTTGGATCGGGCTATTATTTTAACGTATTATGAATTACTTCCTGTTGGAAGTAAAGGGATAGAAATTCTATCTTTTTGACATTTTTTTTATCTCTGAGATAGAAAGAGATAAAGTTTCTCTATCTTAGTCTATTCCCATTTTCTCACTTCTTATCTCTCCTTCTGTATCAATCTTTTTTAATAACCTTTATTTCATCTCTTTTAATACTTTCAATATCCACATCTATCTCTAATTTCAGTTAAGAACATTCTTATCTCTTTTAATAATCTTGTTTCTATCCTAGGCTATCCTTTCTCAATCTCTTTATATCTTCCCTTTTTATTCAATCTCTTTTAATAACCCTTACTTTATTATTCAGTAACCTTTATTATATCTCATTAAATCCTTTTTCAATTCGCAAAGATAACTTTTCCTACTCTTTTTGATGTCACTTTATACTTATCCAGTTTTATATCTCCCTGATGGAGATAAAGAGATAGAAATCCTACATTGAAAAACTTTTGGTAGAACAGTTCCGCTATTGACTGTTGTGCAGCGCTACTTAACTTACCAATGGCGTTGATGAGCGGCTGCTTGAGAAATAGTTGATCAGCTCTATCAAAAAGAAGAGTTGCTCGCACAAAAAGGAGAGCAACTCTCCCAAAAATAAAGTGAGCTGTGCTTCTCGTTTTAATGCAGCAGTTCTACCAACAGTTTTTTAGTGTATATTCTTAAATATTTGTTTATCTATGAGATGGAAATAGAGATAGATAGATAGATTTATCTCTTAATCTATCCCAATTTTTATTACTACTATCACTTTCTATATTCTCTTCTTCTTAATCTTTTTTAACATTTTTCTTATCTTCGTCAATACTTATCATATCTACTTTCTTCCCTTTCTATCGATACTTAATTCTAAGATCATACTGATCTCTGCTTACGACCTTCCTTTATGCCAGACTTTTCTTTTTTTAATCCCTTTAATCTCTTTTTATTGCATCTTCTTTCTCAAACTCTTCTGATAAATCTTATTTTATCTCTTTTATCCCTTTACTATTTACTTAATTAAACTATATAAGGTTTTCATTTTCTTACAAAAAATTATTTATTCGGACATGTTCATGAATCCATCGTTTGAGCGACCATTTTTTATTTTTTTCTTTAGACATTGCTTAAGTTTCGAATAATAAAATATTTATTACCTGACTGAAATTAATGTTCGCCATAGATTTATACTCATTATGATTGTATATAAAATGTATATTATAAATGATAATTCGTTTTTTCTCACTATTTTATTATAAAATGAAAAATTTATCAACTGGTACGTCAAAATAATAAGTGTGCTAGTTCCTGAACGTAGCGTTCAGCGACTGGGTTTGTTTATTATTTTTTCATGTCCCAGTTGCTACACGGTGAATTTGACAGATGTTTGGAAAATAAAAATAACCTGTCTAAACGTAAAGATGTAAGTATACATTTAATTTAACGTTATTATTTATTGGCCACCCTTCCAAAAATCTGTGTAACAATTAATAATACTAGTTATTAATATTTATAATAAAATAGTTTTAATTAATCTGTTTAAATTGGACTTGATAAAACCCCAATAATATTATTCCAGAAACGAAAAATTTCGACATAAGCAAACCCATACAGGAAAAAAGTTATTCACAAAAGAATATTAATAGCGCTCTCGATGACATAAAAATTAAGAAAATGTCAATTTCACATGTTGCCAAAGTGTATAATATCCCCAAAAGTACTCTTTTTTGTAAATATAAAAATATAATTCCCATCGAAGCAGCGCGTTCTAGACCATCGACAATCTTGTCGTCAGAAGAAGAATTATACATTCTTAACTGGATATTTTATTGCTGCGACCGGGGATTTCCAGTAAATAAGGATCAATTATTGGATACAGTTTGCAAATACATTATCAGCCAGAAAAGAAAAAATCCTTTCACAAATGGCCGTCCTGGAAGACACTGGTATGAAGCATTTTGTCGACGACACCCTGAATTGTCAAAAAGGATGGTTCAGAACTTATCCAAGTGTCGAGCACTCGCAACACCAGAAAGATTGAAAAGTTGGTTTAATGAAGTGGAAGAATATTTGGACAGCAAGAATTTAAAAAATATTTATCCATCAAGAATAATAAATCTTGACGAAAGTGGATTTAGCCCCTGTCCGAAGGCCGGTTACGTTTTAGCAAAGAAAGAGACAAAATCTGTTAACCGATGATTCTTTTTTCCTACCAAAGGTTGCCGGCCAGTATTGGACGAAAAATACCCGAAGGATGGAGTGTTGGAAATACTGAAAACGGTTGGATGACGTCAGAATCCTTTTATGAATATGTAACCAATGTGCTTTATCCTTGGGCAATCAAAAAACAACTCGAATTTCCAATCATTATTTTCCTAGATGGACATTCTTCGCATATCACTTTACCACTTGTGTCATTTTGCAGAGATCACAAAATTGAACTTATTTCACTATTTCCCATCGCAACACATGTTTTACAGCCATTAGATGTTGCCTTTTTTCGACCACTCAAGCTTCATGGAAAGCCATTCTCGATCAATGGAGATTAGATCAGGAATTGAGTTATTTGAAAAAGAAAACGTCGCTCCTCTCCTGAAAGCAGCAATTGACAGATTAGAAATTCCACAAATAATGAAACATGGATTTGCGAAATGCGGTTTAAGTCTCTTTTCTTCAGATGCTTTCGATTTCAAAGTGCTCGATGGTACGAAAAACAAGGAACCCGATGACAGTGAAATAAATTGTCAGTTACTCGAATATAGATATCACCTAAAATACATAGAAAAATTGATGCCAAGCTCCCTTGTTGAAGAATTTAATTCCGGCAGCTTGAAAGATATCAGAAACGATGGATTATTAAAACTCTGGTTGAGAGCAAAAGAGTTATCTGGTAATTTTTGGTTATTTTTTTCAATTTAAATTAATATAAATCGTTAAAACCTGTATTCAATTTAATTTTTTTATTTATAACAGGAGAAAAAGTATCTTACCCACCAGAAATATCAATTACTAACGAACAAGAAGTATTAATTGATAATGATGTTATTGTTCTGCCATTTGAAAATTTGGCTACACATCAAATCGAAAATATTATGGATTATAAAGATTCACCAGTTGTCGATATTGAAAGCGAAAATTCCGCAAACGAAGTTGATAGTGTCGCAATGGAAGTTATATCTTTGGTCGTTGAAGGTGACTTATTTTTTAAAATAGAAATTCCTTCACAGAAAAAACTAAACTATTTTATTTAACCGATCATTGAAACTTAATTAATTAAAGATTATAGCTTTTTTCTAATAATTATTAATATTTTAATATTAAAATTCAAGATTCAAGAGCATCAATGGAAAATATTGAAAATGTGAACGTTCTCCAAACGTTCCTTCGTTATTTAAAGAACACTTTTTTGGCCTTCAAAATTAACCACTTCAACGAAACGTAAACAAAAAAAAACCAAAAAAACATGAAAAATTACCATAGACATATAAGAATAGACTGCGCAAGAGGATTATAATTCAGCTTGTGACATAGAAAGAGATATCAATGCGTTTGACAGAGACGGATAGAGCAGAAGAACCGATTGTCAGACTCTTTATAGCGCACGGCATGCTTTGGAGTGAGGGAGAAAAAAGAGAGTTCTTACGCTCTATCCGTCTCTTTTTATACCAGTAGCATTCTCCTCTCATGGGAATCATGAAACTCGCGCAGTCTATTCTTATATGTCTATGAAAATTACTCGTCATGCCTCCGGTGCTGTTCTAAATTCGTGTTGTCACTTCGCCGCCAAAATCAAAGTTTGGCATCCGTATTGGGTCTTCCACCGAACCACGTAACTCAAACTGAGGCAGGAGAAAGTGGGAGGAAAAAGAGGGGACTGACGCTTGCTTGGGACGGAAATCGACGCCTCACTTCACTGTTTCTTCGACTCTCCTACGTTTGAGACTCTTTTGGCGAACTTCGTCTGATTAAAGTGCATAAGTGTAGTGATTGAAAACTTTATCGAAATTATTGTGATCATCCGATTAAAAAAATTCAAGAAATTACTTTTTGTACGACCATTGTTTTCCGAGATAGAGTGATTTTCCTTTGTAATTTGGCAACCATATTAAATTTTCCCCCTTCATGTTAATTCCCCTGATCTTTCTTGATATCTTATTCTAAAATTGTATAATTCGGCACCCTATTCTCCCCATAAATATTGAAAATTCCCCCTCTATTTTACAAATAAATTGTAATTTACCTCAAATTTTTCTTTTAATTTGTTCGATACCCCCCACTCGCCGACTCCCCGAGCTGCCCAACGAGTCCCACCGTAATTTCTCTTCTTTTGATTTTTTTATACAATTTAATTTTCTTTTATTTCTTTTAATTCTCCCCTATTTTCTTTCGGTTTGACTATTCCTTGGAAAAATAGACTGGCGCCCTACTGGCTTTTAGTATTGTTTGATTTCTTTCTCATAATTGTAAAAATTTGACTCGTAATTGTAAGGAGAAGATAGTCTTTAGCAAAAATAAAATTCTAAAAATAATCAAAATAAATTTCTCGTTACAGATGTTATAGCTACGTAAGTCATGCAGCTTTGATCATTTGCATAAGTAACGTAAGTTTTATCATTTACGTGACTCATTCTAGGCTTCCGTTTCCGGTACCGTTTCGGTGTACACGCGTTTGGAAAAAGTTAAGATTTTTTTGAGAAATTTAAAGGTTTGAAAAAAGGGTGGGTAGTGTAGAGTGTTGATTGTGTAGTATAATTTGCAGTAGTGTAAAGAAAAAGGTATATTTGTATAGAGTGGGGAATGTATGAGTGATAAAAAAGGTAAAAAAGTGAAGTGTCTTTAGTGTGGTTAGGTTGCTTGAAGTGAGAGAGGGAGAGAGTAGGTAGAGAGAGTGGAAAAATTTTGAGCATTTGAGTGATAAGGTAGATTTCTGGAATGTCTGAGTTTGATTCGAGTAGTGATAGCGAGAATGAGAAAAAGGCGCGAGTATTTGAAAGGGGGATAGGAAAGAATGGAAAAAAGATGACGTGTGAGGATTGTATGGATTTGTTGGAGTTAGTATGGATGTTGAAGGATGAGATGGATGAAGGAGCTAAGAGAGTGAAGGGAAATGTGATAGATATCTGTGAGGATGGGGAAGCAAGGGACAAAGAGATAGGGGAAATTGAAGAGGGGTTAGAGAAATTGCAGGAAATGTGGAATGAATGGGATAGTAAGTGGAAAAAGGAAGAAGAAAGCATGTGGAGAAGAATGAATGGATTGGAAAAATTTATAAAGGAAGTGAATGAGGGAACTGAGAAAATTGAGGAAAGTGAATATGAGAGTGTAAAGTGGAAAGTGAGAGATTTGTCAAGACGAGTAGATGTAGTGGAAAATGAAAAAAGGAAAAGGAATGTAGTGATTAGAGGTATGAATGTAGGTGTGATGGAGGGTAAAAGAGCAGTGAAAAAAGTGTTGGCGTGGGTGGGGGTTAATGTCTCAGTTGGAATGGTAAAAGCGTTAGGAAGGGGAGAACATGGGGTACCAAAGTTATGGTTGGTGGAGTTGGGTAGTGAGGAAGAGAAAATGGATGTGATGAGGGTGAAAGGAAGACTGAAAGGAAGTGTAATAAGAATAGATGAGGATAGAAGCTGGAGGGAGAGAAGAATGGTATGGTTATTGAGAGAAAGAGCGTGGACGGAGAGAGCGAGTGGGAAACAGGTAAGAATGGGTAAAGATTGTATTTGGGTGGATGGGCTAAAGTATGTTGTGGGAGAGGATACGGGAGGTGTGATGGAAGCGTGTAAAGTGTGATAGACAGGGTTAGGCTGGGAATGAGGTGAGAAGATTTTGCTTAGATGGATAGATGGATGGGTAAAAGTGGATGTCTGGAGGGTGTAAGAGAGGTGAAAAAGGAGTAGAAGGTTTTTTGAAAAAGGGTGGGCGAATTGGGGCGAAGCCAGCATGGGCAAAAAAAGGAACTGGAAACGGAAGCCCGGCATTGGCGATTTGTAAGGTTGAGAGCGTGGGGAGAGTTGTATGTAGGTTGAGTTGCGTTTAGGTTAAGTTGTATGAAGAGAATGTTTAGTTGTAAGGATTGTTGTAAATTTAGGTTAAGATTATTATGTATGTATTTGGGAGTCTCGAACCCTACCTATTGTAGGGAGAGTAAATAAATAAATAACGTGACTCATTCTAGTAACTTGGATTCTTGACGTAAGTTATTCTAGTTACGTAACATAAATAAGTTGCATCCTTCACGTAAGTTACGTTATTTACTCTGGTTACGTAACGCACGTAACTTACTTGAATTATGTAAATTACTATTACTTACGTTGTTTCCAGTTGACACGAAACTTAATAGTTTCAAATACTTTTCTTTTTGTATTATTTAAGAACCAAAACAAAAGTAATTTTCTATTTAGTTTCGATTCAGAAGCGGTTAAATGAAATTATTAATTATTAGTTAATTAGTACTAATAAGTTAAAAAAACTAACTATTAGTGTCAAAGTTTTTTTTACTACGGGGCATTTAAAAATGTATTTCAATCCTGAAAACTAACAATTCAGGCAAGTCAAAGAAGTTTTACCGAACTATTCCTCAAAACTAACACTCGAGTCAAGTCAAGAAAATTTTACCGAACTGTTCCTGAAACGTTAGTGACCATCAAAGAGGTATTAAAAAAACGTTAAAATTTTATTTAATTTTTATTAAACTTTTAGTTTCAATTTTGTTTTAACTTTTACAGTACTAGTTTGTAAGGAATAAAGATATGACATTAAATTTTAAATATTATTCCTAAACAAATAATTTGAAAACTATTAATAATTACTGTTATGCCACTATATCCCAACTTTACCGAAAAATTCCGTAAAATATAAGGAACCATTTTTCTCCGTGTATCAGAAAAACACATGGAGCCGCCGGATAGTAAAACCACGCATAAAATTCTGACGGCATTTTTAGTTGGCCCCTGACACCCAAAAATTACCTTCAAACAAAAACATTTTTTAAATCACTTTCTTATAGGA
Organism: Leptopilina myrica (nomen nudum); assembly: GCA_032872475.1. NCBI lineage: Eukaryota > Metazoa > Arthropoda > Insecta > Hymenoptera > Figitidae > Leptopilina > Leptopilina myrica (nomen nudum). The sequence goes on from CM065460.1 coordinate 18,852,480, forward strand.
AATTTTCAGGTGCATCTTTTTTCTTAAATCAAAAATTTGGTATTTTTTTTCTTTTCAAGTCAAACGCAAAAAACTATTTTTTCTAGAAACTCAAATTTAAATGAAATTTCACTTTAACTCGCTTTAAAATCTAAAGTTACTAATCGTTTTTAACCAAATTTTTAGGAATTACAGCATAAACTGTTCTAAGAACGATAACACAGGCACACAAAAAAAAGATGTCTATTTTTTAAACCGGACATACATATCTTATAGTATTTTTGCCCGCTGAAAACGAATCTGAAATCAGAATTGCTCCATCTCCCTCAGTTTTTTTTAATTGAGAAAACTACACTTAACTTCAAATTTTAAAGTAAAAAATTGAATAACAGATTTCTCTTTAAAACAAAACAATAAATTTATCTACTTCTGCTACAACAACTCAGAAACAATGTCAACATTGCTTAAACACCCTTTGTTTTTTATTAAATCGAAAAAACTACCCCTAACGTGTAAAAATTCAAAATTATAATAGAAAAACCCACATTGGTTTTCAAAACAACAAAATAAATTTATGTACTTCTCTTTCAACATTTCAAAAGGAATATCAAAATCACTTCATCATCCACTGTGTTTTTATAATTAAAAACTACCTCTAATATGTAAAAATTCAAAATTTTAATATAAAAACAATGAAAAACCACATTGTTTTTCAAAATACAACAATAAATTTATGTACTTCTCTTTTAACAACTTAAAAACAATGTTAAAATTACTCCATCGTCCTCTGTTTTTTTAAAAACCCACCCTTAAATTTACAAAATAAAGGTTTAAATTGAAAAAAATGAAAAACCACATTGTTTTTCAAAACAGAACAAGAAATTTATCTATTTCTTTTGTAACAACTCAAAAGCAACGTTAAAATTACTCCATCTCCCTCAGTTTTTTTTATTTTTAAAAACCTACCCTTAAATTTACAAAATAAAAGTTTAAAGTGAAAAAAATATAAAACTACATTGTATTTCAAAACAGAACAAAAAAATTTATCTATTTCTTTTTTAACAACTCGAAAGCATTAGCAAAATTGCTCCATCACCCTTTATTTTTTTAAATTGAAATAACTACCTCTAATATTTAAAAATCAAAATGTCTAATAAAAAAAATGAAAAACCACAACAAATTGGTTTAAGTTATATTAAGAATTGAAACATTATAATTTGTTTTTGTTAAATTTAAATTTAATGTAAAAAATTTAATTTAAAAATTAAAAAATTTTGTTTTATTTCTTTCAGCGGGCAAAAATACTATAAGATATGTATGTCTGGTTCAAAAACAGATGATGTTTTAATTCTTAATATAATTTAAACCAATTTGTTGTGGTTTTTAATTTTTTTATTAGGCATTTTGATTTTTACATATTAGGGGTAGTTATTTCAATTTGAAAAAATAAAGAGTGATGGAGCAATTTTGCTAATGCTTTCGAGTTGTTGAAAAAGAAATAGATAAATTTTTTTGTTCTGTTTTGAAATACAATGTAGTTTTATATTTTTTTCACTTTAAACTTTTATTTTGTAAATTTAAGGGTAGGTTTTTAAAAATAAAAAAAACAGAAAGTGATATAGCAATTTTTACATTGCTTTTGAGTTGTTAAAAAAGAAATAGATAAATTTCTTGTTCTGTTTTGAAAAACAATGTGGTTTTTCATTTTTTTTTAATTTAAACCTTTATTTTGTAAATTTAAGGGTGGGTTTTTAAAAAACAGAGGAGGATGGCGTAATTTTAACATTGCTTTTAAGTTGTTAAAAGAGAAGTACATAAATTTATTGTTGTATTTTGAAAAACAATGTGGTTTTTCATTGTTTTTATATTAAAATTTTGAATTTTTACATATTAGGGGTAGTTTTTTACATTCTCATCAAAAATGAGAAAGTCTTGGATTTGTGCGATTTTGAGCATTGTCTAATTTTGCTAAATCTTTACGTTTCATGACCCCCTGATTCCAAAAAAATGGTTTTTAGAAAAGTGTCTGTCTGTCTGTCTGTCGTCTGTCTGTAGAAAAATTTGTCTCGACGATAACTCGAATGAATTTTAATGAATCGACTTGAAATTTGGCACTCTTTCTTAGTCCGTAAAAATAAAGCCTAAGTTCGTTGGGCAGCCAATTTCGTCAAAAAACAACAAAAATACAACATTTTGAAAATTTCAAAAATTTGTAATTTTTGCAATTTTCAAAAAAAAAATTTTTTATTTTTTCCCTCAAAATATGAGCAAAAACAAACAACTTTTTCTTTCAACACTTTTTTGTACAACAAAAAACAAAAAAGTTATAAATTTTTTTGAAATTTCGAAATTTTCAAAATTTTGTTTTTTTGACAATTTTCAAAAAATTATTTTTTTCTATTTTTTTCCTCAAAATATGAGCAAAAACAAACAACTTTTCCTTGCAACACTTTTTTGTACAACAAAAAACAAAAAAGTTATTTTCAAAAAAGTGCAAAAAATTGAGATTTATAGTGAGTGAAGCATTAGCCGAAACATGAAGAAACGTTAGAAACATATAAAAACCTTCCGTTTTTTCTTTTAGATGCCAAAGTTAGGTAAATATACGAAGCTAGGAACAAAAAAGAACTTCAAATATGCAAAAATTTTGCTCTTTTTAAATTTTTCCGTAAAATTTGCTTTTTACATTCTCATCAAAAATGAGAAAGTCTTGGATTTGTGCGATTTTGAGCATTGCCTAATTTTGCTAAATCTTTACGTTTCATGACCCCCTGATTCCAAAAAAATGGTTTTTAGAAAAGTGTCTGTCTGTCTGTCTGTCTGTCGTCTGTCTGTAGAAAAATTTGTCTCGACGATAACTCGAATGAATTTTAATGAATCGACTTGAAATTTGGCACTCTTTCTTAGTCCGTTAAAATAAAGCCTAAGTTCGTTGGGCAGCCAATTTTGTCAAAAAACAACAAAAATACAACATTTTGAAATTTTCAAAATTTTGTATTTTTTGCAATTTTCAAAAAAAAAATTTTTTTTATTTTTTTCCTCAAAATATGAGCAAAAACAAACAACTTTTTCTTTCAACACTTTTTTGTACAACAAAAAACAAAAAAGTTATAAATTTTTTTGAAATTTCGAAATTTTCAAAATTTTGTATTTTTGACAATTTTCAAAAAATTATTTTTTTCTATTTTTTTCCTCAAAATATGAGCAAAAACAAACAACTTTTCCTTGCAACACTTTTTTGTACAACAAAAAACAAAAAAGTTATTTTCAAAAAAGTGCAAAAAATTGAGATTTATAGTGAGTGAAGCATTAGCCGAAACATGAAGAAACGTTAGAAACATATAAAAACCTTCCGTTTTTTCTTTTAGATGCCAAAGTTAGGTAAATATACGAAACTAGGAACAAAAAAGAACTTCAAATATGCAAAAATTTTGCTCTTTTTAAATTTTTCCGTAAAATTTGCTTTTTACATTCTCATCAAAAATGAGAAAGTCTTGGATTTGTGCGATTTTGAGCATTGTCTAATTTTGCTAAATCTTTACGTTTCATGACCCCCTGATTCCAAAAAAATGGTTTTTAGAAAAGTGTCTGTCTGTCTGTCGGTCTGTCGTCTGTCTGTAGAAAAATTTGTCTCGACGATAACTCGAATGAATTTTAATGAATCGACTTGAAATTTGGCACTCGTTCTTAGTCCGTAAAAATAAAGCCTAAGTTCGTTGGGCAGCCAATTTCGTCAAAAAACAACAAAAATACAACATTTTGAAATTTTTAAAATTTTGTATTTTTTGCAATTTTCAAAAAAAAATTTTTTTTTATTTTTTTCCTCAAAATATGAGCAAAAACAAACAACTTTTTCTTTCAACACTTTTTTGTACAACAAAAAACAAAAAAGTTATAAATTTTTTTGAAATTTTGAAATTTTCAAAATTTTGTATTTTTGACAATTTTCAAAAAATTATTTTTTTCTATTTTTTTCCTCAAAATATGAGCAAAAACAAACAACTTTTCCTTGCAACACTTTTTTGTACAACAAAAAACAAAAAAGTTATTTTCAAAAAAGTGCAAAAAATTGAGATTTATAGTGAGTGAAGCATTAGCCGAAACATGAAGAAACGTTAGAAACATATAAAAACCTTCCGTTTTTTCTTTTAGATGACAAAGTTAGGTAAATATACGAAACTAGGAACAAAAAAGAACTTCAAATATGCAAAAATTTTGCTCTTTTTACATTTTTCCGTAAAATTTGCTTTTTACATTCTCATCAAAAATGAGAAAGTCTTGGATTTGTGCGATTTTGAGCATTGTCTAATTTTGTTAAATCTTTACGTTTCATGACCCCCTGATTCCAAAAAAATGGTTTTTAGAAAAGTGTCTGTCTGTCTGTCTGTCGTCTGTCTGTAGAAAAATTTGTCTCGACGATAACTCGAATGAATTTTAATGAATCGACTTGAAATTTGACACTCTTTCTTAGTCCGTAAAAATAAAGCCTAAGTTCGTTGGGCAGCCAATTTCGTCAAAAAACAACAAAAATACAACATTTTGAAATTTTTAAAATTTTGTATTTTTTGCAATTTTCAAAAAAAAAAAATTTTTTATTTTTTTCCTCAAAATATGAGCAAAAACAAACAACTTTTTTTTCAACACTTTTTTGTACAACAAAAAACAAAAAAGTTATAAAATTTTTTGAAATTTTGAAATTTTCAAAATTTTGTTTTTTTGACAATTTTCAAAAAATTATTTTTTTCTATTTTTTTCCTCAAAATATGAGCAAAAGCAAACAACTTTTCCTTGCAACACTTTTTTGTACAACAAAAAACAAAAAAGTTATTTTCAAAAAAGTGCAAAAAATTGAGATTTATAGTGAGTGAAGCATTAGCCGAAACATGCAGAAACGTTAGAAACATATAAAAACCTTCCGTTTTTTCTTTTAGATGCCAAAGTTAGGTAAATATACGAAACTAGGAACAAAAAAGAACTTCAAATATGCAAAAATTTTGATCTTTTTACATTTTTCCGTAAAATTTGCTTTTTACATTCTCATCAAAAATGAGAAAGTCTTGGATTTGTGCGATTTTGAGCATTGTCTTATTTTTGCTAAATCTTTACGTTTCCTGACCCCCTGATTCCAAAAAAATGGTTTTTAGAAAAGTGTCTGTCTGTCTGTCTGTCGTCTGTCTGTAGAAAAATTTGTCTCGACGATAACTCGAATGAATTTTAATGAATCGACTTGAAATTTGGCACTCTTTCTTAGTCCGTAAAAATAAAGCCTAAGTTCGTTGGGCAGCCAATTTCGTCAAAAAACAACAAAAATACAACATTTTGAAATTTTCAAAATTTTGTATTTTTTGCAGTTTTCAAAAAAAAAAATTTTTTATTTTTTCCCTCAAAATATGAGCAAAAACAAACAACTTTTTCTTTCAACACTTTTTTGTACAACAAAAAACAAAAAAGTTATTTTCAAAAAAGTGCAAAAAATTGAGATTTATAGTGAGTGAAGCATTAGCCGAAACATGAAGAAACGTTAGAAACATATAAAAACCTTCCGTTTTTTCTTTTAGATGCCAAAGTTAGGTAAATATACGAAGCTAGGAACAAAAAAGAACTTCAAATATGCAAAAATTTTGCTCTTTTTAAATTTTTCCGTAAAATTTGCTTTTTACATTCTCATCAAAAATGAGAAAGTCTTGGATTTGTGCGATTTTGAGCATTGTCTAATTTTGCTAAATCTTTACGTTTCATGACCCCCTGATTCCAAAAAAATGGTTTTTAGAAAAGTGTCTGTCTGTCTGTCTGTCTGTCGTCTGTCTGTAGAAAAATTTGTCTCGACGATAACTCGAATGAATTTTAATGAATCGACTTGAAATTTGGCACTCTTTCTTAGTCCGTAAAAATAAAGCCTAAGTTCGTTGGGCAGCCAATTTCGTCAAAAAACAACAAAAATACAACATTTTGAAATTTTCAAAATTTTGTATTTTTTGCAATTTTCAAAAAAAAAATTTTTTTTATTTTTTTCCTCAAAATATGAGCAAAAACAAACAACTTTTTCTTTCAACACTTTTTTGTACAACAAAAAACAAAAAAGTTATAAATTTTTTTGAAATTTCGAAAATTTCAAAATTTTGTTTTTTTGACAATTTTCAAAAAATTATTTTTTTCTATTTTTTTCCTCAAAATATGAGCAAAAACAAACAACTTTTCCTTGCAACACTTTTTTGTACAACAAAAAACAAAAAAGTTATTTTCAAAAAAGTGCAAAAAATTGAGATTTATAGTGACCCAGGCGGAAAAGTCGGACGAATGCCGGATCAACCAACCGTCAAGAATCCGCGCCGATTGATTTGGAGAGTCAATGCCGGTACAGGCAGTCTGTACCAATTCGGGTGTTAATGTCTGCTGGCGCGGTATAAAGACGGATCCGACCGCCGGATCAAAATTTATACTGTGTTATAATGGCTATGCGTCCGGCTCGGTACAGATTTCATGCCGCCGAACAACCGGCGTTGTACTGGCATTCGTCCGCCTGGCAACCGGAGCGGTGCAGGTATTCTACTGGAACGTGACTATGTGTTGTAATGGCTGTACGTCCAGCTCGATACAAATTTGATGCCGCCGAACAACCGGCGTTGTACTGGCATTCGTCCGTCTGACAACCCGAGCGATACAGACATTCTACCGAGTGCGGAATAATATCATTTATGTTCTTATTATTAAGATTTCAATTAATAATAATATGCTAAGAATATGGCTATCGTCATTGTTTTTCTAAAACAATTTAATGTTTTTTAAATTATTATTTTTTTAATTAACACATTATTCAGAATTTTCAGAAATAGATTTTTTACAATGCAAAAATTTAGCTATAGTCTTATTGTTTCAATAAAAGTTAATAAAATAATAATTATAGTAATAAAAATTTTTAATCTATTATGTTGTAAAAAATTTTTGTAGGAAAATTGTTTAAAGTTTAAATATTAAAAAAAGAATTAACAATACAATAGAATACAAAATTCAATTTTAAAAATTATTGAATTTGAAAAATAGGTTTTAATTATATTTTTATTTATTAATTAACAAATAAATTAAAGAATTAAATTTTTTTGTTATAATCAAATTTTTTAAATATTTATAAATAAAGTATACAACTAATTATTTCTTAATATAAAAAATTAATTATAAAAATAATAAATAAACATAATAATAATAATAGAATAATTGAAAAAATTAAAATTTTAAAATATTGTTTTAAAACACTAGATTCATTTACATAATATTCATGAAATGCTAAAATATTCCAAAGTATTTGTAAAATTATTATTTATTGTTTGCTTCGTAGCGGTATTGCATATCGACATTATTATGCTCAGATCCGCATGCGAGCGAATAGCGTAGTGGTTAGCGTGTTAGACTTCGGTGCTTCGATTAGGAATAGCTTGGGCTTCGTATCCCACTTGCGAGCGTTTCGAATTTTAATGTGTAAAAAAATGTAGAATGTGTTAAAAATGCTGGAAATGATCTATAAATAAATATTAATTAACATGCACCATGCATAGTTAATGAAATATTTTTTTATTCTATTTTTCAATAGAAAATATAATTTAGTCTGGCTAGACGGGCGAATGCCAGTAGAACGCCGGTTCGCTGAAGCGAGTCGTCTTTGAAAGAATATTTGGCCCGCCGCGGTTGCTAGAGCGGACGAATGCCAGTACAACGCCGGTTGTTCGGCGGCATCAAATTTGTACCGAGCCGGACGCGCAGCCACTACAACACATTGTCATGTTCCAGTAGAAAGCCTGCACCGATCCGGTTGTCTCGCGGACGAATGTCAGTACAGTCTTACCGACGTCTGTACAGGCGCGGTACGATGCCAGTGGTCAATTTCCGCCTGGGGAGTGAAGCATTAGCCGAAACATGAAGAAACGTTAGAAACATATAAAAACCTTCCGTTTTTTCTTTTAGATGCCAAAGTTAGGTAAATATAGAAAACTAGGAACAAAAAAGAACTTCAAATATGCAAAAATTTTGCTCTTTTTAAATTTTTCCGTAAAATTTGCTTTTTACATTCTCATCAAAAATGAGAAAGTCTTGGATTTGTGCGATTTTGAGCATTGTCTAATTTTGCTAAATCTTTACGTTTCATGTCCCCCTGATTCCAAAAAAATGGTTTTTAGAAAAGTGTCTGTCTGTCTGTCTGTCTGTCGTCTGTCTGTAGAAAAATTTGTCTCGACGATAACTCGAATGAATTTTAATGAATCGACTTGAAATTTGGCACTCTTTCTTAGTCCGTAAAAATAAAGCCTGAGTTCGTTGGGCAGCCAATTTCGTCAAAAAACAACAAAAATACAACATTTTAAAATTTTCAAAATTTTGTATTTTTTGCAATTTTCAAAAAAAAAATTTTTTTATTTTTTTCCTCAAAATATGAGCAAAAACAAACAACTTTTTCTTTCAACACTTTTTTGTACAACAAAAAACAAAAAAGTTATAAATTTTTTTGAAATTTCGAAATTTTCAAAATTTTGTTTTTTTGACAATTTTCAAAAAATTATTTTTTTCTATTTTTTTCTTCAAAATATGAGCAAAAACAAACAACTTTTCCTTGCAACACTTTTTTGTACAACAAAAAACAAAAAAGTTATTTTCAAAAAAGTGCAAAAAATTGAGATTTATAGTGAGTGAAGCATTAGCCGAAACATGAAGAAACGTTAGAAACATATAAAAACCTTCCGTTTTTTCTTTTAGATGCCAAAGTTAGGTAAATATACGAAACTAGGAACAAAAAAGAACTTCAAATATGCAAAAATTTTGCTCTTTTTAAATTTTTCCGTAAAATTTGCTTTTTACATTCTCATCAAAAATGAGAAAGTCTTGGATTTGTGCGATTTTGAGCATTGTCTAATTTTGCTAAATCTTTACGTTTCATGTCCCCCTGATTCCAAAAAAATGGTTTTTAGAAAAGTGTCTGTCTGTCTGTCTGTCGTCTGTCTGTAGAAAAATTTGTCTCGACGATAACTCGAATGAATTTTAATGAATCGACTTGAAATTTGGCACTCTTTCTTAGTCCGTAAAAATAAAGCCTGAGTTCGTTGGGCAGCCAATTTCGTCAAAAAACAACAAAAATACTACATTTTGAAATTTTCAAAATTTTGTATTTTTTGCAATTTTCAAAAAAAAAAAATTTTTCTATTTTTTTCCTCAAAATATGAGCAAAAACAAACAACTTTTTCTTTCAACACTTTTTTGTATTTTTGTATTTTTTTTTTTAAGTTTTTGGGTCAGACTTTTTTTATAAGTTTTTGGGCCAGACTTGTTTTAAATGTATCCTTGTTGATGTTAAGGTCATGTTATTTAGAGGGAAGTTTTTCCCACGAAGTAGTATAAGGAGACCTCACGCCAATGCTTAGCAGCGGCAAAAATCAACACATTTTAGGGGGGTTAGAGTTATGAGTATTTGCACCACTAGCAGAGGTTGCGCCATTACGGCTGAAATGTAAACCATGGTCGCCATTACACTTCGTCGTATTTCTTTAATTTGTAGGTTATGTTCATATACAGTAGCAGATGAAAAATGTTAGTACAATACTTTAACCATAGAAGCGCAAACTCTGTTAGTGGTGCAATCTCTGAGATCTCTGTCCCCCCAAATATGTGCAGATTTTTTTGTCGCGTGAGGTCTCTTTACACTACTTCGTGGTTTTTCCATAGTAAAGTAAATTGTATTGTCGCGTAATGTATATGAAAAATGGGGAAAATTGACAGTTTTACATGAGAAAAGAATAATAAGTTTTTCTTTAATGGAAAAATTTTAAATAAAGCGCGCATAACCTCAAATTTTTTTTTTGGAGAATGTCAGGCTATAAATTCGTAAGAATTCTGTGCAAATTTTAAATTTATTTTTGTTTAAACAAATTATTAATATTATTGTTAATTACTAACTTTTTACATATTATACCTAGAGAGGTGTATTTTCTTTTAATTTTGCAATTTACCAGAGCTAACATAAATACTGATGCATGATTTTACTGTTTATGAATGACTATAGCCAAAAATTTTAAACCGATTAGAGTGTTTTTTGTTTAAAATAAAAGTGGACATTCCTGAAGTCAATTAATAAAACATAAATTATACAAATTAAATTTTTTTTAAACAGTGCCAAAAATGAATTATCTCAATTACAAGTGTTGTTCCTTCTGTGATAATCTTCAAATCAACACATGTTTGATGAGAATGTAAACCTTAAAGTCGTAGTAACTTTAAGACAAATAAATATTGTAGCCTCTCAAAAAAAGTACGGCGTGTCTAATACAAAGTCGTAGTTGATTAAATTCGAAATACAGCGAAATATCTTTTGTGGAGGAGTCAGGAAATTGAATTTTAACTTTTTTATAAATTATATCCAATAGATAGCTGAGATACCAGAGTAACTTTTCTAGGAGATAAACACTTAATTAAAACAAAAATGTCCGAGTAAATCAACAAAGAGTGAAAAGTTAGCCATTACGCTCCGGTCTGCACTACACAAAAAAACTTGATACTAATACTTTAAGTTTAAGAATATTTTAGCTGCTTCTGCTAATCACGTTTTTGCTAAGAGAGTTAGTATAATTAAAAATAACTTCAACATTTTAATCATCAACACCAAAAATATACATTTAAATCCACTTAATATCGCAATTATCAGCAAACAAAAACAAGTGATGAGAATGTACTCCTTAAAGTCGTAGTAACTTTAAGAAAAAAAAAATATTTTATGAAATATATAATAGGAAGCAAGAACAAGAAAACAAATAATGCATAATAATTGCAGAAAACCGCGAGCGAAGCGAGCCATTTGCGCGCGAAGCGCGCAACAACACAGGAGCGCGAAGCGCGACGATCAATATTCGCGCGCCCCGAGGCGCGCTGAAACTTGCGAGCGAAGCGAGCTCCCGCGCGAAGCGCCGATGAGAATGTGTCCGCGCGAGGCGCGGGCAGATTTTTTAATATAAAAACACAGTGGATGATAAAGTGATTTTGATATTGCTTTAGAAATGTTGAAAGAGAAGTACATAAATTTATTTTGTTTTGAAAACCAATGTGGGTTTTTCTATTATAATTTTGAATTTTTACACTTTAGGGGTAGTTTTTTCGATTTAATAAAAAACAAAGGGTGTTTCAGCAATGTTGACATTGTTTCAGAGTTGTTGTAGCAGAAGTAGATAAATTTATTGTTTTGTTTTAAAGAGAAATTTGTTATTCAATTTTTTTACTTTAAAATTTGAAGTTAAGAGTAGTTTTCTCAATTAAAAAAAACTGAGGTTTTATAGTATTAATTTTCTAATTATAAAATAAAAATATTTCTACTTACATATATATATGGGGCATTTCATGTCAAGTGATCAAGGTGGAGAAAAATTTTTCACTAATCGTAGCAAAACTTGGGGCTTTTGTAGTACTCATAGATAGTAATTTTTCGTAAAAATATTTTTTTACCAAGTCCAATATTTTCCGAGGGGGAAGGGGTTAAATTTTTGTGTTTTTCAGTATAATGTTTATATCATTAATTTTTTACTCTTAAACAATTAAACATACAAATTTGACAAAGTACATTTTGGAAAGGTTTTTTCATGCTCTTTCGATTGGAAATAAGCATTTTGAAAAAAAAAAATTTTTTGACCCAAAAAAATCAAAATTAAAAATAAATTTCAATTTTTGGGGGAGAAAGACCCAATTTTTTTTATTTTTTTTTTTTTTAAACGAAAGCTGAGGTTTTTTCCTAAAAGGACATATAAATGGTAAAGTGGGACTAGAATGTTTAAACATTGAAAAAAAGAATTTTCTCCTGAACGGAGCTAAAAACCGGGTTTTGAGCGCTCCGGCGAGTAGAAAACTCTTTTTTTAATGTTTAAACATTCTAGTCCCACTTTACCATTTATATGTCCTTTTAGGAAAAAACCTCAGCTTTCGTTTAAAAAAAAAATAAATAAAAAAAATTGGGTCTTTCTCCCCCAAAAATTGAAATTTATTTTTAATTTTGATTTTTTTGGGTCAAAAAAATTTTTTTTTTCAAAATGCTTATTTCCAATCGAAAGAGCATAAAAAAACCTTTCCAAAATGTACTTTGTCAAATTTGTATGTTTAATTGTTTAAGAGTAAAAAATTATTGAAATAAACATTACACCAAAAGACCCCTTGATCACTTGACGCGGAATCCCTCATATATATATATCACGGTGGTCTTGAATCAACTTTGAATGAAATGTCTTAGCACATCATTTTTTTTGCTGATTTGGGTTATTTGCACTCTAAATAATGTGTAAAAAATTTATAGCCCATAACTTGTCGAGCCGTTTTTATATTTATTATATATAACCTTTTCGTTAATTTTTTTTCTGTACAGTAACTGGTATAATTTCCGTAAATTGGCAAAAATATGTGCCTTAACATGTATTGTAATATTTAAACAAAACTGACTTATTGTGTCAGAAATATTATTTAAATTGTTATATTACATTATTTAAAATTAAAGAAAAGTATTAGGGTCAGTTGGGGTAAATCCGGACAGAGGGCAAATATGGACAAAAGGTGTTGGATCTTAATTTACAAATTAAAAATTCAGTTCGACGTCAATATTTTAAGCTCAGATCCTTTAATAGAGATTCTGACTACTTCCATGATTTTATCTCGACAATTGTCAACAGGATAATTTGAAAACTTAGGGTAAATCTGGACAGAGCTTCTATTACATTTTAAAAAGTGGTGTAAGTAGTGTAATTCGATTAATCTTTAAAAAAGTCCGGCATATTGGATTCGGCATTTTGAATTTTAAAAATCTGACTTTGTATTCGTATTCAATGATCCCAAAAACTTTTCTTTATCAAGTTTTATTAAAATCCATTAAAATTTGTTAAAGCTATATATGTTTTTGATTATTACTTTTTGAATCTTTAATTGATTAACTTTTATGATACTACAACACTTAACTGATTCAACTTTTGTACATCTAGTATGAATTTTTTTCAAGTTGTTCTATCCCTTAATAGAGTAGTATACTTAAGATAACTTTATTTTAAACCTTTCTTAGAAACTAAGCTGTCAGGATTTACCCCAAATTTAAAGAAATTTTCTAAATCTTGGGGTAAATCCGAACAATAAAATGTAAAAAATTAAATATAAAATTTTATAAAAAATAAAAAATTAATCTAGGGAACTCAAGGCAGAAATTAATGCAGTATAAAACGAAATAATTTCCTTTTATTATAAAAAAACTTACGTCATTTGTGAAAAATAGGTATTTTGTCCGGATTTACCCCAACTGACCCTATTTTAATTAATATTATGCTTAAATCCATAATTTGATACAAATATGTAACATTTTAAATAAAAAACTGATGATTTTTTTTCAAAATGAGTTTTCTCAAAAACGGCTCGACAAGTTATGGGCTATAAATTTTTTACACATTATTTAGAATGCAAATAACCCAAATCAGCAAAAAAAAGGGATGTGCAAAGACTTTATATTCAAAGTTGATTCAAGACCACCGTGATATATATATATATATCCCTATAGTTTGTAAGTCTGAAAATATTAAGTTTAGGAAATAGTTGACAATTAATGAATGTTTTAGTTTTATTTTGACTTTTAAGAAATGTAAAAGGAAATTTTTTTTAATAAACAAATAAATTTTTTTAACTGTAGGTTATATTATATTAAAATAAACTGATTTAGAACATGTGCAGTACTAGAATCCAAAAATAAACGTTTATTTTAAAAGAAAACCTAATTTTTAAAAAACTTTTGTTTTCATTTCTTAAAAGTCGAAATAAATCTAAAACTTTTATTCTTTGAAAACTTTTTTCTAAACTCAATATTTTCGGACTTATAAGCTACTGAATAAAGGTCTACAATTAAGGCTTTCAATTAAAAACCAGTCGGTCGCACAGTGGGGCAAATACCACTTTTCAGGGACAAAAATCTAGCGCTCTTACAATTTTTAACGGATTTTGTTAATTTTTTTTTAATAATCATGAGTTTCCGCAGTATACGATACGTCTGCTAATGATTTATTTGAACTAATTGTTTATTTATTTATTTAACAACAATGTAGACGAAAATTATTTTCTAACTTATTTGATAGACATTTAGTGTCCTATATTTGAATTTCACTTAAAATTGACATTCAGAGATGTAGTTAAACATAATTAATAAGTTTATACTCACTAGAATAGTAATAAAAAATGTTAATATTGTTATAAACAAGTTATATAAACAAATTTTTAGTTTGAGAAACGACTGCACTAGATTACGACGAAACTGATTACGTAAAGGTTTTTGAGGTCGCTGATCACGAATCTGAAGCTTGTTTTTAAAAATTCAAAATGGCGGATCTAATATGGCAAACGACATTTTTTATAAGCAATTCACTTTATTCGAAACTTGTTACAATGGGGTTTTTGTGACTGTTGATCACGAATTGGCTATTAGATTTTGAAAATTTAATAGCTGGTTTTTAATATATCAGAGAATTTTAAAAAAAATTTAAATTTGCATAATAAGGTTTTATGAATTAAATATTTTATAAAGCATGTTTTAATTTAAAAAAAATAATCAATAACAATGTATAATTAATTAGTTTTACATAAATTTTAATTTAGTGAATGGTATTATTCTAGGCATAAAAATATTTTTTCAATTTTTTAACAAAAAAATGTAATTGCTTTAATAGAAGTTACTAAAAGAAACTTAAATTAAATGAAACGAATGAGATTTAACTGTCATTAATTATTGAAATTTAAAAAAAACTTTTTTATAGCAATAACAGTTATTAAATTTATTCTTTCAACATTATTTTCTGTAGACATACAAGAAAATAGGCGCGTGACAGAATAGAACTTAGAAATATTTGTTTATTAAAAGGTAATTTAATTAAAATTGTAAAGTACACAGTATCAGTTTCTTTGAAAGATATGTAATAAGTTTATGTAGACTGTAAACATTTACAATTTTTAAAATTAACATATTTAAAAATATAAGTGAAATAATAGAAATGGTTGAAAAATTACAATATTTGTTTAATACATATAAAACGTTTATAATTCTAGTAAATTTAAAACTGCCTCATCAAGAACTTGACTTTTTTGAGAAGGTTGGATTCGAATGTAAGATATAAAAGGATCTGATTTACACAATAATTTCTTGAAAACATATTCGTAAGTTGCAGATCTAGAACATTTTCTAGAAGAATGTAATCTATAGTTTTTATAATCTTTATTTCTGGCTTCTTGTGCTTCTTCAGATAATTGTCCAAGAGGCAAAATAGCATTGTATTTTATTATACTTTCGCCATGAATTAGAACTTTCTGAACGGAAGAAGGCATGTAGAACCAATTATAATTGAGGGGCTGGATGCTATAATGTGTTACGCGCCATTCACTTAACATGGCGCGTAACACATTATAGCATCCAGCCCCTCAATTACTTACAAAAATTTGAGCTGTATCGCGTGTGTATTCACCAAACTTTCTTGCATCAATTCTTCTCCCACAAGACATAGTTTGAAGTATAATATAAAACCGTTTAATTAAGTCTTCATTTACACCAGTTATTTCGGAGGCACATGTAAAGTTAGAAAAGAATCTTCTTGCAGTATTTCCATCATTGCTATTACCACTACCTTGACGAGGTTTGTCTATTATTAAACCGAAATCTTCACGGAAACAAGTTTAAATATAATTTTTCTTAACTTCCTTTTCTTTTTTATTTTCTGCGGTAGTCGCTGACCATTTTTGAAATGAGGAGATATACGATATATGAAGAATCAACTCCATAAATCGGATACATGCATGTAAAGTAGAGAGTCCAAATCTGAATGTTCCAACTGTACCTTTGCACTTATGTCAGTTACTTCTATGTTCTCAGGGTAACATTCGTTTTTAGCTTTTACCATTTGCTTATATGTCGGAAACAGACTTATACTTTTTTCATGATATAGTTCCGAAGATACTCATATTTTTGTTTTGATAAATTTAAATCAAGCAATATTGCTAAAGTTTCATCGTTGGAATACGGATCCATACGCATATTTTCTTCTTCTAAATGCATATAAACGTCATCTAAGGTTTCTGGTAATATGAAGCGTAATTTTTTAATTACAGCAGCTTGTTTTATTTCGCCAATAGATCGTATTCAGCCACATTTCATTATTACTCAAAAATATATCTTTACTTCTTCCAGCTTTATTCCATCGTTCCTTAAATTGATGTATAAAATTTTATTAATCCACATTACAACACAAGTAAAGTTTTCTTCATAAATTGTCGAAAATTTTTCTTTAATGTACTTTTCTACAGTAGATATATGTTTTCCGTGTTCTATCATTGTGTCACATAATTCACGTTTATTAATATTTACGGAACCCATTTTACGTTTTTTCAAATATCAATTTATAAAACTATATTAAATTAATCTTTAAGAAACTTTACAACTGAACGTTCCTTAACTATTCAGAGGCTTTTATACTGCATTAATAGATAACATTCAGGATACTTGTTGGTTTGTAGTAAATTATTTTCACTATATAAAGTCATTCAAAACAAGTTAATGATTAAATCGTAATAATAAAACAAGTCTTAAAGGAAACGTGTGGTATACTATTTTTTATTCTTTAAAGACAATAGTTTAATATAATTAATCATTCAAAAAAATTTTTTAATTTTTGTTTACAATGAAACGGCTTTTTGAATTTTACAAAACCAATATTCGATTAGTATTTAGCAACCACAAAATCCCCCCTTGTAACAAGTTTCAAATAAAGTGAATTGCTTATAAAAAATGTCGTTTGCCATATTTGATCTGCTATTTTGAATTTTGAAAAACAAATAACAGATTCGTAATCAGCAATCACGAAAACCCCCCGAGTAACAAGTTTCATGTGATTTCAATTGTTTTTTAAAAATGTTATCCGCCATATTAGATCCGCCATTTTGAATTTTTAAAAACAAGCTTCAGATTTGTGATCAGCGACCTCAAAAACCCTTACGTAATCAGTTTCGTCGTAATCTAGGTCAGTCGTTTCTCAATCTAATAATTCGTTTATATAACTTGTTTATAACAATATTAACATTTTTTATTACCATTCTAGTGAGTATAAACTTATTAATTATGTTTAACTACATCTCTGAATGTCAATTTTAATTGAAATTCAAATTTAGGACACTAAATGTCTATCAAATAAGTTAGAAAATAATTTTCGTCTACATTGTTGTTAAATAAATAAACAATTAGTTTAAATAAATTATTAGCAGACGTATTGTATTCTGTGGTGTTGCGCGTGTCGTCCGAGCGTCCGACTGGTTCTTGAATTTATGTTATTAAAAATAATAAATGTTATTAAATAAATGTTAAAATCAAATGTTAAATTAAAATTATATTAATAAAATTAATAAATGTTATTAAAAGCCGAGTAATATTTAAAATGTCTCGAGCAATTAATATTTTGAGCGAAGCAACTTTTATTATATATCAGAGCAATTGTTACCACTTTGTATAGATTTTTAGTTTTTACTCGAAAAAGCAAACGCTATAAAACAAAATATCAGTTACACGCATATAATTATCCCTTTCCCATATATAAACGTAACATTACAGTACACTGTAAAAAAGGGAGTTAAATTTTAAATCCCCAGGGGATTCTATAAAAGTCGCACCCATTGGGGAGTTAATGTCAGGGGAGTTAAATAAAAGGAGTTACAATTTAACACCCAAATGCTAACTCCTTATGGAAAAAATAACTCGCGCGGGTGTTGAATAAAGGGAGTTAGAAATTAACTCTCGTTTGGAGTTGATTTTTAACTCGAAAAATTTAACTCCTGAGTCCGTTAACTCCCAAAATTTTTTACATTGTAATATTATAGTCATATTAAATTTCACTACTGTATTTACATTAAAAAAAATTTAATATTTTTTTACTGTCTGATAGGTAATAATATCCATTTATATTACTGTTACATGACAGTAACATTACTTTAACATTACATGCTTATAAAAAAATTGCAAAACAGTTCCCAAGCAGCACGTAAGGTTATAGTGACATCACTGTAATATTGCACTGGAGATTCGTAATATATACTTTAATATTACAGTAATCTTACTGAAATATCAAAATGCCCGCCTGGAGGTAATATTATGTTGTACAATTACGGTAAATTAATGGGAACATTAAGGTAATATTACCTCACAATGTTAAGGAATAAAAAATAAAATAAAATTACTAATAAAAAATAAAATAAAAAACAGGAATAAAAATATTTTTTTATAAATGTTACAGCAAATTGAATTTTGTGCAAGTTTTTAAACAAAATTTTATTTCTCCTAAATGAATGAACCGATTTAAATGAATCAAGCGGGCATATAATAAATGGGATAAAATAATTATACTTTCATTTAGAATTAGAGACTTCTTGAAGAGTTTTATTTTGAATAATTATTTAATTTTATAAAAAAATAATTTTTTTTACATGTTTTGCGTCTTTTAAATTTTTTTACGAAAATTCCAACATTAAATTAAAACTATATGAAATCAAAATTCTGAAATGGTATTTCAATAGTCAAAATTAAAATTGTTTTAAGATTGTTTAAATAAATATAAACGGAAAAATTATAAAATTAATAATTAATAGAAATTAGAAATATAATAAAATTGAGTAAATGAGAATTAAAATTTTCAGTTAAATTTAAAATGTGAGAAATTCAAAATAAGGTCGATAGAGTACAAATGTACTAGGACATTTAAAACCCATGAAAACAGCACAGCTGACTCATGGGCAAGGTTAAGAGAAGATAAGAAATTTTTATACTTTGAGAAATTTAGAAATTGTATAAAGACAAAATTAATTTTATGTTAAGTTCATACAAAATTTAATATAATGGTGATTTTTTTATTAAAATCGCATATTTTGTTTTATATAAGTAGTATGAATTTTTGTAATTAAAATTATATTATTAATTAATAAAATGAGTTTTAATAAATAAAATAGTAGTAAAATTTATATTAATAAATAGATAAAAATTAATAGAAATTATTGTTAAAAAATAAAGTTAATAAAAGTTTATTAGTTAAAGAATTATTTAAAATTAAATAAATGAAATAATTTCTATAGAAATAAATGATTGACAGCTAGACAATGGCATTGTTTTCGGGAAACGTTAGATCCGTTGGCGTCAAGAAAGAAAGAAAATATATCTGTATCTTCAATGGAAAATTTAAATATGATTGGCGAGAAAAATTAGACGCTTTCCGAAAAGTAGAGAGTGGGACAAAATTGACGGGCAGAAAATGCATGACAAAAATGAGCGTCCTTAAAGGGTAGGGGAAAGCTCTGAATTTTAGTCAATCAGAGAAAAAAAATACAACTCATACTAATCTAGATTTTGAAATTTACACAAAAATTACGAATCTAGGGGTGGATAGCGACTATATAAACCCTGAGAAAGTAAGCGTCGCTCTCTCAATCTTGAAGCAATTTACAAAGGTAATACACTTAATTAAATAATACCCAGGGGCTATTGAGAAAACTTTGTTCCACCTGGATAACACACATTTAACATCACAAACATACACATATAACACAAAACTGCAATATTTAGGGGCTATTGAGAAATCTTTGTTCCACCTGAATAATTACACTACAAACTTAACATAATCTTTCCTTAAAAAAAATATATATATATTGATTATTTAATCAAAATATATTTTAAAAATCTACAAAGTCAAGCCATGGTGAAGGTGTTGAGGGCTATTGAGAAATTTTTGTTCTACTTCATAATCTGAATCCTTAAGTGGTATAAAAAGCAAATCGTAAATTTGTTGAATATTCTTATGAGCTGCGTTCATATAGTAATAGGCTATATCGATGTGGCAGTTTAAAAGATTCAATAAATATTGAACCTAACCCACCAAACTATTATTTATAATAGGTAATAATTAATTCATTTTAATTAATTATTTAGTTAATTTTCCAGAGAAATAAATAGATTTTATTATGTGAGTTGAATACATTTTGATCATTTTTCGATATAATAATTTGTATTATATCCAAAATAAATCAAGATTTAGAAAAATCTATAATTTTAGAGAATATTTATTTATTGATAGAATAGTTAATTTAGGGTTTAGGGAAAACTTGACCTTGTTTATTAGGCAGGATTTGTAAGAATTAAATACTAAACTTTATTTAAATTTTGTTTATAGAATATCTAAACGGACAATCTAACTGAAAATTTCTAGCGTGAAAATTTATACACAAACCCAAGGTGAATGACTTCTATTTTTTTATTATTTTATATATGTATATATATGTATATATATATATTGAGTCAATTCATATAGACCATAGCAATTGAACTTACAAAATTATTTACTTACATAAACTATATCATAAGAAAATATTTCTTTATAGTTAAAATAAATTTTGTTAATTTAATTTTAATTTATTTATATTTTATAATTTTATCCAACGAAAGAAAGATAACAAAATTATCTTATTAAGTAGTGGATAATTTAGCATGAATAAAAGCTGAATTACCGAATAATTATTAAAGAAGATTCCTCTAATTTGGTTACAAAGCGACAAATTTTTTCAAAAATAAAATAAAATATTAAATATAAATGTGAATTACATGATTTCATTCATATATACTATTACTATATTTTGTCAAAACAAGATCTTATCTGTTAATATAGTTTGGCGCGTGCCTCATTGTCAGAGGATATTTAAATGGAAACAATGTCTTTTTAAATTTATACAAAAACATTCTTTCTATTCAGATTATATAAGAATATGAAATATTTCATACACATGTATAAGATATTTCTCATATAAGAAACACGTGGGTTTTCAGAAGTTTTCCGTGCAGTGGGCTTTTAAATCATAATAAAGGAAAAATATATAGATATATACTTCCCTCGGTCTGTTAACCAACACACGTATGTTTCAACTGGTACCCCTGGTTTTGTTTGCTTTCTATATGAAGTGACTGAAGTAAAATGGAAATTAAAAGATGAATGTAATTTATAAAATAAAAACATTTTGAACATTCGCAAAAAATTCTAATAATTTTAAATTAAACAAAAATTCGCGAAATATAAATAAATAAAAATTTATTTACAAGTTAATAATAAATAATAAATATATTTTTTATTAAAATGGAAGATAAACAAAATAAAGACACAAACACACAGGAAAGTGTAAAACCTCGTACATATGGGGAAAATTCAATCGAGAATAAAACAAATGCATATAAGTCAAAACAAAATAAAACTAAAAAACATAAAAATTGGGGATTTATTGATATTTTTGATGATGACGAATCAATTATTGAAGAAGTAGATGATAGCGAGGAAGAAGTAGATTTAAATGAAAAAGAACGGGAAATATTGAATAAAACTGAATGAGATTTTGACGAATTCATGTGTGATTTGGGCTTACAAGTTAAAAAAGTTAAAAAGGTTAAGGTATAGTTGCGATACAACAAAAAGGAAATTTTAGTAAATGCACAACAGATAGAGCGAAAATTAGACAGAAAATTGAGCAGAATGAGAGAGAAATTGAACAATTGAAAATTAAATTAGGTGAAAAAAAAGATACGAATGTTGAAATTAATAAAAGACAGTATGAAAATTTAAAACTTAATGTAGAAGAGACATTGAATGAGGTTACAGGGAAAATTGGTCAGATGGATAGTAAATTAAATAATTTACATTTGAAGACTTAATTCCATCACCTTTAGAAAACGAAATTGTTATGAAAATTGCTAGACATTTTAGTGAAAATATACAAACTGCTATTATAATTAGAGGAATTTAAAAAATAAATGATTTATTAGATTTATTAGAAAAATTCGATAGAGCAGGTCCAGTAAATTCTCAAAGAAATTTTTCATACAAAAACTCTAGCAATGATCAGAACAATTCAAGGAGTTGTTCTGAAAATTATAATCAACAACAAAATAATACGCAAAATTCACAACAACAAAATCAAATCCGTTATAAAAATAACCTGTATTTCAGACAATTTTTATGAAGAAAATATAGAAAATTTTGAAAAATGTGAAAAACTACCAATTGAAGGTATGAGTATTGTAGGTGCAACTGGGGCACGACCAATAAAAATAAAATTACAAATTCTAGAAAAATTCAAAATGTGTGGTTATGAAGGTCAATATGTATTTATAATTGTACCAAAATTAAATTGTAATTGTATAATTGGGGCTGATATGTTAAAAGTTTTAAAAACAAAAATTGATTTTAAAAAAGATATCATTCAAGTAATGAGAGGTGAAGAAATTTTAACTATGAAAATGCTCAATGAAAGCATAAATAAAATTAAAATAATTAAAGAAAATAATAATTAATTTGAAACTAAATTCGAAACTAATTTAGCAATTGAAAAAAATTTCGGAAAAGAAATTACAATTAAAAATAATATTGAAAAAATGATATCAATAAAGTAATAATTAATCATTTAAGTGGAATAGAATTTCATGAAGATAGTCCTGGGGTAATTAATGAAATTATAAATACAAAAACCTATGATGACACACAATTTAAATTCGATTTATCCGAAGAAGAAATAAAAGATAAAATTCAGAATGCACGTTGTTAAATCAAAATGAAAAAGAACGATTTTTCAAGCTTATTTCGCGTTATAAAAATGTATTTTCGAAAAAACCGGATAGAATTTCTGTATATGAACACAAGCTAGAAGTTGATGATACAAAACCATTTTTTAAAAAAGCATATTCGATTCCAATGAAACTCAGAGAAAGGGCAATTAAAGAATTAAATAAATTAATTAAATTAAATATTATTAAAAAAATGAATACTTCGTATGTGAATCCAATTTGTGTTACAATTAAAAAAGATGGTACTATAAGATTTTGTTTGGATGCGAGAAAAATGAATGAAGTATTGACTGATTGTTATGAACACGCAAAAAATATACTGGATTTATTTTCGAAGGAAAATGTTATGTTTTTAATGTTGTACCATTCGGTTTAAAAACTAGTACAAGTGCGATCGTAAGAGCATTAGATCAGGTATTATGCGGTATAGGCGATTTTGTGATCACTTTCATCGACGACATGCTGTGTACATCACAAAGTATCGATGAACATCTTTATCACTTAGAAAAATTATTTAATCGCTTAGAAAAGCATAATATGACCATCAATTTTCAAAAATCTCATTTTTTCGACCGGTAGTAAAATTTTTAGGACATATTTTAACAGCGAACGGGATAAAACCAGATCCGGATAAAATAAAATCAATCCATGATTATCCGAGACCGAGTTTAAAAGAATTGAGAGGATTTTTAGGTTTAATAAATTTTTATACAAAATTAACTAAAAATCATGCGGAAGAAGTTTTTCCTTTACTCCAATTATTAAAAACAGGAAATAAATGGGAATGGAATTCTTCTAAAGAAGAAGCTTTTAATCGGGTGAAATTTCTATTCTGTGAACATACAATTCTTAGTTACCCTGACTTATCTAAACCATTGTATTTACAAACAGATGCAAGCGACGTAGCGATAGGATCCGTGCTATACCAGTTAGACGAAGACGGACAACATTTACCTATAGTTTTCGCAAGCCGTACGTTAAAAGGAGCCGAGCTGACGTATTTTCCGACGGAGAAAGAATTACTTACGATCGTATGGAGTTTACTTAAATTTCGATCGTATATTCTGGGAACCCGCGTAATAATTAGAACGGACCATAAGGCATTATCTTTTGTAAAATCGTGTAAACTACTAAGCGGTAGAATAACGAGATGGACTTTAGCAATTCAGGATTTCAATTTCGATATTGAATATATTAAAGGAAAAAATAATACGGTTGCAGATGCGTTAAGTAGGGCACCCATTTTTAAAAAATCATGAATAGATATAGAATCACACGAGGGTAAATTAATTTTGTATAACTTAGCTAAAAAAACCGTCTTCTCAATTGCGAAATAAATTAAAAAATATTAAAGATTAACAAGAATCAGATTCGATTTTAAAACAGAAAATTGCAAATGTTAAAACAGGTAACAAAACGTTTTTCGATTAATAAAAATGTATTATATTTTATTGCGGGAGATAATAAAAAATTATGTATAACTAAAAGTTTAGTTAATGATTTAATTTACGAAACTTATGAAATGTATGTACACGTAGGACCACAACGGGTTTTTCGCATGTTAAATAAATATTTTTGTTATCCGCATTTTTTCTAGGTTATTAGGCATAGAATAGCAAGCTGTGACTCATGTAAAAAAAATAAAGTCTCAAATCAAACTAGTTATGCTGAAATGAGAAATTATGCACCTAAAAAACCGGGAGAAATTTTATCTATCGATTTTTACGGTTCTTTACTAGCTTCTAAAGGGGGTTTTAAATACATCTTATCAACTATAGATGCATTTAGCAAATTTGTAAAATTATACCCTATTAGAAAAATGACCACAAAAGCGCTAATTAACAAAATTTTTAATTATCATATTAAAGAATTTGAAAAACCAGAAAAAATTATTTCAGACCATGGAACACAATTTACTTCAGAGATATGGACTAACAAACTAAAAGAAGAAGGGATACAACCAGTGTTTTCATCTATAAGACATCCGCAGGGAAATATTGTGGAAAGAATTCACAGGGAATTATCAAGATTCTTCAGAACGTTAACTAACGGTGGACACAATTCATGGTGGAACTGGGTGAAAATCATCGAAGATTGCATCAATGAAACACACCATGAAACTACAGAGTTTACGCCAGTGGAGTTATATCTCAAGAAAAATTTCGCATAAATTATCTGAATTTAAAGTTGGAGATTTAGTTCTAATTACATTGCTTAATAAATCTGATAAAGAGAATAAGATCATCGCGAAATTTCTTCAATTCTATGAAGAACCTTACGAAATTAAAAAAAGTAATTCTAATCTAATCAATTACTAAGATCAAGCTGGATATTCCCAAAAGGGAAAGTTGGCACTTAGATTAAAGAATCCATTGTACCAAGCTCCAGCTTGCTCGCTTACAACAACCCATTAGAATCCTGTTCTTCTCCAGAAGTCCAGTATTTCCTCTATAGATAGTTTGCTTATCTGCATAGGGTCTATAATTGCTTAACCCCAGCTAGAAAGTCTGATCCTAGCTAATGCCGGGCATTTAGATAATATGTGAGACGACGTCTCGTCATTCGTCTCACACAGTCTGCACATAGGTGAGACTTTGTTTCCTATTTTATGCTGATGATAATTCAAAAGCCCATGTCCTGTAATGCCCGCCCAATACTTTTCATGTTCCCTTTGACCCATCTTTCAATGTCTCCCTTAACCAGACACGGCATTAATGCCACTGCTGGTTCAGGACCTAAAAATACCATTTCAGAACCTATTTTTGCCAAAACGTCCACCCTTTCATTGCCCCTGATTCCCGAGTGGCCCAGTACCCCGATCAACAAAAGTTTATTTACTGAACCTAACTCGTCTAGTACGCTACGGCATTCCCAGACAAGTTTCGATTCTATTGTGGGATTCTTTAGAGCCCTTAGGGCCGCCTGACCATCTACACAAATACTAATCCTTTTGCCCCTTGTCCCTTTATGAATGGACATTTGGACACAAGTTAAAATCGCGCAGACCTCGGTCTGCCAAACCGTGGCATATTGTCTTAGTGACTCAGCCACTTTAATGCAGCTAGTTTTTTGATATATTCCGAAGCCTGCACCGCAATCCATCTTGGAGCCGTCCGTGTACCACACCTCGTCCCCAAGTGGAAACCCCTTCTTCCAGTCTAATCTGGAAGGTATTATTACCTTGAAGCGAGGTTTAAATTTCACCCTCTTGATCATCCTATCTTGCACAATACTTAATTCTGGAATTGATAGGATTGAACGTGGGAGTTTAGTGTGTTTACCACTTGACTTCCACTTTCCCTACACGTTTAGCCTGCTCATAGTAAGGGCCACCTTTTTCACCGCAGTAATATATAGAGGTATTTCGGGCAGTATGAATCCCAATGCCGCTGTAGGCGTGGTCCTCATGGCGTCTGTAATACCCCTAAAAACCATTGCTTGCAGTTGGCCTAGTTTTTCTTTGACCGTGATCAATTGAGTCCTAGACCACCAAACCACCACCGCGTGAAGAAACCTAGGTTTTAGAATCATCTGATTGAGCCAATTGACCATATTGGGCCTTAGTCCCCATGATGACCCTATTGCCCTTCTACACGCCCAGAACGCAGTAGAGAATTTTCTATACTGATAATCGAAATGTTCTTTCCAACTCGGCTTTTTATCCAGGATTACTCCTAAGTATTTAGCCGATTTGGAAAAAGAAATCTCTTGTCCATAAAATACCGGCTTCTTTAAACTCGGTATCTTGTATTTCCTAGTGAAAACTACTATATTTGTTTTCTCTGGATTCACAGAAAGTCCAGTCTGATTGCACCAATTCTTGACAATCTTGAGTGCACTTTCCGTAAGCTCTAAAAGGGTCTCAATTGAGTGCCCTCTTATAATTATAAGGAAATCATCCTCATAGCTTTGCGTATAATATCCCTGGTTATTGAGTTTCCTAATCAACTCATCTGCCACTAAGCACCACAATAGAGGAGAGAGAACTCCTCCTTGTGGGCATCCTTTTGAGACGACGCCTATTAGCCTGGCCTCATCATATTCTGCTTCGAGAGCTCTCTTGGGAAGCATGCTGTCGGTCCATTTAATTAGTGGCTCGGGCACGCCTCGCTTTCTGGGTGCCCTGCAGATAGCTTCGCTAGAGGTGTTAGGGAAGGCACCTTCAATATGAAGAAAGGTACCCACCGCATAACCCCCCTGCCAATTTGCTCATCTATTCTACCTACTGCAGAGTGGAGGGCTGATTCTACTGAGAAACCTGCTCTATACGCATGTTTTCCCGAGTGCAACGGATAATCCCTCAGACACTCCTGTCTGATAAAATTATCCACCAGTTTTTCTAATGCCTTTAATATAAAGAAGGTTAGACTAATTGGTCTAAAGTCCTTTACAGCAGTATACCCTGTGCGACCGGCCTTCGGGATAAATACCACCCTCGTCTTTGTCCAGGACTCAGGTGTATAACCAAGAGCAATACATGCTCTCATGATTTTACACAGGGGTAATCTAATACAATCCAATCCTCTTTGTAAAAGTACCGGATATATACCGCCCCCCCTGAGGCTTTAAAATGTTTGAAAGAGCCTATTGCCCAATCAATACCCTCTGGAGTCACAACTCTGGCTGCAAGATTCCAGTGTTCCCGGTTTCTTCGGGCTCTACGTGGACCCCCGCCAGAGTCATGTAACGTTCTCTCCTCAAAGTCCGGGAAGTTAGCTTCCATAAGATACTTTAAGCAGTCTTTTTTATCCTGAGCATATTGCCTATTAGATAACTTAATGGTAGATAGTTTTGCCAAAGGGTCTTTAGCCAGTACTTTATGGAGTCTTGATGCTTCAGGTACTCTTTCGATTCCTTCACAAAAACTCCTCAAGCTAACACCCCGTGCTTTATATACCTCTTTCTTATAAGAATTACGAGCTGCATGGTAATTATCCCATGCTTGCTGATTCTTACGTTTCTTGGCTTTATTAAAAAGCTTTCTTACTGTTTGCCTGTGACCCTCCAAACAGGAACTCCACCACGTATTACTCCTGTTGGTGTCCACCTTTTTGGCTACACAGTTTCTCTTAAAGGAGCCGACAAACGAATCTCGCAGATATTCCGCTGCGAGTTCTAACTCTTCGTACGTTCCGTACGAGGTGGGGAAGTGATCCATGGAGACCTTGAGGTCCACAGTAAATGAGTCCTAATTAGTACTCCTAGGGTCACGTCTCCACTTATGTTCCCGATCTTTCGATTCCAGTCTGAATGTGATAAGTCTGTGGACCGAGAGTGAATCTTCGTCAGATACTTTTTAGTCCCTCACACCACCCCACACACACTTGGAGCAGATCGTAATATTTAATACCTCCCTCCTGTTAACAGTAACAAAGGTTGGCTCAATTCCTTGCTTTAAAATTTCTAAATCTGTATCTATCAGAAAATCTAGTAGATTTCTGCCCCTGTCGTTAATGTCGGTGCTACCCCAAACTACATGGTGCGCATTTGCATCACAACCTATTATCAAAGGGAGACGTTGCTGTTAACAAAATTCTACCAACTTTTCCACCTCTTTTGGTGGCGCAGGTTCTCCCTCCGAACCTGGAAAATGAGCGGAAGCTACTATAATCTCCCTTTTAATTCCGTTCGTCTCTGAATACTTAGCCTTTACAACAGCCAAGTCTCTAGTTGTCAATTCCAACAAAGGGAAAGCGTCTAGACCTTTATAGATCAGACACGCCCTTGGAACCGGTTTATGTGGTGAGCAAACTAGCTCTCCGCACCCATTTAGACCTCTCATTCTTCCCTTGAAAATCCAAGGTTCTTGAACAAAGGCTAAAGCTGTCTGCATCTTTGTCAAGCTCTTGGCTAAAATCCAAAGCACAGTTTACACTGCCGAGCTTGGAGAACCCCTATGTCGCTCTCCGGTACTTCTAACGCGAGAGTCCATCCCCCAGCCGAAGCTTGGTCCATCCTTCCCTCGCCACACGAATACACGCTCCAATTGGATGTATCTACCCCGGTATTTTGTCTTCCGAGGTTTCTAAGAATTAAGCCTGGTTCACCCTTGGACCGGGTACCCAGGCAACCACTCTTACCAGCTTGATTAGCTGGGACGGGTCCACCACCTTTAGGGTGAGGCCCCTTACCGCCTGTCCAAGTCTCGGTATACGGCTATTCAGCCATTCCCTCCATTCCCTCCACTTGGTCTCTCACCCTCAAGGGCAAGATCTCCCAAGTGTTGCCGAACCCTGTCTCCTGTTGCACGGTTGAGTCCCCTATGGTCCTCTCACCAGCAACAAGCGAATCACGCACTCCAGTTTTGCGATCCTCCAAAGGAAGCTCTGCAACACTTTTGTGCTCAGAATTTAAATTTAAATCTTGATTAGTAGTATCCATATTTGGTCCCACGAGAACAGAGGAAAGAAAGGTCCATCCTTAGAGAGCCTCAATCTAATGATAAGGCTAGTTACATCCAAGAGGTCGCCTGGTATCTTAGAGTCTCGTTTACGATACCTCCATTCAGAGCCCCCCCCATGGGGTCGGGGCGTCCAGAAGACGGGCCCCTCCTGTAACACAACCGCTCCCGAGCTTTACAAGAGCTAAGTTATGCCCAGCGATAGTCGTCCACCGTCCACCCCGCCCCCCGGAGGAACTCGAAGGATTTGATGACCCTGGTATCATTCATCCATGGGCACGAGTTCATCACGGATTGGGTGGTGAG
This sequence comes from Leptopilina myrica (nomen nudum), assembly GCA_032872475.1. Classification (NCBI taxonomy): domain Eukaryota; kingdom Metazoa; phylum Arthropoda; class Insecta; order Hymenoptera; family Figitidae; genus Leptopilina; species Leptopilina myrica (nomen nudum). The sequence goes on from CM065460.1 coordinate 18,881,822, forward strand.
ACTCGCGCCTCAATCACCATAGCACAGCCAAACGAGCCATGGAAGGGTTTCTTGTTGGTCAGACTCCCACCAACAGGAAATCTTCAGAATGAACCCGCGGTTAAGCCTCTGTTCATCCCGTCTCTCCCGATAACCTCTCGAAATTCTTGAGCGGTCGACAATATTGAAAATAGTGAAAATTAAATAAATAAGACATGTGACATTAAATAAATATAAAAAAAATGTAAACATACTGAATAATAAATAAACAATTAAAATAAATAAATCAAGTGAATAATAAAACAATAAATATAGTGTAAATAAATAAGTCGCAAAATTTTAAACAATTTTTAATAAACATTCAAATTATTTTTAAAATAATTTTGGAACTATAATGTTAATTAAATAAAAATTTCAAGTGTAAATAAAAGTAATATTGATTAGTAGTTGATATTTTGATCTCACCAATATCAACTTATACAAATATAAGAAGAGGAGAACACACATGAAGGTTACAGAGACACTAACAAGTAACATTATGGAACTGATAATGTCCGATTTTTATGAAACTTTGCATACGAGTTGTTCTTCGATAAATATTAAACACGTATATTTTTGTTTTTCCTCAAAAACAGTTTTCGGGGTAGAAATCACCTTTACAAATTCTTAAGGGTTGATTAAATTATTTTCTTTAAATTTGAACATTTATTGCGAAATTGGGTATCTAGGGGTTTTCGGGGTTGCTGATTACGAATCTGAAAGGTGTAAGGGTGATTTCTACCCCTAAAACTGTTTTTGGGGAAAAACAAAAACATACGTGTTTAAAATGTACCAAAGAACGTCTCATATTTCTTACAGAAACGCCAATATATTGTGTGTTACAAAATCTGATGAAAATCAGATATTTTTATATTTTTTTTCCGCCATATTGAATCCGCCATTTTGAATTTCTGAAATCTGATTTCAGATTCGTAATCAGCAACCCCGAAAACCCCTAGATACCCAATTTCGCAATAAATGTTCAAATTTAAAGAAAATACTTTAATCAACCCTTAAGAATTTGTAAGGGTGATTTCTACCCCTAAAACTGTTTTTGGAGAAAAACAAAAATATACGTGTTTAATATTTATTGAAGAACAACTCGTATGCAAAGTTTCATAAAAATCGGACATTATCAGTTCCATAATGTTACTTGTAAGTGTTAGTTCGCGTTAAATTTAAAATAATATATAAGTTATTTAGCATGCATAAAAAAATAAAAGTTGTAAATATAGTTAAAATGAAATAAAAAAAATATATAATAATTAATATTATAAAAAAAATAATATAAGTAGGAAAAGAATAATATAATAAAAAAATATGTATATGATCAAAAGAAATAGAATTTAAAAATACAGAATTAAAGCATGTAATTGTATATATATAAAAAAAAATTTCTTATAAAATTGTAAATAAGAAATTAGTATATAAGGTATGAATGGATAAAATTTTGAATTTTTCAATTTTCTTTCATCTGTTGATTTCAAGGGTATTTTCATATATGATATTGACAAATATTGAATTTAAAAATATTTAATATCTAAAAGTTTCAGTAATATAGAGAGTAAAGTGTCGAAATTTTAAAAGTAAGGTTAGTACGATTTTATCTGTCAAGTGGGTGTTTGTTCGCTAAGTGTCGTGCATTAATTTTGGAATATTTAAAGGAGGTATTTATATTAAGTTATTTATAAAATAAATATTAAATATTTTTAGCTAAAATATTTTTTTAATTTAAGATGAAAGAATAAGCTCTTTAAAAAAAAGAAATGTTAAATAAAATATAAATATATTACAACTATTACAACTCGTGTTGATCGTGCTCTTTCTTATATTTAAAATTTCTATAATTTCGCTGTCTTGTTTTCCCCTCGTGTATATTCCCTCCATAGGTGCATTGATGTTTAGAGTTTGACTAATAGTTTAGTGCAAACATTTTTCTTTGTTGGTTTTGTGATTCATATTGCTTCTTCACGTGTGTAAAAAAAATGTCTGACTCGGAAATGAAGTCCATGTTAGACAAGTTATTGAAAACTGTGGAGGAGCTGAAAAGCTCACAAAACGATACACGAGCGGAGGTGCGAGAGTCCTGTGGAATTTCTAAAAATATCAAGGCTGAAATGGAAAATTTTTCACATAAAGTGAGTAGCTTGGAATCGAGTTTGGTAAGAATTATACACAAGGAGAGATCCAATAATATTATTATCTTTGGTGCGAAGTTTGAGGAAGGTCGTTTGGACTTGCAAAGCTTCATCATGGCGCTGTTCAGGAAAGTTGATTTGGACATTCCAGAGATAGCGGTTGCTGATGTTTTTAAACTAGGCAAAAACAAAAATAATTGCCCGATCGTGGTCAAGTTCATTGCGCCTCGTTGGGTTAAACACGTGTTCACCAAGGTTACCGAATTGAAGGGACTCAATATAGTAATAGCAAACGACCGTTCAAGACAAGAGAGGGAGGCGAGGAGAGACTTAAGAGCTCAGAAAGTAAGGTTGAAAGAAGTGGGGTATCAAACCAAAATTATTAGAAATAGAATATATATTGGAGAAAAAGAAATTGCCCTCGAGGAACTCGATTCATTATTGGCTGCTAAAAAGAAGCGTAAATTTGAGGAGGAGTCGGATGAACCTCAAGATACAGTTACGGGCATTTCGAAGAATAAAAAGCGATGCCTTACCAATCGGGATCTTCTCATGCTAGATAAGAACAACCAGAGTATAAAGAACTTTCTTCTAAAGGATGCAGATAGTCGCCCTGGAGAAAACTCTCAACAGGGTGATCAAAAGAAGCCCGCCTAGGAAAACGAATCCTTTATTGAGACTGTGGAGGAATCACCGCAGATTCTTCTCTGTAACATAGTTTTTTGGAATATCCATAGAATGTCGAATCTAGTGGATCTTAAAAAAAACAATTGGTCAAATGGACATCCTATGCATATATGAGACGTGGGTGTAGGATCCCAATTTTTACCTGCGTAGCTTCTCCAGGGATTTTCAGCTCTTCTACAACGTGGCGTAGAGAGAGAGGCTTCTAGAGGCAGAGTGAGTGGGGGTATCCTCATTGCGTTACATAAGGGTATTTATTCCGCCAATCCTTTGTATTCTAACCGCAATTTTATTTTTATAAGGGTGAGGTCTGGATCCCTTGATTATATTTTAGGAACCGTCAATGTTTCACCTGTTTTAAATATTCTTTTTTTGACGACTTAGAAAGAGCGCTGATGTCAATTAAAGATTTATTTCCACATTTACCTTTAATAAAAGGAGGTGATTTTAATTGCAGAATAGGAGTTTTGAATCAGCTGGAAGATAGTATATTTTTAAATTGTAATAATTTTTACGCACAAAGATCCTCGTCGGATAATTTTTTAAGCTACAAGAGAAAAAAACTAGAATCATTTATGGGAGACAATAGGTTCTGCGTGTTGAATGGTAGGGCGGGAGGAGATTCTCCTGCACAGATGACAGTCAGCGTATAGGCTCTAGCGTTATCGACCTGGTGTGGCTGACTCCAAATAGTTTTTTCTTCTTGCACGATTTGTATGTCTTATCAACTTTGACATTGTCAGACCATTTACCCGTTGCTCTTTCATGTAAAATGGATATGAATTTCTACGAAATTGCAAATTCCCGAGTAACGGTACCTAGACTTTTATTTTGCAAAGACAAAGCTTCGGATTATGTAAATAGAATGAGATGGAGAAATGAGATTGCGTGCGAAGACGATGGAATAGATGAGTTAAACGACAATATGATAGATTTAATAGTAGTTACAGCGAGAGAGTTAAGCATGGTTCAGGTAGTGCGAGAGAATTAGGTAATAAATAGAAAAAGCAAACCCTGGTTCGATAGAGAGTGTAGGGATGGTAGGTGGGGAGTTATCTCCGCCTACAAGAGGTCGGTGTAAACGGGAGGTGGGGACAATAGTCGCTTGATTTACACAGAAGCAAGAAATAAATACTATATACTTTTACGAGAGAAGAGATTAACGTATGAAAAGAGTATTGTAGATAGGATTGCTCGCGCACATAATTCATCGGAATTTTGGGAGATAATTAATTCAAAACGAACAAAACCTTTTAACTCAAATTCAATTGATAAGGATACGTAGTACCGGTGCCTCCTTAATTGGTTCCCGGTTATGTCGAATAACTATGTCATTATATATAAACAAACACACCCACTTCTGGACGAATATATTTCGATACAAGATTTGCAATTAAGCCTTAAAAAAAGTAAAGCAAATAAGGCACCAGGAGACGATATGGTAAATTATAGTTTTTTTAAATACTTGCCGGAAAATTGGCTTTGCTATTTACAGCATTTATATAATCGAATTATGGAAACTGAAAGAGTTCCGTCTTCATGGGGTAAATTGACTACTTTAATGTTTCACAAGAAGGGAGATATGACGAACCCAGATAATTATCGACCGATCACACTTATAAATAACATCGCAAAAATCTTTACCCAGATCCTAGCGGATAGATTAAACACATGGTGCGATTCCCGGGGCGCGATACCCGAAATCTAGTCGGGATTCAGAAGGGGCAGAGGATACATGGACAACCTTTTTACTTTACTTGCGTTAATTCAAATTCACCTAAGGTGATTCGAAGGGGATTGTCTATGCAACCTTTGTGGATTTCAGGGGCGCTTTTCCCTTAGTCCCACATGACCGGCTTTGGAGAAAATTATTCAAGATGGGGGTTAGCTCGAAATTTATAAATATAGTTAGAGCTTTCTATGAGAACGCTTTTGCATGTGTGCGCACTGATCAGGGTAATACCGACTTTGTCCGGGTAACGCAGGGCCTGCTACAGGTGGAAGTCTTAAGCCCTAACCTGTTTTCTCTTTATTTAAGTGACATGGAAAAATTCCTACTTGATAAGGGGTGTAGGGGTCTAGCAATTAATAGCCTTTTAGAGGTTTTGTTGCTGGCCTATGCGGACGATCTGGTTTTGCTGTCGGATTCACCCGTAAAATTAAATAAAAAACTTTTGGCTCTGGATCTTTACTGTAATAAAAAGTGGCTTGAAGATTAACTTCAGTAAAACTAAAATAGTAATTTTCGAAAATGGCACGGACAGCAAAATCAGATCCATAAAAAGCTTTAAATTGGGTGAAGAGAGAATAGAAGTGACAGGCAATTATGAGTATCTGGGAGTCATTTTTGATAGAAAATGTAACTTCGAGGAAGCTACGAATAAATTTGTATGCTCAGGAAAGGTGGCGACGAGCTCAACGTTAAATATTATCAATAGTATTAAGCATATGAGAGATTGCTGGAGAGCCTGGTCAGTAGCATTCTGTTTTATGGTGTTCAGGTTTGGGGACAGACATGCCAGGATTCCTTAGAGAGAGTTCAGCTGGGTTTTTGGAAGTCACTACTGTACCTACCGCGCTGCACGCCGAACTACGCGGTAAGACAGGAATCTGGTAGACTACCAGTTTCGTGTTTAATTCTCGCAAAGACACTGTCTTGGATCGAAGGAAAATGATAATTTGGGAAAATGATAGTCTGGAAGGGATAGTTAAAAACCTTGGCAGAATCTTGTCTAGATATTCAGATTGTATGATGTTAAGGGACAGGGTTGCAAGATGTCGCTCTAGGAGCCTGCAGGTCTGGCCCCAATTAACGATTACTCCGAGTGCACAGCCTTACCTCTCTGGTCATTTGGATCTATTGTACAAAAGAGGTCTGGCTCAGTTTCGTCTAGCAAATATTTATTCGAAGTTTGTTTATATCAATGGAGCGAGATTTAAAATCTTTAACAGGGAACAGTGTATGTTTTGTATGTCGCGCTGTATAGACCTGAACCATGTTCTAAACGTATGCCCTAAATATAGTGAGATTAAAAAAAAATTTTCCTGGGCTCAGACTTGTGCGAAGAGCAGGGAAGATTTTGGTTAAGAATATTGTCTGCTTCGAACGTATCAGATTGTAAAAACTTTTTAAAAATGATTATAGAAATATTAAATTTGTCACAGACTCGTAAATACTAGTGAAAGGTTATGTGTAATTACGAATTGTATAATGACTCCTATTTTTTGTAATAGACAGTTTGTCTTAATAAAGGAATATATAAATGAGAATGTAAAAAAAAAATTTTAGAAAATGAAAGTTAAAATGACGGATCAAGGTAGAATACTATAATTAGATAATTAGATATTAAATTAAAAAAATAATAAAGTTTATCAAACTTTTGTATTTATTTAATAAACAATTCTTAACTACATAAAAAATTAAATTTACTAATATTCTATTAAAGAAACACGAATTATTATAGCTAGGTCATTTAGCATATTCGATTTAGATTAGATTATATGTTTCACGTCTGTTTTATTATTTTCTTTAAAATGATAATAGAAAGAAAAAATAGTTGCCCCACTTAGATGAATAGAAAATCTGCTCTTAAATAATTTTTCAATAGAGAATTATTAGAAAATAATTTATTTTCGACTCTACCAATATATTAACCTTATTTATTACCTCATGTAATGAATCGATTTTCATTGCGTCTAAATTAGAAATATTTTTATTCTCTTCACCATAATGTAACTCCTTAAAAATAAAAGAAGAAATCAATAAATGTTTTAAAACTATTTAATGAAAGGAAAAAGAATTTAAATGTTTAAAAACTTACAAGTTGAATAACCTCTAAATCGCATAGTATTAAATTAATTTTTGCATATATGTCATTAATTTTTTGCTCGACACGTCCTGATTGATTCAGTTTTTAATTTTTTTTTCCACTTTTTAATTTATTAATTCTTTTCATTAATATTTTTGCATTTACTAAATTTGCATCTTTCTTATCCAAAATCTATTAAAATTTAGTAAAATATACATTGTATTCATTATTTTATTTAATGTCTACTTCGTATAATATTATTTATTCAACCTTATGATTCTGATGTTCTTCGGCATCGTGCATTTCAATACTTTTGTCAGCTTTTCTCTTCAGACCCTGACGTTTAGAGCCTTGCTGTTTCTGTTCACTATGCATAGATGATGATGATGATGATTGCTGATTTTTTATAACTGTTCTTTTTTTAAAAGACTCCAACTTTTGTTGTAAAACTTTTTCATTTGCTAAATATTATTAAAAAAGTTAAGTTATTAAAATCAATTAAAATAAAGTTGAGAAAGAGAATAACTGGAAATATATTTGTATTTTCATAAGTAGTAAGAAAAATAGTATTATGGCAATATAATTCTTAAAAAAGAAGTGGAAGGAATAGTTACACGAAAGAAAAATAATTTTTCCACTGAAAATTTTTGGTCGTAATGCTTTGTCTGGGTATCCAAATTCAACAAAACTTCCAACTTCAATATGCTTTTGGTTAGGGTTAACTTGAATGGATTCTTTCTCTACTAAACAAACCCAGTAATCGCCGCCTTTATTCTGACCTTCAATAATATACTGCTCTTCCATTTTCAAATTGACTGTAAATCCTGAAGAAATAATTGCAAATTTTTTTTACTTTGTCATATATTGTCTTATATAACATAAAGTAAAATATATTAATTTTTAAATCTAAATGGTCTTTTATTCCACTTGTATTTTAGTAAAATTCTGTAAGCAAGGAATTTTCAGATATAAAAATTTGACTGCAATAGTTCGCTTTTATCTTAGATAAACTTTTTGAATATTAATTGTCTTTTTTATAAGTAAATATTAATAGAATTCAAAATAGAATATTTTAAGTCTTTAAATTAACCGCTTTTTATAAATAAACAGTACACAATGTACTTTTTTAATTTTATTAAAGTATTTATTATTTTCCAATTAACATTATTGTTTTAATAATAAATTATAATACAGTATGTAAGAATATTATTTAAAAAATTAAATATAATTCCAAATAATTTTAATAATTAAAATATGTAAAATATATATTACAAATAAAGCATATATTTATATGCAAACATAAATGCAAAATTCAGAAACAAAAAACTTTGTTTCACTTATTTAACTTTTGTAACCAAATTTAAGAAAATTATCTGTATTTTCGTCAATAAATGTTAACAACATAGATGAATATAGTTTCCATAGAAACATAATGTCAAATTGTATAAAATAAGACAATTTAAAGTTGAGCGCATATTTATTATTTTTAATTATTTTTAATGATCGTTTTGTGAAAGATGCTTTAAGAGCAGAATTAAACAATAAAATAATTTACAATAGTGAAAATTGGCATAATGGATAATGATTCCGACTCTGAAGAAAAAATTGATTTCGATGTAAATGACGAAAGTGAGGATGAGAGCAATGTCGACGAGTTTACCATGGATGAAGAAGTTAATTAAAATTCAAATCTGAAAAATCTTTCTCTAGAATAATAGATATTTAGTTTTGTTTTTGACTAATTTCTCAATGACAATATTTTAAATAAAAATAATTCAAAAAACAAGTTGTAGTAATTTACAATAAATATTCTGTTAAGTTTTTAAGAACTTTGACTTTGCAAGATGTTTTCAAAGTGACGATTTTTCTCAGTTAATATCCCAATTATCATAAACATAATACGCGTAAATCCTAATAATTTAAAAAAACAATTTTTTATAGAACTCCAGTAAACGAATTGAAGATAGGCGATTCTTCTGAAGAAGATATTTCTATTGCGGAAATGGTTGCTGATGATACAGAATTTGATCAAAATTTTGGATGTGCAAATGAACTAGAATTTAATATTGATGAGGTATATTTTTTATTCATTTTTTTAAAAATTCAAACATTTTTTTATAAAAAAGACTTTTAATTCATTTTTTAAGTCAGCAACAATAAATTAGGGTGGACGTTTTGGCAAAAATAGGTTCTGAAACGGTATTTTTAGGTCCTGAACCAGCAGTGGCATTATTGGGTTTAGTGCCAAACAAACAAGTTAATTTATCAAATTATCACTACATTTTCAGGTTTCTTGAAACAGTCAAATCTCTATTTTTAACCTTCTTAACTCTAATCGAAAATTAAATTGGTATGTTTTTTAATTGTTTCTTCATCTTGAATCAATCCGCAATACCAGTATACATAAAAGTTTTTGTTTTGTACGGTAGTATTTTAACTAGTATATTTATTAACTGGCATATCTTAAAAAAGTTTCAATAACAATTTTCAATAAACTATTAGTATCCTTATTAAAATGCAAAACAATAATTGAACAAATTTGTACTACCAGAGTTCCAGTAATGAAACTGATATTGCTGATCCTGTTGCCATGGATAATTCACATGAAGATGAAGAAAACGTTTACAATGATGACGAAGATGAAATTGATGAAATTTGTCAAATGGAAGACACAGAAGACTCATCTTCAGAAGTTGAATTACATTTAGATGACCTAAACGAATCTGAACATGAAACGTATCTTAAACAACCATTATATGAGAACAGTATACATAATGTTCGTGAAACCATAACTGATTTACTCAAAATCTTTTGTGAAAATGCTCTAACTAAAAAAAGTCTTAAGGATATATTAAAAATGATGAATCGAATATTACCAAAACCAAATAATCTTCCTAAAACTTTTCACTTTTTGATGAAAATTTTAAATAAAATCATGCCTTCACACAAAGATGCTTTAATAAAACATAGATTTTGTGACGAATGTGATGCATATTTAGGTCGCTGGATTTCAGAACCAACAATAAAAGAGTGCAATATTTGTCATAGTTGCAACATAAATGGTATGTTTATGGAATACGATATTGGAATACAATTAAAGGATGCTTTTGAAGACAGGAAATTGGATAAATTATTCGATGATTTTGAGGAAACAATAAGAAATAGAAATCCAAACTACATTTATGACGTTGTAGATGGGGAAGAATTTAAAAAACTTAAAGTAACAATTGCTAATGAAAAGTTTGATGTTATTCTCTAGTGGAACACTGATGGTGCTCCAGTAGAAAAAAGTTCTAATGCTCAAATTTAGCCAATTCAGGCTCAAATATTAAACATTGATCCAATCCGTAGAAGAAGTTTCCAAATTAATTGTGGATTATAGTATAGTACAAAAAAGAAGCCTGTCATGAATACAATATTAAACCATTCGCCGATTCAATGATAAAACTGTATGATAATGGGATTGTTTGGAAACAAAAATCTTCAGGAATTATATACACTAGTAGAGTATTTGCTCCTGTTGTGACCTTAGATTCACCGGCTAAAGCTGGAGTGCTAAACGCAATGCTTTATAATGGGGAATTCGGATGTTCTTATTAAAAGGTGTAGGGTTAATGTTAATAACACTTTGGACTAGTACTTCAAATTGGAAAAAACCTTTCTACATTAAAAAAGAAAAAGAAATGAAATTGATAAGAGTCTTGTACAAATTTTTCCGCCAGATGAAGTTACTAGAACCCCGCGTACATTGGCCAATTTAACCTTTTGGAAAGCATCAGAATTAAAATACTTCATTCTCATCTATTCCCCTATTTTATTAAAATATCGATTGGCAACAAAATATTACGACCATTACATCATGCTTGTGTATGCGATCAATAGACTATTAAAATAAAAATTTTTGAAATATGATATTGACTTAGCTGACACATTACTGTTTCTCTTTGTCCTCGAAATGCAACATCTATACGGTAAACGATATATGACCTCTAATGTTCATAATCTTCGTCATTTGGCACCTAGAGTACCTTTGTGGGGTCCACTGTTTTCATCATCAACCTTTTCATATGAAGATGGAAACGGTTATCTGAAACGCATAAAACACGGACCAAATATAGTTGACGTTGAAATATTTAATACAATAAAGCTTTTAAATGCGTATCAAATTTTAAAGCACATGGATTCATACGGATGTCAAGAAAATAACATTCATATTCAATCTATTGGTGCATCTCAAATTCGTGAAGTAAACATAAATAAAATTTTTGCTTTACAAAATGCAAATTTAGGACACCTAATAATTGATCAAAGTAAACTGACAAATGTTTACAATAAGGTAAAGGTGGGGAAAGTAATTTACACTTCAGAAATTTACACAAGACAAAAGAAACACAATAATAGTTATGTGGCTTGGAACGATAATTCTTCTTTTGGTATAATAAAGTTCTTTGTTTTTGAACTAAATAATAATTCGTTATATGCAGTTATTCAAGAAAGTATGATTGTAAACGATCCTAAGAAAATTATTACTCACAAGGAAACAAATGTAACGCTTGATTACCTTAAACCAGTCCGTAAAACTTATGTTATATCAATTATTCCTGTACAAAAAATTGAAAACAAATTAATATGCGTTGAAGATTATTTATGTAAATTACCAAATTTATGTGAAAATAAATTGTAGCAAAAGCATTACTGGAGACACAAATTGCAGATTTAAAAAACTACATTATATTATTAGACGACATTGAATTTAAAAAATATAGCAAAGTATTATATATATATGGGTGATTCTCCGCGTAGTGCACAATTCAATGTCCCTCGTATTTTTTAAGAAATTAGTTGCACATATTGCAATGAATTAAATGAGAAAATCTAATTTCTGTGTTTACAAACAAAAGCCAATAGTCGTTTACATTTAAAAATTTATAATTTTGCTTTAAAAGCTGTTTTAAGGTACCAAAACGTCATGGTCTGGCCTGTCCCCAGTACGATGTATCTAAAAAAATTGTTATTTTTAATAAAATACAGTAATTAATCTAAAAACTATTAATAGTTTCGTATTGTTTATGAACTTGCGAAAAAAATTTATTTGAAACAATTTTTTTTATGTTAATTCTTGTCCCTCGTTTTTGCGTCATGGTCTGGCCTTTTTATAAAATTGTATTATTTACATAAAAATCAAATCGAAACTTTACTCAATATTAGAAAAACGCAACAACAAACTCTCCTAAGTAAATTACTAAGAGTGAAACTAATTTCAGAATTAATTGTTTAATTTTTTACACATTAAAAGCACCAAACTTGCATAGGGAATCACAGAATCGTCATGGTCTGGCTTCACATAATTCTCAATAAAATAAATAATTATTAATATTTTACGTCAATTAAAGTGTAGTAGTATTAGATCAGTGAATATAAATGACGTAAATATGAAACAGAATGAAAATCGCAAATAAATTGTTTAAAAAATAACTTTTTCTTGAGCGTCATGGTCTGGCCTTCTTGTCATGGTACGGCTTTTCTGTATTAAACAGCGTGTAACAACAGAGTGAACTGAATAACACCAACAGAGTGAAGTAAAGCAAATTGTTTTAATCGTTGAAGTTTAGGAATGTAATAAATAATTATATAAATTTCCATAAATTACCGCATAATTTTTCATAAATTACCGCATAAATTACCATAAATTTCCCAAAAAAATTTTTTTAAATTTTAATTCCATTTTATAATCTACTCTTAATTACAGCATAAATTTCCATAAATTACCGGATAAATTTCCATAAATTTCCCAAAAAAATTTTTTTTAATTTTAATTCCATTTTATAATCTACTCTTAATTACAGCATAAATTTCCATAAATCTCTATATAAATTTCCATAAATTACCGGATAAATTTCCATAAATTCCCGAAAAATTTTTTTTTTAAACTTTGACAAAAAAAGAATCTTAAACAACCTTCCTAATTTTTCGTGTAGAATTGATTAGCATACATAGTTTTTCAAAAAATGTTACTGTTTTCATAATTTGTTTAAACAATAATTGTTAAACAATTGTAATTTGCAAAATAACATATACAGATAATTATTATTCCATTTGCCTGTAAATATAACAGGTGCTTTCATTTTACTATGGCTGAATAGTATAGCCGCAAAATATATACGCAGATATATAAAAATTATTTGTTTAAAAAATAGAAAAATTATAAATATTTTGTCCGGCCCATCATTGATACTTCATTCATAAACACTATATTTGAAGATTCTATATCGACTTTTACTTAATGTGAAAAAAAAAATTAGTAATAGTAATAACTAAATCGTGCGCTACGTTGAGAATAACCAATATGTATATATAACAACTATTCCAGAAAAAATCGCCATTTTCTTAGTTACTAAGCGTTAAAATGTTAATTTTAATGTATACTGTTGTTTGTCATAGTTTTAGTAGTCTAAAGTTTGGTCTAAATTTAATGAAGAAGTTAAAATACAATTGTAAATTTTATTCAAATTATTAATTTTTACATTTTCATATTATTTGCGATCTGCGGAAAAAATGATTTTATATGTAATCAATGAAAGTTATTATATATATATAATGGAAATGAATGTACACTGTAAGAATAAGTTTTTAAACCCAATTCAAATGAACAGTAAAATAAAATAAAAAATATTTTAATTTTTAAAAAAATTGTATAAATTTTTTCTATCTACCAAAAAAAAATATCGTGAAAGCACTTGGATATTAGATTGTCCAATTTCATCGTCCGCATATTTCAAAATGTTGATTTTACAAAAAACTACTCAAGGAAAATTTCCAAAAACACCTAGACATCAGGTCAGCCATTTTTTTCGACTGCGTATTTCTAAATGTCCTTTTGATAATAATCTTCTATAAGAAGTTGTCCAGAAAATACTTGGACATCATGTTGACCATTTTTATTGTCCGCGTGTTTAAAAATATCAATTTATCACAAGACTTCTTGAGGAAGACGTTCATAAAACATCCTGACGTCAGATTGATCATTTTGACCATTTATGTGTTTCAAGACATCGATTTAACATTAACTTCTCAAGTTGTTAATTTTTCTCATAAGGATAATCACAAATTTATTAGTTTTCACTAAATAATTGTTGTCTCTAGTCTTTTAAACGACCAGATTTACTACAGAATATCTGCAGACTTTCAGCATACTGTTTGCAGACAGGAGTCTGCATAAAGTCTGCGGAATGTCTGCAGACTTTCTGCAGATTTTTTTACTTGGGCTTACTGATATAGTACCAAGAGAAAATAATGTATGGGATAAAGAAGCAATTCAGAGATTTACTAATTTTATGAGAAATAGGACATTTATTTTTTTTTAAATTCGAGAAAGGTCATCTTTTAGATGGGGAATATTGAATAAAAGGTGGTCTGTAGATGACTCGTTAATTGAAAAAAATTTAGCAATGTTAAAACCTAACACAAGGGGATTATATTTAAATTTCAACGAAATAGTTGAAGATTTAGATGATGGAAGTGAGGTTGATGATAATGATATAAATTGAGATATGAATGATGACGCATTGTTTGAGAATGATCGTTTTCCTTCTCATAGACCACTAGGAGTATAGATATAATTTTTTTTGAGTAAAAGGGATTGTGAAAGTTTATAAACAAATAAATTTACTTTTTAAATTAAAAGAAATTTATTGGTTTAGTGGGGCATTGGGTCTATATACTTGATAATTTTTTTTATTCAATGTTAAAAAGAAATTTTTTTTTGTTATTGTAAATTTTGCCTATTAAAATTTATTTTTTTAAACAAATAATGACAAAAATAATCGTCCTTAAAGGGTAGGGAAAAGTTCTGAATTTTAGTCAATCAGAGAAAAGAATATAACTCATACTAATCTAGATTTTGAAATTTACACAAAAATTACGAATCTGGGGGTGGATAGCGACTATATAAACCCTGAGAAAGTAAGCGTCGCTCTCTCAATCTTGAAGCAATTTTCAAAGGTAATACACTTAATTAAATAATACCCAGGGGCTATTGAGAAAACTTTGTTCCACCTGGATAACACACATTTAACATCACAAACATACACATATAACACAAAACTGCAATATTTAGGGGCTATTGAGAAATCTTTGTTTCACCTGAATAATTACACTACAAACTTAACATAATCTTTCCTTAAAATATATATATATATATATATATTGATTATTTAATCAAAATATATTTTAAAAATCTACAAAGTCAAGCCATGGTGAAGGTGTTGAGGGCTATTGAGAAATTTTTGTTCTACCTCATAATCTGAATCCTTAAGTGGTATAAAAAGCAAATCGTAAATTTGTTGAATATTCTTATGAGCTGCGTTCATATAGTAATAGGCTATATCGATGTGGCAGTTTGAAAGATTCAATAAATATTGAACCTAACCCACCAAACTATTATTTATAATAGGTAATAATTAATTCATTTTAATTAATTATTTAGTTAATTTTCCAGAGAAATAAATAGATTTTATTATGTGAGTTGAATAAATTTTGATCATTTTTCGATATAATAATTTGTATTATATCCAAAATAAATCAAGATTTAGAAAAATCTATAATTTTAGAGAATATTTATTTATTGATAGAATAGTTATTAGGGTTTAGGGAAAACTTGACCTTGTTTATTAGGCAGGATTTGTAAGAATTAAATACTAAACTTTATTTAAATTTTGTTTATAGAATATCTAAACGGACAATCTAACCGAAAATTCTAGTGTGAAAATTTATACACAAACCCAAGGTGAATGACTTTTATTTTTATTTATTATTATTTTATATATATATATATATATATATATATATATATATTGAGTCAATTCATATAGACCATACAAAATTATTTACTTACATAAACTATATTATAAGAAAAGATTTCTTTATAGTGAAAATAAATTGTGTTAATTTAATTTTAATTTATTTAAAATTTTATAATTTTATCCAACGAAAGAAAGATAACAAAATTATCTTATTAAGTAGTGGATAATTTAGAATAAATAAAAGCTGAACTACCGAATAATTATTGGAGAAGATTCCTCTAATTTAATTACAAAGCGACAAATTTTCTTAAAAATAAAGTATAATATTAAAAAGAAATTTGAATTACATGATTTCATTCATAAATACTATTACTATATGTTGTCAAAACAAGATCTTATCTGTACAATCAAAATTATATTGCAGCGGAGATGCGAGTTTAGTGTTTTTCTGAATTAAAACATTGTTTGTATCTACGAAATAAACAAAATACTGTCCACTGAGAAAACATTATACTTAAATGAAACACAAAAATAATGTTAGACGATTTTTTTAAATTGAAATTAGTTTGTAAGTTTAATCTGAATATATAGAAAATATCCACTGCATTGATTCAAAAGTATTATTTGTTTGAACAATTATATTTAATTTAAACATATTTTCTGTTACGGTTTAAACAAAAATTATGTTAAAAAATTTTATGTTTGAATCAAACTTAACAGTTAACTACAGATAATTTAAAATCAATCAGAATCTATGTTTGGTTTAAATATATAATCTTTTAAACTGAACCAGAAAATATGTTTGAATTAAACTTAAATATGTTTGACTGTATACCAAAGATATTTTAAGTTTGATTTAAACAAAATTTGTTTGAATCAAATATTTTTTTCTCAGTGTCCAGTTAACATTTATATAACCATAAAATTGATTAAAAACTAAGTATAGTCTTGTTGCACTATACATTTTGATTTCTAATAGTTTTAATTATGTTGATATTTTTATCAAATTTTTCAAAGGCGCAGAAAATTAAAAAAAATTGTTTATAACAAAGGGCTTTGGGGGTTAAGTATGCAAAAAATGCCCCCGCTTCTATTTTTCTTAAATTTGGTCCATATGTTACTATCCATATGACTATAACTTTCTGCAATTTTGAACTCAAAATTCGCTTTTTTGGGGGAGTTATGGAGGGAGAAAGCAAAATCAAAAAACTTATTTTTCCATGGTCATGCTATTTGTCACGTACGGTAATGCACATATATACATATGGGCCATATTAATGTGATAGGGTATAGCTAAATAAGTATGGAAAAAGTGACCCGAATATATTTTTCCCATTCATTCCTACCCACTTAAAAATAACTTTTTCAAATTTTTAACTTAAAATTTTGAGTTTTTTAGAACTTATGGAGGGGAAAAATCGAAAAACGCATTTTCCTTAAAAACTACTGTATGTATTTTAATCAGCTTTGGATATGTTGAAAAGACAATTAAAGAGATTCCAAAAATAATTTCAAATTTTTTTTTCAAAAAATTTCAAATAAAAGATTTGGACCGACATGATTTCAAGATGTGTCACGGTAAAAAACTCAAAAACCCTACCCGGAACATTTTTATGCCAAATTTGAGAAAAATAGAAGCGGGGGCATTTTTTGCATACTAAACCCCCTAAGACCTTTGTTAAATAATTACTTAAAAATAAACTCTTTTAAAAGTCTCTAATTCTAAACGAAAGTATATCTTATCCCCTTAATATTCAAGCTTGATTTATTTCAATGGGTTATTCATTTAGAAGAAATAAAATTTTGTTTAAAAAGTTGCAAAAAAATTCATTTAGCAATAACTATATGCCAACTATATGCTAAATGCACTAAACATATGTGTATGTGTTTAGTGCATATGTGTGAGTATACATGTGTATGTGTTTAGTGTATATATGCGAGTATACATGTGTAAGTGTTTAGTGTATATATGCGAGTATACATGTGTATGTATTGTGTGTATATGTGTGAGTATATATGTGAATGTGTTTAGTGCATATGAGTATACATGTGTATGTATTGTTTATATGTGTGTGAGTATACATGTTATACTACTGTATTTATGTATATATATATATATATGTATATCTATACATGTTGCCGATCGACGAACTGATGTATATCTATATATGTTGACTCGTTAAACGAAACGATTCAAAATCATGAAATACGTTTTTGACACTGAACAAAGAAAATTAATAACATTTTTTTATGTCAATCCTTAATCTTAATTAATGATTTATCGTTTTTAGAATAGTTTAAGCTATAATTCCTAAAAATTTGGTTAAAAACGATCAGTAACTTTATATTTTATAACGAGTTATAGTGAAAACTTTCAAATAAATTTAAGTTTCTAGAAAAAATAGTTTTTTGCGTTTAACTTGAAAAGAAAAAAAATACCAAATTTTTGATTTAAGAAAAAAGATGCACCTGAAAACCTATATATATATATATATAAGATGCGATTTTTGTCTGTACATTACTCAGAACTTAAAATTTTACACATAATTATTAGTTTTGAGCATCCAGGATTCCAAAAATGCCAATAAAAAATTTCGTGTATGTATGTATGTATGTGTGTATTTATTAGGGTATCCGTTATTTACCAAGTTGTTTATATTTCTTGCGACGCCCTCTAAATTATGAGTTTACAATCTAAAACAAAATGTCAGACCAAAAAAAACCCTTAATATTCACAATAAACCTTGCCCTAAAGACAATACACATTTCAATTTAAAATACATGGGATTTTGTTACTTTTTACAAATTATTTTTTTTTCGTTAAATAATTAATTTTACATGAATGAAAAATATATATTCTTATAGGAAATTTAACGCTCTAAAAAAAGTTTTCTTATTGTTACGTCAAAACGAGAAACCTTTTTAAAATATACCTAACGTTTCTCGTTTTAAATTAGTTTTAATATAGAATCTAATTTGGGATTAGGATAAGTCAATGAGCCTACTAAAAGTTGTGAGAGAATAATTTATTTAAAAACCAAGAAAGAAGAAAAGTATTGACAAAAGTACAATGAGTATAGTTCTAAATTATAAACCTTACTTTTAAGAATAACGATTACTGGTGTTGAATGATGTAGTGATATTATCTGGTAATCCGATCTTGAATGGTGTTGAGAGCTGGTCGCGAAGGGAGCCTTAAACTGTTGACCTTAATGTTCGTGTATTAGTACTCTTGTTTACACTACTTACACTTAAATTAAATTATTTTCAAATTGATATTTTTGAAAATAGTACAAATTTCTGAGGGGAAATAACTCTCTTTTAACCGTAGTACGTTTTCAAAGCAATACTTTGAAAATAATTTTAAAGTTCACTTTTAAAAAACCACTTTCAAAATAATTGTTAAGAATTAGATACATTTACATCTTCGTGTTTCTCTAAATTCTTAATACGATACTGTCATATATAGTTTCTTTTTCACTCCATAGAACTGCGAATGTAAATATACATTTTTCAGTTTCTTTTCTGCCTTCATATAGTATGGCACTACTAATACTTATAACCATGTACTGTATTAATTAAATAAACATATATTGTTCTACATTAAAACCCTTTTCTATTAATTCCAACATGGTAGCAGAGCGTGGTTGGTGATAATTGAGGTTAGTGGATTTTACTAGTTAACAGTGATTAAATAAAAGAAGATATTTAAGAGCACGTGGCAGGGTACATTTTCAAAAGAAAAATCATGGCGTACATGAAAGTAGACGATAGTATGATACTAATTTTTGATGGGTCCGAATATTCAAATTGAAAAAGAAGAATTCTAAAATTTTTAGAATTCAAAAAATGTATAGAAGTAGTAAAGATAGAACCGTTAAATATCTAAAAAGAAAAATTAAATTAAAGTCTCTCGAAGAAAACAATAATACAGAGAGAGAGAGAGAGAGAGAGAGAGAAAGAGAGAGAGAGGATAATACGTCATCAACCAATCAAGGTCAATCAAAGGAGTCACATGTTCAAGGAAACGTCATCATCGCAGAAGTAAAGAACTCCGAAGTAAACAGTAAGCCACAACAAAAATGCAATGAAATTAATTGGATTTTAGATTTAGATTAAATATCCTCTGTAAAAACGAACTACTTAAAGGTGTTCCCAAAAAAATTAAAACCGATTATATAAAATGTTCAATTTGCATTGAAAGCAAAATGAAAATCAACCCATCGAGAATAACAGAAAACGTGCTAAAGAAATCTTAGAAATTGTGCACACGGATTTAAATGGACCTCATTAGACTACTGGATATAAAAAACAAAAATACTTTTTAACGTTTCTCGATTATTATAGTAAATTGGCTAAAGTTTATACCATAAAATCAAAATCCGAAGTATACGATTGTTTTGTTGATTATACAAATTTAGTTGAAAACTTAACACGAAGATGTGATAACGGAAAAGAATATCTAAACGCGAATATTAATAAATTTATTAAAGAGAAAGGAATACATTTAAATCCGTGTCCACCACATATTCATGAATTAAACAGTACAGCTGAACGATATAATAGATCAATTATGGACACATCACGTTGTTTATTTGCAGAAGCTAAGGTTAGTAAAATTTACTGGCCCGAGATAGTTCAATCCGCTGCTTACCTAAAAAATAGAACCTTAGCTAACACTACTGAACTAAAAACTCCCTATGAAATATTTTTTTGCGAAAAACTAAATGTGAAATATTTAAAAATGTACGGAAGTCGAATTTTTTTACGAATACCTGAACAATTGAGAAAATCTAAATGGGATAAAAAAGCAATTCTTGGAGTACTGCTAGGATATACTAAAGTGGGATACAGGGTTTTAGCAAACAACAAAGTAATAACAGCAAGACACGTAGATATAATTGAGGAAAATGTAATACTTATAGGTTTCAATGAAAATGATAACGAAGACGAAAATACTAGCGAAAATAGTGAAAATGAGTCCTTTCAAAGCATCGAACATGATGATATTATAATAATGATTTTGTAAATAATTCAGTTTTTCTTAATTTTTGCGATGCGATAGTACCTAATTCATAACAAGAAGCGATAAATAGTAAGGATTCACAGAATTAGTTAAAAGCCATGGATAAAGAAATAGATAGTTTAAAATTAAATAAAACCTGGGAATTAGTCAAAAAACGAAAAAATAAAGAAATTATTGATGTCAAATGGATTTTTAAAAAGAAAAACGAAAATATTTTCAAAGCACGGGTCGTCGCTAGGGGATTTTAACAAACAGATTATATAAATAATATCTATTCACCCGTAGCAAAAATGCAAACTCTAAAAATGTTACTTTCTTTTAGTTGTCAAAACAAATTATCTATCGAACAAATGGATGTAGAAACCGCGTTTCTAAACGGAAAAATACTTACCGATACATATGTAAACCAACCACCAGGTTATAAAGATGACACGAGTAGAGTATGTAAACTTTTTTAAGCTTTATACGGTCTAAGAGAATGCTTCAACCAATTCATGAGCGAAATAAAATTTAAAAGAAGCGAGTACGATTATTGCCTATACATTAATTGCGAAAATGAAAATGCTATATATATATATATTAATATTTGTCGATAATATACTAATCTGTAGTAAAAAGAAAAACTTAATCTACGATGTTAAGAAAAAATTGTTTCAACGTTTTAGAATGAAAGATATAGGGAAAGTAGACAACTATATAGGAATTACTATTAATTATGATCAAAAAAATAATAAACTAACACTCAATCAGACCAAATACATCGAATCCTTAATTAAAAAATATAAATTAGAAAATTCAAAATGTTACGAAACACCTATGAAAACTAATTTAAAACTTGAAGGCTCAAATGAAATAAACACATCTATTCAATACAGAAACTTAATAGGCGAACTCCTCTATATCAGCACAGGTACAAGACCCGACATTACTTTTAGTGTAAATTATCTCAGTAGATATCAAAACTGTTATGACGAGACGCACTACAAATACGCCCTTCGAGTTCTAAAATATTTATATTTAACAAAAAATTTTAAACTCGCATTTACCAAAAATTGTAAAATAGATGTATTGGACTGTTTCGTCAACTCAGATTGGACAGGAGATACTGTAGATCGCAAATCCACATCAGGTTATATAATAAGACTTTTTGGCAATCCGATTCTATGGAAAACTCATAAACAAAACTCTGTAGTAAAATCTTCAACTTTTGCCGAATATGTAGCACTGTCTAAGTCGACTACAGAAGTTAAATTCATTACTGAAATGCTAAACGTAACATTTAAAGTTAAAATATCGAAACCTATAAAAA
Organism: Leptopilina myrica (nomen nudum); assembly: GCA_032872475.1. NCBI lineage: Eukaryota > Metazoa > Arthropoda > Insecta > Hymenoptera > Figitidae > Leptopilina > Leptopilina myrica (nomen nudum). The sequence continues at coordinate 18,903,607 of CM065460.1, forward strand.
TCTATGAAGATAATTTAGGAGCATTAACAATTGCAAAATTTGGTAAGTTCACAAAAAATTCAAAACATATCGAGGTTTAGTACCACTATGTCAACGAAAATTACAAAAATGGCCTAATAGATGTAATCAAAATCGAATCCGAAAACAACTTGGCCGACATATTTACCAAATCTCTTTGTAAAACAAATTTTGTTAAACTAAGAAATAAACTGAACCTAATGTAAAAGGAAACACAAATTAAAATGTATGGGAGCGTGTTGAGAATTAGATACATTTATTTCTTCGTGTTTCTCTAAATTCTTAATACGATAATGTCATATATAGTTCCTTTTTCTCTCTATAGAACTGCGAATGGCACTACTAAATCTTATAACTATGTAGGGGAGAGTAGGCTACATTGAACCAGCGTTAACAGTGAACCACTTTAATTTTCTAAGAAATGCCTGAGTGGAATTTTTTCTTATTTAATATATAAATTAGTATTACCGAAAGCGACTACGTCCAAAAATTTCGAGCACGTAGATTTATTATTTACAAAGAAAAACGAAAAAAACTGTTTTTCACGTACAAAACAAAAAATTTTGTGGAAATATAATGAATTTTTTTTATTCAAATAGGAAGTTTTAAAAATTAGTAAACTTGTGATTTATGTCGCTTAGGGTGTCAACTTCAATATTCCGATGTGATAAAGAATTTTAAGCATTACATAAATTTATTATAAACAATTTTTGTTGTGAATGTCATGTGAATGCAGTGAGTGCGGCATCATTGAACTACCCGAAAAAGCAATGAATTTTCAATTTTAAGAGTGGTAAAGTTGTCTGCTCTACTAATTAGTAAGAAAAATACTAGAAGACATGCTTTCATCACAATTGTGAACGAGATAAACTCAAACTGTCACTTTACCTACCTAACCTGACATCAAAATATATTAATCTCCTATATTAACAAATAATAACTCTTTAACAACAATTTTCTATTTTTTTGAGTGAAAAATAATATTTTTTACAATGTGTAAGTGGAAATATTATTTTTGAAGTAAATTGTAGTGTTTTATTAAAGGTGGTTCAATGTAGACACAGATTCTTCAAAATAAGAAAAGTGTAACTTGTTAGAAAAAATTAAATTTAATTATTTAATCATAATAATTTGTGTTTGTAACGTGTATATTAACTAAAGGAGTACTTCAGCTTAATGTTGATACAAAAACCTGATCAAAATTTGTGAAATTTAATTAGTTCTTGGACTTTAGAAAATACCCGGTTCAATGTAGCCTACCCTCCCCTACTGCATTAATTAAATAAACATATGAAGGGTGGCATGACAAAAGGGGTCAAGCAACAATTTCATGATTTTACAGGAGACAAAAATAAAACATTTAAAAATTTTCCTGGTCATTTCAGAAAAATCTAAAAAAACCGTTTCGAGATATTATTTCGCTTTACCAGTGGAAATACAATTTATGGAGATAAACCTACAGATTAGTGAGAAAAATAAGTAAAAGTGGACCATTTTGGGGTTACGTCAAATGCCCATATTTTTATTTAAAATTAATTGTTAAAAAATATACAGTTTAAAGAAAAACTGAAAAATTAGTTTGTTAATTTTGAATTGATGAATTAAATGCAAAACAGTTTGATTCAAAGAAGTTGTTTGTTTTCAAGAAAAATATAAATTAAATACTTATTTTTAAAAGTAAACAGTAATGACTAATAGACTAAATAGACATAAAATCTTCTAGCAAAATTTAATATTATATTTAATAATATTAAAAATAAGGAATATTATTAACCATATTAACCTATTCATAATAGTATTCATTTCTTTTGTTTTTTAACTGAATTGCATTGTAAGTAGAAATTTAGTCTTTTTTTAGTCTTATTTTCATTAAAAACGAGTTTAAAAAGACAATTTACAAAAAAATCCTTTTACAGAAATGTGTAAAAGAGTTTACTTGATTTGTTTATAAAAAAATATCAATTTCGAAAAATTGTGGCTTGACCCCTTTTGTCATGCCACCCTTCATATATTGTTCTACATTAAAACCCTTTTCTATCAATTCCAAATGTTCACCCTTTTTATATAAAAATTTCCTCATTAGACGAATGCTCGTAGCTACAAAATTCGTTTTGACCTTAATAGATTTCAGTGCGCAAGACATCGCTTCGACCTTGCATAGAGTTGAAGTCGCAAGACATCGCTTCGACTTTGCATGGAGTTGAGGTCGCAACTTTGTCTTTGATCCTCAGGCGTGGCGTGTGTACATATTAATAATCTGTATCTTCGATCTTGAATTTCTCGTAATCGTTATTCTTTCGACATTCTTTTAAAATACTATTCTTTCCCGGATTTGTAATAATGAACATAATTATAATATTCGTTAGAAAATATACTGAACATAATGCAAATGTAAAACATACATAAAATAGGAATTATAATATTCGTTACAAAATATACTGAACATAATGCAAATTTAAAACATACATTAAATAGGAATTATAATAGGGGAGACCGGGGCTAAAACGGACGAATTTGGTCTTTGACCAGAAAACTCATACAAAAACATAATTTTGCTAAAGTGTTATATACCGTTTTGATGCTTGTAGTTTTACCTACAAATCGCACTTGTTCGATTTAAAAAAAGTACAATAGCTTTAGAGATATATTGTTTCGAAGGTGACTACCTCAAAAACAAAAATCCGAAAATTGGTGGGGCTAAACCGGACACCCCATGGGGCTAAATCGGACACGGCCAATTAATTAAAGAAAGAGATACAAATTTTCTTTTTTTTGGTAAAAAAGTCAAATCAATTTTTCTTTTATTTATTAGTTCTATACGAAGAATATAATATAATATGTAAAATCGGTAATCATTCTAATATAAAATGAATAACAGTTTTCAGGCTTATCTGTTTGTAGCAACTCGCTTGCGAATTCGAGTTTTAAAATAAATTCTTTATTTATTTATAAAGTGGTTCTAAGCAAAGAATATAATATAAAATAGTTAATTAATATAAAATAAATTAAAGAATTCAAAGATTTGGTTGTTTTTAATCACGATGTCCGATTCAGCCCCACACTGTCATCTAATAATTAACCTGCAATATATTTATTCTTCTTAATGTTTTCCAATAAACTTTTTTTCTACTAAACTCAGTACACCTTGAGCTAAAAGAAAAATGGCCGTATGATATTTGCACTTTAATTTTAACGATAAAAACCCCAAAAAAATGAAGAAAAATTTTTTTTTACTTTTACCTCAAGAAATGTCATTTTTACATATTAACGGCAACTATTATTACAAGAAAATTGACACGTCCCTAAAACCTCATGCAGCATATGCATCACGAAATTGCGCGTTCATAGGCAATTTACACGATTTGAAATTCTTCACGGTTTCGGAAATATTTGACTCGTCCGGTTTAGCCCCGGTCTCCCCTATTCGTTAAAAAATATACTGAATATAATGCAAATTTAAAACACACATAAAATAATAATTAAAAGTACTGCATATTACATCATGATGAAATACATTATTTTAATAGAAGATATGCATTATCGATTAAATATAATATATGAAAATAAACACATACGTAAAAAATATATAGTTAAATTAAGTATATTAATATGAAATTACGGACGTATCATTATGATTCTTTGATAAATTATCTCCTTTAAGAGTTGTTTAAAGTTAAAGTTCAACACTGTAAATTTTAAGATTTTTGTACTTTTGCGGCAAAATTATTATGAAAAGATCCATATTAAATTATGCAGGCATTTCGACTATATAAATTGCGAATTATTTTCGCAATGACATATGTTATCCTACTCAAAAAATAATAAAATGCGTATTTTATTTAATTTTGAATAGGATTCTGTTTGCACTTTTTACAAATATTTTTAAAAAAGTTATTTTTAATTTTTTACTAAAAATTCAATAATTTCGCAACTTTTCAGGTTTCTATTTTCGTACCATCGCTTATTTTTTTTAATTTTAACTTCAGTTTGAAAAATCTTGTCAATAGTAAATATCATTTATAATTAACATTATGTCCGAAAAAGAATGTTAATTATCTATATGATAATGATGATGTTCGAAAATGTTATTTATCCCGGTTAGTTTATTTAAGACGTTGAAATTTTTTGAACGAATGTTAAAATTTTTTGTCATTAAAATTGAACATAACTTATTATAAGTAGGTAAGCTATAAATAGGTAATTTTTATTCTTAATATACAAAAACATACAAAATGGTATTTTTATGTTAAATACTACACACGAGTATCAATAAATCCTAAAAATAAAGAGAGAAAAAAGATGACCTTTTTAGAATTTTTTTTTAAATTGAAATTGTATCACTTGTTTTTTATTATTTTTTATTTTGCGTAATTTTACAGTAAAGACTATATAAAAGGAAAAAATGAGCCCCAAGAGCAACAAAAAATATATAAATTATGCAATTTTATAGAAGAAAATACAAAAATGTAATTTTTTGCTAAAATCTTAAAATATTCGTAAAAAGTGCAAACAGAATCCTATTCAAAATTAAATAAAATACGCATTTTATTATTTTTTGAGTAGAATAACATATGTCATTGCGAAAATAATTCGCAATTTATATAGTCGAAATGCCTGCATAATTTAATATGGATCCTTTCATAATAATTTTGCCGTAAAAGTACAAAAATCTTAAAATTTACAGTGTTGAACTTTAACTTTAAATAACTCTTAAAGGAGATAATTTATCAAAAAATAATAACAAAACTTTTTTTAGAGCGTTAAATTTCCTATAAGAATATATATTTTTCATTTATGTAAAATAAAATATTTAACGAAAAAAAAATTAATTTGTAAAAGGTAGCAAAATCCCGTGTATTTTAAATTGAAAATGTATTGTCTTTGGGGCAAGGTTTATTGTGAATATTAAGGGTTTATTTTGGTCTGACATTTTGTTTTAGGTGGTGAACTAATAGTTTAGGGGGCGTCGCAAGAAATATAAACAACTTGGTGAATAACGGACACCCTAGTATTTATGCATGTTTGTATGCACACTGAAAGAAATAATTCGCTGGTACAGCTAGAATTATGTCTAGTTTTCCCATAAGGTATAGGTAATAACCTGATACCGGCTACTGACATAAATTATAGGTAAATCAGCTATACTGATCGGAGCGTTACACATACATATGCCAACTTCAACACACCAATGTGTAACATAACCTATATGGATTGCTAGTTTAAACCAAAACCACCAAACATACACGTTTGTCTGTTCTTTCCAAAGCCTTTCTTTCAGTGCATGTATGTCGGTATGTCACAGAATCTTTGTTCGCGAATCACTTAAAAACGGTTTTACCGTTTGAAACCAAAGTTTGCAGAATAGTTGATCTTAGTCCATGGAAGGTTTTTTAATTTACAGATTTGAAAAATATTAATTAGAAAGGGAGATATTCAATTTTTTCAAAAAATTCAATAATTTTTAAATTTTAACTTTTTTTAAAATGCTTTTAAACTTTGTATAATTGAGTATAACATGTTATTTAATCACATTCTAGAATAGATTTGCTAAAACAAATGTCCTATAACTTAGATGAAAGTATAAACATGATTTTAAAAAAATTCAAAAAATCGCAAAAATCCAAATTTTATATTTTTTAATTAACTGCTTTTAAACTATCTATAATTAAGTATTACATGTTCTTTAGTCACATTTTAGCATAATGTTGCAAAAAAAAGTGTCCTATAACTAAGATTTAAGTATAAAAATGTTTTCAAAAAATTATAAAGTTTACATTTTTTAATGAATTGCTTTTAAACTCTGTATAATTGAATAATACATGTTATTTAGTCACGTTTTAGCATAATTTTACACAAAAAATAGTATCACTAAGATGTAAGTATAAAAATATTTTCAATATGAATAATCGAAATAATTCTAATTGTTATTAATTACTATCAAGCTTAATTCAGTAGTATTTTTGGGATCATTGATTAAGATTGTGACATCAAAATAATGCAATTCATAATTATTTATCCAGTTCATTCATAATATTCTTTAATTAAAAGAACTTTAGAAATTCTAAAAATTGACAATCACATTCTCTATATTTTTCCTGTAATCTACGAGTGAAAATACGTATCTGTACCAAATTTGAGCTGTCTAGGTCAAATATTTTAGCCGCTAGGGGAGGACACGATTTGGCTACGGACACAAGAGTCTCACCAATAGGGTTCCGTCGGTACACCAGAGGTGAACGGAACGCTAAAAATATTAATTCATAGCTTTAAAATTATTTTTAAAATATGGAAAATGGAGATTTTTTATGATAAAATTCATACTACAGAAATTCAAGAATACCTGTGAAACGATACTTGCATTATGCTACTGGAGAAAAACTTAGATAGTAAAATGTTTTGTTATTTTAATTCTAGGTTCAACTATTATGGATATTTTGAGCATTGTAAAGCATTGTAAACTGGAAAAACGGGGAAAATGCAGCAATTTAATTTAATCGGGAAAAATTATGAATTCAGCTTGCAATATAGGTCTTATTTTAGATTTAAGCAATTATGATACAATTAGTTCGAATTTGACTTTACTATAACTCCAAAAACTGATGGAAATTTTGGATTAACTTAGATTACTATAATTAAATTTCTACAAATAATTGACAGACATTGTTTTCTGCATTTTAATTAATAAAAAATTAATTAATAAATTAATAAATAATTTGATGATAAAAAGTTAATCACTGTTTTAAAATAGTAATATTTTTATAATGAAATAGTTAATGGTAGCTAATTATTATTTCTTTAGTCAAATTGAATTCCCCACTATTTCCTATTTTTCGAGACTGGTAGACACACTATTGAATGTATCTGTAGAAACTAAAACCCGTCGAAGACGGGTACGACAGCTAGTTTCTTATAAGAAAGTGATTTAAAAAAATGTTTTTGTTTGAAGATAATTTTTAGGTGTCAGGGGCCCACTAAAAATGCTGTCAGAATTTTATGCGTGATTTTACTATCCGGCGGCTCACATGTATATTCACATATATCCATACAACACATACAAATGTATACTTATACATATACACACAACACATACTTATGTATACTCACACATGTACATACATAACAAAAACTTGTACTCTCATACATATACATTTAATACGTACACATGTAAATTTTTAAAAAAAGTTTTTGGGAATGAAGTAAGGATGCACGGAAAAGAATTTCTTGGATAATCTACAGGATTTCCTACGCCATCTATGATGGAACTCTTTACATTATTGCTGCAGAAAGTATGAACTGTCCTTATATATGAATCTGAATTTTATTTCACTGCTTCTGAGAAAGATTCAAATTAATGAAAAATATTTGTACAAAATAAACAAGGAAGCAAGCAATCAGAAAGAAAATAAGCAAGTAAGAAAGTAAGCAAATAATAATGTAAGCAAGGAAGCAAAAAGAAAATAGGCAATAATAAAAGTAGGCAAATAATAAAAGAAGGAAGTAAAAAAGAAGTAACCCGTGCAGAAATTTTAGTAAGGCACTGATCAGGCTCTGATAGGGGTAAATATGTCCCTGGTCAGGCAATCCAATCTGAGCAACATCTAAAACGAAACGACTAACATAATCATGGCTAGATAGGATGATTCATTGTAGGGCCCTGATTTGGTTTTTCAAATATTCACTTCTAAAAGTATCAAATTATTTATGCATTTCAATAACAGAATAGTATATTTCTTAACGAGTGTGAGCAGTTGCCAATTTTTGAATGAGAACTTTTTACTCGAACTCGTTACGAACGATGATTTTCATAACAAGGTGCAAAAAAGTGCCCTTTTTAGCACCGCGTTATGAAAATATGTTTTCTTTTCAATATTAGTTTAAATATTTATTAATTTTAAACAAACCTAATATGGTAATTAAACCTCCTATTAATAGAAAAACTATTAAAACCTGAATTTTTATTAAATAAATAATAATAAAAATTAATTATTTTGTACTATATTATCTGTGGTTTACTTGTTATTATCATATTGTGATATTATCATATTTTTTGGAAAACATTTTTTATAATAACTGTTGGCATATGAGCGATTCCATGTTGAGTGATCAAGGTGGGCAAGAATTTTTTTCCAATCGTACCAAAACTTGAAGCTTTTGTAGTATTAATTGATAGTAATTTTTTCTAAAAATATTTTTTTACCTAATTGAATATTTTCCGAGGGGGAGAAGGTTATTGTTTAGGGTATTTCGGTACAATGTTTATTTCAATAATTTTTTACTTTCAAACAATTAAACATAAGATTTTGGCAAAGTATAGTTTCGAAAGGTTTTTTCATGCTCTTTCGATTGGAAATAAGTATTTTGAAAAGAAAATGTTTTGACCTAAAAAAATTAAAAATTAAATTTTTGGAAGGAAAGATACGATTTTTTTAAACAAAAACTGAGGTTTTTTTACTGAACGGGCACGGAAAATTTTTTTCTAGAGTTATTTAGAAACTTATTTAAGAACTAAGGATATGGAAATAAAACAAGAAATGCTACAAAACCGTAGATTGAAATATTATTTTAAGTTGTTCGCGGATAACTGTAGTAAATTTCTGGACTACTTGTTGAATTTTCTTGAAAAAGTCCTGAACTGGTTTAAAAATATAAAAATGTAAAATTAACGAAAAAAATTTGCCCGCATGAGTAGTTGAACTTGAGACTCAAGATCTCTCCACCATATGCTACTCGGCTGCAGGGACGCGTTACGATATTTTAGTTTTAGATCGTATTTAAAGCGTTTAAAGCCAAGTGGCACTGAATACCTATTGGTCACGCTACGTCTTGTTTCTTAAATACTTCGAGACTTTTTCAGCGCGTAGTGACTGAAGAATTCAGTCGCAGCGTCAAGAACAATTATTTCTAAGCCATTAGAAAAACACCTGAAAATTCTTGAATGAATTTTGAACTTTTCTATAAAAAGTTCTGAATTTTTCCCATATCCTGAGTTCTTGAATAAATTTCGTAATAACTCTTAAAAAAAGTTTTTCCGTGGAGCTGTAAACCGAGTTTAAAGAAAATAAAGTCATTGGTACTTGGCTATTTTGTAGTTTTTCAAAATTTAAAATGGCGTTAAATTTTTTCAAACTTTAAATAACATTGTGATCGACAGTAAACCACGTACATCTGTTGTCACTCTTTTATCCCCTTTTTCTTCAAACTGGCTATGTTGTTTATGGATATCTCCAAAGAAACATGGACCATAAAAATATTGATTTAACATTTGTTTAAAAAATATTTTTGCTTTTTCATAAAACCTTATATAAAAAGCCTAAATATTTTTTAAATAATTTTAAAAATAGCTGAAGTGCGTAATAAAGACTTTGAAGCTTCTTCAGCATACTATGTTGCTACAAAAGTCCAAAAATTCACTAAATGTATGTCAATGGGCTGAATTAGTTTATCAACTGCAATCACAAATATATGATGAGAATGTAATCCTTAAAATCACAGTAACTTAAAGAAAAAAAGTCTCATGAAATATACAAAACCGCTCAATAACTTATGCCCACCTCACAGCTATTGAAGGATCTACAAAAAGTTTTGTATTTTGTTTACTATTGATGTTACAAAGCTCAAAAGATACTATTTGAAAGCTCATTTCCTCAGCTTTAACACCACAAAAAAATTATCGTATAACAATTTCAAAAAAGGCGTTTTAAAGATGATAAAACTAGCTTTCCATTGGTACATCTGACATTAAATTGTGATAATTTCCAATCAAAAAGTATTACATTAAATACATTTAAAATATTGTTTTGCAATAACATTATTTACTCATTAACTAAATTAGTTTTTTAATTTCGATTTTTTTGAAGTGTTAAAGCTGAAAAAATGAGCTTTTAAATAGTATTTTTTGAGCTTTGTAACATCAATAGTAAACAAAATACAAAACTTCTTGTAAATCCTTCAATCGCTGTAGGGTAGGCAAAAGTTATTAAGCAGCACTGAATAATAGGAATAGAAAAAAAACGTTTTTTCAATATATATTTATATATTATATTACAATATAATATAAATTATAACATATTATATATATTTATATTTTACAATCCTAATATCTTTGGCAATATATCTTATCTTTGGTATTAAATTATAATAAGTTATGAAAATAAAGTAAAAAAATTTCGTAGTGATAAAGCACAAAGTAAAGTACAAATCTAGGTGATTAACCGTGAGCGTATCTCGGCTCAATTTCAATGTCATCAACTATTTTCTGAATTGGTGTCACAATAGGTTTAAAGACACTGAATGTCTGTTTAATTTCATCTTTGTCCAATTTCATCAGTCTATGCTTTCGTCGAATAGCATCACTCGCTTTTGCAATTTGACCAAGAATTTCTTTTTGTTTTCGCAAATGTTTCCAGTGTGTAGAAGACATGTTGATAGACCAATGTCTTAAATGAAACTTTTTATAAAGTCTATCGTTTCTTTAATTTTATAAAACAATCAAAACATTTTCTATATCTACCTTCATTAATCTTTATACTGTCTTTATCAATCACTATAAAGACATGCTTATTTTTCCAACAAGAATGGCAGAGTTTTTTAAATTCCACAAATATCATAACGGTATTTACATGATTATCATAAATGTGTCTGAGATTCATTTCATCTTGTTTAAATAAAACTAGTAAATTAACATTGTCACGTATTAAATGTTTTGGAATGCGCGCATATGTTTGACATAAATAAAAGCAATCTACAGCTTTGTGTCGTCTCATAGCAAAAAAGCCTTCATATTATCTTGTTTTGTACATGTTGCGTCATCAAATATAAATATTGAGTTTGGTAACGCATTGTTTGTTTCAACAATATGCACATGTCCATTCAATGAAAAGTAGCCAACACCCTCTACTGGTTGAAAAATGTTTTCTAAACATTTGTAGTTTGGTTGATATAACGATTTTGAGTACACATAAACATTTTCAAATTTTAATCTATTGGGATGTATTAAAAGAGCAAGTAAAGCATTTGTCTTTCCACAATTTTATGGTCCACAAAATATCGCTCGTACACTATTTGGCAATAATTTACCATGACGATTATCTGTTTTTTTATTACAATCTCGAACAAGAGTGTCAAAATTATAGACTGGCAATTTAATCGATTGTGTCTCAAACTCCATTCTTATGATAACTGAGGTTACAACTATAAATACAAGGTTTTCAATAGTTTGAATGTCAGTTTACTTTAGACTCTTTTAACGTTTGCATGCAAATCTAATTATGACGTCCATGGTACTTTATAGCATTTGATTGCTGGGTCTAGTTTCTTGGAAATGGTTTGTGACTTGGTGTCGATTGTTAGCTCCTTCATGATTTGGGCACAATCCACGTTTGATTTTGGGTTCGATGGACTTTCATTAGACCCTACTGTAGAAGGCAATTAAGATAATTGAATATAAATGTAATATATAAATATGGGTGTAACTACAAAATAAATTAGTTTAAAGAAAAGTTCGAAAAAAGTAAGACGAGGTAGAGGTATTTTGAATAAAATTATCAACAAATTACCTTTCGAACTTCATATACCTGGCTGTCAATACTGTGGTCAAGGAACAAAATTGGCAAAAAGATTAGCATGAGGTGATCCAGAAATCAACCCGTTTGACGCCGCTTGTAAACAGCACAATATTTCTTATTCAAAGAATAAAGAAATTGTAGAAGCGAAAAACACAGCTGATCTGCTGATAAAGTACTTACTGATAAAGCTTGGCAACGTGTGTTTGCTCCTGACGCAAATTATAGTGAAAGCAATAACAAATGCAATGAAAGTTAAATCCAAATTTGGTATAGGAATCAAGTTAAATAAAAATATGAAGAAAAAGAGAGAACCTAAAAAATCAACGTTGAGGAAGATTGTAACCGCAACGAAAAATCTATGAAATTAGATACTAATGCACAGTCTACTATTAAATCAGCACTTGAAGGTGCACGTTTGGTAGATAAAAATGCTGGTGGCAGGTGAAAAATTAATAAACCTCGAGTTGTACCGATACCTTCTAAAGTGGGAGGATTTTACCTTTTCTTATTCCTTTGTGTGCGGGTTTAAGTACAACAGACGCTCTAGCAGGGGGAGCAGCTAGCATAGCAAAAGCTGTAATGATGCAAATTCTGCAAAACGTCAACTAGAGGAAAGTAAACGACATAATCAAACAATGGAATTTATTGCCTTAGGAAAAGGTCTCTTTCAAAACCATATAAAGCAGGACTAGGCCTTCATCTAAAACCCTACAAAGTAGGACAAGGATGCAAGTCAAAGAACTTGAAGAGAAGCTACCTCACCGAGCCCTAATCTACTTAGATTTACTTAAATTTGCAAAGCTTTCAAAAATTTTATATTTTCCAGGGGTTTTTATGAGCAATGAACTACCTGAGGGTGGATCTAGAGAATATGAATTTGCAATTATTAATCTAGATGATAAAGATTGTCCTGGTACACACTGGTGTGCATACATATATTGATCAAGTTTTGCATTTAATTTTAAAAAATAAAGGAATTAATTTTAGAATCAAACCAAACAATAATACTTTTGAAATGTACAGTTTATTGTGATAAAGAAATTAATTTTAAACCCAATGACTCTATAGGTAGTTTGTTAGGATTTTCTCCTCGGCAATTAAAAGGCTCAAGAATACCATGAGACTGATCAACCAGTATCAATCATTAAAATAAACTCATTAAGAGTAGAATGTAATATAACAACAGGAGCATAATCAATGGTGAAAAGTGCATACAATTAATGAATTTTTTACTATTGTTCCACTAGGATATAAAATAATGGAATTTCCAAATCACGTCATTTACTTGCCAGTCGCTGTCACGACAATAGACTATATTCAGTAGCGAATTGTAGACCAAGATGGAAACTTAGTTAATTTTCGAGAAGAAACTATAACAATAAGGCTTCATATTAAATCCCTTAAATAATGCGTATTGGTTTTAATAATACTGGTAGACACGAAAAATGATTCAAAGATCGGACAATTATATTCTTATATGATTTTTATCGCTGAACACGAATATGACCTCCATAAGTGCCCATCACGTCGAGATATTAAGAAAAATGGACTCAAAGTTTTAAAAAAACCCTATTTTTGGATCTATTGGTCTTTAAAAGGTTCATGCACAACAACCATACACCTCATCAACATACAACAATAGTGATGAAATACGCATCAAGGTACAAAATCAGAATCATTGTTTATTTCCAAGCAAAAGCTCGATTCACATCACTGGAAAACTTGTGAAACCTGATAAAACAGCTCTAGTGCGTACAAATTTAATTTATAATGTTAAATGTCATTTACTTAAAGAAGGAAAGTATAAACTTAATGGTGAAGAAATGAATAAAAATAGAAATGTAGGTCTTACAAGTTTAATGAAAAATTATATTTCTCTCGATGCTAGTCTAAATAAATTTCTTGAAAATGTTGGCTGGTTAGAATTTACGAATGAACCAACCTTAACAAATGCCCAAGCTTATTTTGATGTTTGTATTTCTTCAAGAATGATTTTTTGTTTTGCAGAAGATTGCAAAAAAGTTATCATTAACGCTAAACATGAACTTATTTTAATCAGACTAAGAAGGGATGGTAACGCATTGTTGCAAGTAGCACCTTTAACAGAGTTTAAAATTGTTATTAAAAAATTGAATAGTTATTACCATACATAAAATTATGTTTACAAATTTTCAAGTTTCTTACTATAGTAAAGACGTCAACTTTAGTTGACGTGGATTATTCAAAACAAAATGAGTCATTAAAAAATGGACCAGTTGATATCCGTCTAAAACTTGAATAAAAAAAAATGTTCCCGACAATACTTTAGCTTATTGCTTAGTTTTGCATGATCGCATGGTTGAATATAAACCAATCAGTGGAATTAAAAAAAAAAATTGTTTAACTTTAACCCTTTTGGCATGAAGTTTGAGGATCAAGGTCGAGAAAAATTTTTCTCCAATCGTAGCAAAACTTAGGGCTTTTGTAGTACTAATGGATAGTAATTTTTCGTAAAAATATTTTTTTACCTAGTCCAATATTTTCCGAGGGGGAGGGGTTAAATTTTGGTGTTTTTCAGTACAATGTTTATTTCAATAATTTTTTACTCTTAAACAATTAAACATACGAATTTGACAAAGTACATTTTGGAAAGGTTTTTTCATGCTCTTTCGATTGAAAATAAGCATTTTGAAAAAAAAATTTTTGACCAAAAAAATCAAAATTAAAAATAAATTTCAATTTTAGAGGGAGAGAGACCCGATTTTTTTAAAACAAAAGCTGAGCTTTTCCCTAAAAGGACATACAAATGATAAAGTGGGACTTTAATGTTTAAACATTGAAAAAAAGAATTTTCTCCTAAACGGAGCTAAAACACGGGGTTTGAGCGCTCCGGCGAGTAGAAAAATATTTTTTTCAATGTTTAAACATTCTAGTCCCACTTTATCATTTATATGTCCTTTTAGAAAAATACCTCAGCTTTCGTTTAAAAAAAATCGGGTCTTTCTCCCCCAAAAATTGAAATTTATTTTTCATTTTGATTTTTTTTGGTCAAAAAATTTTTTTTTTCAAAATGCTTATTTCCAATCGAAAGAGCACGAAAAAACCTTTCCAAAATGTACTTTGTCAAATTCGTATGTTTAATTGTTTAAGAGTAAAAAATTATTGAAATAAACATTACACCAAAAGACCCCTTGATCACTTGACATGAAATGCCCCATATATGGGCAATTCCACGTGAAATTTTTCTATGACATTTTAGAATCGGTTAAACATATTTTTTTCTCGTTCCTTATAGAAAAATGTATTTACATTTACAAATATTAAAAAAATATTTAAAAATTAAAAGTAAAAAAAATATATAGCTAAACTTTATTAATCTATCTCAAAGTATTTTCATTTTATGTCCGCAGGTGAGACCTACAATTTAAAAAAAATTAGTCCAAAAGCTCTTCATAATTTTGAGATATTTATGAAAATGTAATGTATACATACATATATACGGAATGATATTTTTTGAAAATGTCATTTTTGAACTCCTGAGTTCAAATAACATTAAGATATGTCAAAAAATCGAAGTCAAAAAATTTTGGTATTACAATACATCCACAACATGAGGAAGCAATTAATAAAATATTGTTTGAGTTACGGAATTTCAAAGTTTTGTCTTATTTTAAAATATGATTTCTTCGATTTAATATATTGATAAGTAAAATTAATCGAATTAAAACTGTGAATAATGATTTTTGAAAGTTTTTACAAGAGCTAAAAGTTGGAGTTAAAGGAAATTTGTTTTTTTTTAATTTGACCTTGAAATAAGTAATGATTAAAATAAAACATATGAGTCATTCTTTGTCAACGTTACCCCCCTGCTCGCCAAAAATAGTCTATGTTTAAATAATCAGTCATAGGCTTAAAAATTAGTTAAAAATAAATGCTTTTAAATGCCGAGTGGCAGTTTAAAAAATTTTAAAATGGCGGGTCCAATATGGTGGACGACATGTCTAAAATGCATGCGATTTTCATAAAACTAGTTACTCGGGGGTTTTTGGGGTCGCTGATTACAAATCTGAAGTCAGTTTTTGAAAATTCAAAATGGTGGATCCAACATGGCGACCAAATTAAAAAAATTTGTTGGATTTTCACTTCACTTGGTGTATAGGGGTTTTCGGGGTTGCTGATTACAAATTTGCAGTCAGATTTGAAAAATTCAATATGGCGGATCCAATACGGCGGTCATTTCTTCGAAAATTAATTTATTTTGCTTTAAAATGGGTACTCAGTGGTTTTTCGGGTCGCTGATTACAAATTTCAAATCAGACTTTTAAAATTTCTAACAACTTGTCCATTATTCTTGATGCAGTGAGAAGCGAAATACTGGGTGTTTTCGGCAAATGCTCGGATTATACTCCACATTACGTCAGTGGTGCTCACTTTAATTTTTGAATATGTCTTCTATTACTGTTTAAGTAACAAATTGTTAGTGGTTACTTCGGTAAGCTCTTAATTTTCATTGGTTCAAATATTGTGAATTTTCACAATGTATGAAATATCCCTTAGGTTCTAGAATAATTGCTTTAAAACCCAAACTTTTGTTTGGTAATTTCCTTCCATTATCAGGTATCAGTATCAGGTAACATTTATCTAGGGAATTTCAATGAAATTACCAAACAGAAGGTTGGGTTTTAAAACAATTTTTCTAGAACCTAAGGGATATTTCACAGATTGTGACAATTCATAATATTTGAACGAATGAAAATTAAGAGCTTACCGAAGTAACCAATTACAACGTGTTACTTAAACAGTAATAGAAGCCATATTCAAAAATTAAAGTGAGCACCACTGAAGTAAACTGGAGTATAATCCGAGCATTTGCCGAAAACACCCACTGTGACAGTGGGGAGACAAACTTCTCAACGGTTTTTCCGTGTAGGGAGGTATGAGAGTTATCAGCCCTAGAACGGTGGACTCGCCTGCTTTCGGACCAGGATCCCTAGTATCAAAATAATGGGGGAGAAAGTTAGAGACCATCTTCTAATTTTTCCTAGCTACTAACATATTCAGAAGGAAATATTCCTTTTCTTGTCAAAAAATTAAATTCATCGAGATTTTTTACAATACTTTTTAGTACTTTTTTTCTCATCGTTTTCAAGGTAGAAAGATAATTTGTCTAAACGGCTTGGCATAAATCTAAATTAATCAACAAATCTTAATACTACTTTTTGTGCCTTTGACATACTTTGAAAATGAAATGATTATTAAAGGATTTTTCATATATGTTCACGGTGGTCTTGAATCAACTTTGAATATAAAGTCTTTGCACATCCCTTTTTTTTGCTGATTTGGGTTATTTGCATTCTAAATAATGTGTAAAAAATTTATAGCCCATAACTTGTCGAGCCGTTTTTGAGAAAACTCATTTTGAAAAAAAATCATCAGTTTTTTATTTAAAATGTTACATATTTGTATCAAATTATGGATTTAAGCATAATATTAATTAAAATAGGGTCAGTTGGGGTAAATCCGGACAAAATACCTATTTTTCACAAATGACGTAAGTTTTTTTATAATAAAAGGAAATTATTTCGTTTTATACTGCATTAATTTCTGCCTTGAGTTCCCTAGATTAATTTTTTATTTTTTATAAAATTTTATATTTAATTTTTTACATTTTATTGTTCGGATTTACCCCAAGATTTAGAAAATTTCTTTAAATTTGCGGTAAATCCTGACAGCTTAGTTTCTAAGAAAGGTTTAAAATAAAGTTATCTTAAGTATACTACTCTATTAGGGGATAGAACAACTTGAAAAAAATTCATACTAGATGTACAAAAGTTGAATCAGTTAAGTGTTGTAGTATCATAAAAGTTAATCAATTAAAGATTCAAAAAGTAATAATCAAAAACATATATAGCTTTAACAAATTTTAATGGATTTTAATAAAACTTGATAAAGAAAAGTTTTTGGGATCATTGAATACGAATACAAAGTCAGATTTTTAAAATTCAAAATGCCGGATCCAATATGCCGGACTTTTTTAAAGATTAATCGAATTACACTACTTACACCACTTTTTAAAATGTAATAGAAGCTCTGTCCAGATTTACCCTAAGTTTTCAAATTATCCTGTTGACAATTGTCGAGATAAAATCATGGAAGTAGTCAGAATCTCTATTAAAGGATCTGAGCTTAAAATATTGACGTCGAACTGAATTTTTAATTTGTAAATTAAGATCCAACACCTTTTGTCCATATTTGCCCTCTGTCCGGATTTACCCCAACTGACCCTAATACTTTTCTTTAATTTTAAATAATGTAATATAACAATTTAAATAATATTTCTGACACAATAAGTCAGTTTTGTTTAAATATTACAATACATGTTAAGGCACATATTTTTGCCAATTTACGGAAATTATACCAGTTACTGTACAGAAAAAAATTAACGAAAAGGTTATATATAATAAATATAAAAACGGCTCGACCAGTTATGGGCTATAAATTTTTTACACATTATTTAGAGTGCAAATAACCCAAATCAGCAAAAAAAATGATGTGCTAAGACATTTCATTCAAAGTTGATTCAAGACCACCGTGTGTTGGTTTATAAAAAAAAAGATTGAACGATATTAACAATAAAACGTGAAAAAGTTTCATCGTTAATATCGTTCAATCTTTTTTTTAAATTAAGCAATTACCAAAAAAATTTAATAATTAACAAGTATATAAAAATATATCTTGTCGGGAAAACTGTACACGAACAATCATTTTTGTCGTTATGATTAGTTTTGTAATACGACCCTCCGCAACAATTCCATCGTTCACTTGACGAAGTGCAATTAGCGAACTCTTTTTTTTATTTTCAATGACCATTTCCTTGTTTACACTGAAACCCTTTGTTTAGAAGAGATTTTTTCCAGTAGTTTTATGCACAGACATTTCAAAAACGTCCTACAATCATTTTTAAAGATTAATTTTTTCTTGTCCGATGTGGTTTTTGCCTTCTTAAGCTCTACATTGACAGAAAAACTGTCTTTCAAATTAAGATTCGCCGCTACTCTCAAATATTCTAAAACATCGAGATCTATTTTAGCAATATTTCTGGACTTCTCGAGCACTTCTTTTTGTATAAATATCTTCATTAAATCCAAAACTATTCCCTGAAGCAAAAAAAGCAAGACGGCCATAGGCGCTTCCGTTTGAAATTCCGTTAAAAATGGTTCCAAAATGGAAGCTACATAGGCAAAAAAAGAAAGCTAAACGGCAAATAGTTTGTCCTCTAAACAATTTTTTAAAGTCTGGCAACTTTCAGCCTTGGTACTCTTCTCCTAATTGTTTTTAGAAACTCCGTATACATACTTTTTAGTGCTCGTTCAGCAGCCTCTCTGTTGCATAGCCATCTAACTTGGCAAAATTTGAGACCAAACTCTTCAGAACCGGAATATTTGGTATAATCGCTTATTCTCCCAGAGGAATCTTTAAATATATAAAATACTGCTCTTAAAATTTCAGTAATCCCTCATTTCGTAATCTGGCACCTTTCTTGAACGCATTAAAGAGCTTCCGATTTTTTATCAAAATTTAAGTCGATTTTCAGATCATTAACAAATTTTAGATTTACATTGGGACCATCAATGGAAATTTTTTTAAAAGCTTTAATAGCATGAAGGGTACGAGCGATGACTTAAAAGCATTCAAGAAATCAACATCCGTGCAGTGACCCAGAAACGATGACGTGTAGTATCGAAAGAAGTTTGATTTGTTTCATTATCCCAGAAGGCTATAGCAAAATCCATTTGCGTAGATTTAATACTTTTGTTAAAACTTTTGTCGAAATATATGACTATTGCGTCACTTTCGTTGGCCTTGATTAAAAGATTGTCAAAAAAATATGGTGCTAAACCATGAGTAATCACGTACGCCTTTTTTGCTCGACCTAACTGCATTCCAGCAGCCTCTGGACTGTTTCGAAACATAACTGGAAAAAGTTCAGTACATTTTCCAGCAGTTGACATGGGCAAATGGTACATAACACTGGCCATTGCTCACATAATTTCAGTTTTGATAACATATTGTTTATTCAGATATTGTAATATGTCGTACGATTTTGCAGGTGCTCTTTCTTTTGTGTTACTAGCTATTGCCTTGGAAACATTCGGATCCTTGTTCGTACTACCACTATTTTGAATATCGACAATATTCTGTCACATAAAAAAATAAATACTCAAAATAAAAATATTTTTTAACAATAACACTTATTTAACCCCTTGACTGTGGATGACGTGTATACACATCATGAAAAAAACTGGCCCAAACTGTGGATGACATGTATACACGTCAAGGCCAAAACAAGGAAACATCTTAACATATATTCACAAAAATTGTTACTCGGCAGTTTTTGGGGTCGCTGATCACGATTATGAAGTCAGATTTTCTAAATACCTTATTTTTTTCCAACATCTTTAAATCTAAATACAAACAATGATTTAATTAACATCCACACAAACCCAGTTCTTAACGCTTCCACCGCGCAACGAACCCAAATACCAAATTTACATAAAATAATTAAATCATGGGATCTTAAATTCCCTGGTAAACTAGATGCGAATGAATTTCTCGACGAATTCGAAAGAAAAATGATAGCTTCAGCGATAGATCCCAATGACGCGCTCCCGATTTTTCACAAACACTAACAGATACAGCGTTCTCATGGTTCAACATGTTCCGTCACAAATGGACCACATGGACTGAATTTTCTACGTCATTTCGAAAAACATTTAGCGATGTCAACGATGACAACCAAATTCTTAACAAAATCCATCGCGCAGTTCAGTTAGAAAACGAAACAGGAATAGATTTCGTCATAAAAATCGGCGCGCTTTACAACAAATTAAGAAATATAATTCCGGAAAACATTCAGCTCGACAAAATTGATCTAAGCTTACATTCGGAATTAATTTCTCTTTTCGATCGTGACAGCTTCTCCTCTTACGAAGAACTTTTTGATCAGATACGCAAATATCAAGAGAAAATCGAATTCATGCAACAATCGAATAAATTGCGTGAACAAGACGCGAAACGCTCCCGTAACCCGCGCAATAGAAATCAATTGGACGCAATTGAATCGACTTCTCAATCCAAAACTTCTCCACTCGAATCTACCGAAAATCATTCAAAAGAGGAAAATAAGCAAAAACAAGCGAAACAAGTTAAACAAAAAGCGAAACCCGATCCCGAACAAAAATTAAATAAAATCGATATTTATCAAAGACTACTTTTTCTCGCTCCTCTAGCTCCGCTTCGTCGCAGAACGGGGAGGAAAAGCGTAGATCGTCCGCGCATTACAAGAAAGATAAAAACGACAATACACGAAGCAATAGCGATCGTGGAATTGGCCACCGAAACGGTTACAACCGTGACCGTGGAAATAATAATAATTGGTACGGTAACGGTCGTGGTTACAACCGAAATTATTATCCACAATTCCCACCATATTATCCACCAAACGTACAATCCTCAAATAGCATCAACGCTAAACAAAGCGCATGCAGGTAGAATTGATACTAGTGATTCTGAAAGCGATTACGATAATTGCTTCTATTCTGAATCTGAGACGGATTACTCCGATTCTGAAGAGGATCTCTCCCCCATAATAGGCGCGAGCATATCCTCACTCAGATCACTCCTGCTAGTTAATCAGTCAAACAAATTATTTGTAATGATCGACGAAACTGAGCGCAGAGTAAACAAAGGGCATGCATCGCCCTCACCGTCTCAAGAAAGACGTACAATTTCCACAGCAATTAAAATCGGTAATGAGAAAATAATAGCGCTTCTCGACACAGGTAGCGATCGCACTTTTATGTCAGGAGAACTTTTCGACAAACTCGAAAGTTTAGCTAACGGCGAACCAATTAAGAACGCAATAACACGCGCCGGCGTACAACTCGCGCAACGCGACCACGTAGCCGCGCCTCGTCATTCCGTAAAATTTGATATTGAGATAGATAATTGCCACGGTGAAATATGGTTTGCAGTTCTCGATGGACTAACCACACCAGTCATTTTAGGCGTGGACTTTATAACCAATTGGCAAGTCGTTATTGACGCAAGCCAAGGTTATTGGTCCATGAAAGGGTCAACGATTCGTCACCCTTTAGGCTCCAATTCTAATACGCGCAGCTTCCTAAATTCCGCCCAATTAATCGAACTATCTCCGGAACAAAGAAAGATTCTAAACGACTTTCTAGACGAGAAATTATCGAAATTTGCGTCTGGAACCGGTGTAACAGATCTCACAACACATGTAATCGAGCTCACCGATTACATGGTCAGAATGCCTTTCGGACTCACAAACGCGCCAGCCACTTTCCAGGCTCTAACCGACCGACTAAAAGAAAAGTTTGTAGAACACGTTCGCGAAAATAATCTCCCAGAACATTATTGCGAACAAGTTCACGCCTACCTTGACGATTGGATAATAATATCCAAAACTTTCGAAGAACATCTTCTGCTTCTCGATGTAGTCCTTACTATTCTACATGAAGCAGGATTGTCAATCAACCGCGAAAAGTCTTACTTCGCGAAATCGTCGGTAGAACACTTAGGATTTATTCTCGACAAAGACGGTTTGAAGCCAAACGCTAAGCGAGTTGAACCGATCCTCGAACGGGCAACTCCTCGTAATCGAAAAGAGTTGCGCCGGTTCAATGGTTCAGTAAACTGGTACCATCGTCACTTGCGCAATATCGCAAAAGTGCAAGGGCCGCTAAATAAATTAGCGAGCCCAAAAGTACCATGGAACTGGACCAAAGAACACGAGGCCGCGTTCAACGAAGTTACTTGTATACCGATGCAAGCGACACCGGTATTGGTGCTATCTTGACACAGCAAGATGGAGAAAAAGAGTACTTGATCACGTGCTTAGGCAGACCTTTAAGGGGTGCGGAATTAAATTACACCACCACCGAAAAGGAATGCTTGGCCGTTATCTTTGCTATTAAAAAGCTCCGCTGTTACCTTGAATGCGCCGAATTTACTGTGATCACAGATGATTCCAGTTTAATTTGGTTGCAAGGTTTCAAGGACCCGAAAGGTAGACTTGCGCGATGGTCTCTTGAGCTATCCGCAAATAACGTCTAGATTGAGCACAGAAAAGGTACGACTAACGAAGCGTCTGATACGCTTTCGCGACTTTACGAAGACGACACTAACGACACGCGCGTTACTGAACTAAACCTTACTAGAAGTTTAAGTTGGTACGACCAAATGTTAGAAAAAGTTCGTAAAGATCCTTCGCGATATGAAAGATACAGAGTTGACTCGAACAATCAACTATATTGCTTTAAACCTTACCTAATTAACAAAACCATTGGCGACAATAACGCCTGGAAAAAGATTCTTAAAGAAAGCGAAATTTTACCGATTATTACCGAACATCATTGCTCACACCGGCTTTCTTGAACTTCGCCCGTGAACCGCGACGGACAGGTGAACCTCTACGTGACGTAAACACTGACGTTAATTCTGACGAAACAATGGACACTTGGTTAGAACGTATAAAACACATAGACACTTGACGTGCAAAGGTTGAAAAATGTATGGCCAAAGCTAGGAAAAAGCAAAGCAAAACTTATAATAAAAATCGGAAAAATGATATTGATGTTCAACCTGGTGATCTCGTATTTTATCCTAATAACACTCTATCCAATGCTGCGCGTGGTTATAGTTCTAAACTAGCGCCACGATACAAAGGTCCGGCAACAGTCGTAGAGAAATTGGCACCCATGATAGTTGTTATCTGCGACTCGCATGGCAAAAAGCTTGGAAAGTATCATGTAAATGATTTGAAACCGGCGAGGAAAAATCTCCGATCGCGTGTTATTTTGTAAAATCGTTTTCAGAGCTCAAGAAGACGAAATGGAGTCCTCAAACAGCGCCGTTACTCCAACCACAACCACCGTCTCCGAGTTCATGGTCGTATGGCACATAGCGGTTCCAGAGGGACAACAAGCTCAAGGGGCAAAACTTGAATTCGAGGAGTCGTCTTCAGGGCTGATTGCGCTCTCAAAATCTACTTTTGACAAAATCGTCGCCGAGCGCGATACCTTCCTCGCACAGCTGATCAAAGCAAATAAAGTCATCAGCAAACTGCGCAAAGAAGACAATGCTCCAACACCCGGCAATACAGATGTCGCTGAACACTCCAGAGAGATTCTCAAGATGAATCAAGAACGTCGAGAATTGTCAGACAGACTAGCTGCCGCTGAAAGAAAGGTTAAGTCTTCCGAGAAGCAACGCACCAAGCTCCAAGCCACTGTCGACTCCTATAAGGTCGACTATGACACGCTTTCAACAGATTATTATTATATTGAAGATCAGTATAGTAGTCTACGCACACTCTTCAAGAAGAGCATAACGAAAGTTTTCCACGCAATAGCAGAACTCCGTGAGCCAAGACTTCGTCCTAAAGCTGCTCCAGGATGCCTAAATTGTGGCATTCCCGGTCATAGCTACCGTTCGTGCGAGAAGAAGTACTCCGGTAGTTTCTGCAAAATTTGCTCTCACCCGGACTTCTCGACGGAAGATTGTCCCTGGCCGCATTACACCCAACTGCCAGGACCCTTACCGGAACGCCTACGCTGTAAGTGTTGTTAACGCCCGCTCAACCTCCCGGATGCTAACTGTTACGAATGCCGAAAAAGGATGATGGAAGACAGCATCATGAAGCGTTACAGACGCGCTTTTGAACTGTAGTTCAAATCTGTTACTCCTCCAGCAACGAAGTCCAAAGAGCAAAGCCAAGCTGAGACCCCTCCGCAACGAAAACAAGAGCCTTTAGCCCAAGGCACGTATACTCCCGAAATTTCCCCCACTGCCTCAAATGTGCCTCAAGAACCCTCTCCGTATGCTCCCGATATTGCCAACGCCGCTTATTGGGAAAGCGTAGCCTTAGCCTACAGGCTAGTCGTCGAGAAGGATGATTCCGAAAAAGAAGATTCGGATTAGTGTAGTGTTCACGTTTACAAAGATTTAATTTTTGATACTCATTGTTACTCAGCGTCGTTACACTCATTTCTATTTTTTTGTTAACATTTACCATTATTAAGAAGTTCATATATCACTATTATAATTTTCAAGTTTATCAAGCTAAACGGCCAAATCGTGCCGATGATATTGAAAAAGTATTAATTAAAACTAAGAGAGACTGATACGTTATTATAGATTAAGTGCCAAAGAATTATCGAAACATAATGTGATTGTCTACCTCATTGTAAGACTTCGATTTAAGATTGCGCTTCCTATTAAACTAAGACGAACAGTGAGATATTAGATAAGATTTTTCTTGAGACTCTTTTCCCTCTCTTCTTTTGGTTTACTAATTTCAATTGTTTTAAAATTTTTTCATTCCAGTTCTCAAATAATTATTTTTTCGTTTACAAGCCAAGAACGCATGGATTGGAGAAATTTGACGAACTCAAGCAAATTCTGGATAATAGCAGCGATTTAGAAGGGGGGAATTGTAACGATCATAATCGTTTCTCTCTTTTGGGGATAATCGTTGCCACTTCCCGAATACTTATATATAATAATTATTATTAACTAGCAAAATTGCGCGCTAAAGCGCGCCTAAATTTTCTATTTGTTTTTGTTCAATTGTGAAATAAAACTTTTAAATTACAATAATGTAGTGAATAGAGAATTTTTAAAGGTAAGTTTTATTATTATTGGTATAATTATAAATATGTAAATTAATTATATTTATTGAAAAAAATAATCGTTTTTAGGGGTCATCGGGGGGAGTCTATATTACCGAAAATATATATTACATGCTTTATGGACAATCCCTTATAAAAAATGTAATTTAAACAAATTTTTTAGAATCTTTGTATGAAGGTGTACTTTTTATAAAAAATGAAGAAAAAATTATAGCAAGGCTTATTTAAATTAATCAATCCCTTAACAATGTAGTCTAAATAAGGTTTTTATGCCACAAATATGTTAAATTTTGTTTTTGTAACATTAACCTGTAAAATTTAATTTTACACGCAGAAAACTGTCAACTTACGCACTTGTATCATAAATAAGTATTGTATTGGAAAATATTGCTCATTTCAAAAATAAACAAATTATAAATAATTATTTAATAAAAAATATGAAGTCTGGACCTATCTATGGAACTAAAATATTCATAACTTTGTCAATTTTGCTTCCATTGACTTGAGATTTTAACCTAATATTCTGTAGATATTATGGATTCATTAAAAATTTTCAAACCTTACCCCCCTTAAAAGTAAATTTTCATAAACATATAATGAACTGAAAAGTTTTAATTATTGTTTAATTTTTCTTGAAAAATAATTATACATTATTTATTCTCCTTGGCCACATGGTTTGAGGATCCCCATACATATTTTTATAGTAAACTTAAATTTATTTACGAAGAATCCATTACTATTCCAAATTGATATTTATATAGTTTTATTTTAAAAATGTAAAATTTACAATAAGAATAACAAAACTTTTTTCCTTTTGAATTGAAATAATATTATCAAGACTATATAAATATAAAGTACTTTGCATATTGAAAACAGAATTTGAAACATTTTTTAACAATTTTGCAAATTCATGTATGTGATCATCCGTTAACCATCAAAACAGAATTTGAAACATTTTTTAACAATTTTGCAAATTCATGTATGTGATCATCCGTTAACCATCCATCTTCATTCTCTATAATTTTAAAATCTGTTTTACTCAATGTAACACAACTTTCTTTGTTTGCCATGGTTTTTAAATTTATTAGTCTTATAGAACTCATGAACTCATGTAAATACTCATCAACTTTCGCATATATCTCATAAATCTCTTATATTGCTCATATATCTCATATATAACTCATAAATCTCATATATATATATCAGAATTCTCATATGTAATTTATAAATCTCATAAGAAATTACTCATATTTGCATGTAAATATAAGCATAAAAATAATAAAAATATTAAATTATATTCACTAGGAATCACAAATTTCAACTTAAGCAAAAATTACTACGTCTCACTCTTTGCACTTAAAACGTCTATTAACAGGAACATAAAAATAAATTTATAAAAATAACTTCTAAAACACCATTTTTTCAAAATATATTACACTTTAAACTTTAATCACATAAAATTAACAAATTAATATGATTTAGTTCACTACGTACCACAAATTGCACGTTAAACAGAAATTACAGTTTTCATGTAAGAAACTGTATAAAAAAGTACTTAAAGAATTCACTAATTATAACAAATTACACTTTAAACGTAAATCACAAAAAACTAACAACAAAATATCATTAAATGCAATGCATATTACAAATTGCACTTAAAACAAACTACAATTTTTATTGTTATAAGAAATAACTTGTAATTAAATTATAAGTCACAAGATTTTGTAACTAAACTACAAAATCGCAAAAAATGTTTCCATTAAATAATTAGGAAATTTTTCACTTGAAGAACTTTCACTTTACAGCCGAAATTCATATTAGAGATTCCCTTACCAGTAAAAACCCCCACTTATTTTTTCTTTACACTGTCATAAAGAGATGGAAAATTATCTACCAATAAGGAAACATTACGCCCTTTGGTATTTTCGCTTAAATGTAAAAGTCCTCACTTTTAACTCCCCTTCCACTCTTTTACTCACTCCTTCTATCTGTCACTGAAAATAAAGAAAACCATGATGCCCAAACGAAAAAAAGTAGGCGTTACTTTCTTAACTATTCGCCTCTCTCTCGCTCCTACTCTAAACTGAAAGAAGAGACGATACTTCCCTCTCTTACTCTGTATCGTGCTTTCTCTCTTATACTCTGACAGACAGAATGAATTTTGAAATACGAAGATTAATATAGTTAATTTCCTTATTAATACTACGCGCGCAATTTCAAATTGCGCAAAGTACCAATCTTAGCCACCAGGCGTCGCGCGCGTCGCTGCAAGAGGAGACGAAAAAAGCACATGTCTGTGCAACCGGTGTTACGCATCGTTAGATTGGTGCGAACCTCGATATTATAAAGAACCTCTGCGTTTTGTTTTGTAAAATCTATTGTTAAACAAAATAAAGACTGAGTTAACTTTCACATCAGTGCGCTTTAATTACTAATTATTTGGATTAATTCATCGTCGGTTCAGCGCCTAGCAGTGTTCGAGATACGAGAAATACTGGTAAGTTCGTCTTTTCTCTCCTCTTTTCTTGGCTTCGCTCATGAAGGAAAAGCGTCTTCCTATCATTTCCACCTTTCAAGGATTTTTGGTCAGTAAGTTGTGTTCTCTGGATTAAGTCGAACCCTAATTCTTTTAAAATATTAAAAACTTAATTTTGGTGGCTACAATTTTTCGAGGAAAAAGGTACATGTTTTTTTATATTATTTTCAATAAGGCCTATATTTGTAACATGTAACACATCTATAATAAGAGTCACATAAAGTTACTGATTTTTTTCTATGTTTCTTGAATCTTTCTAAATAATAATATTCAAACAAATAACCAGGTGCAAACCGCTGTAAGTATTTTTGTCTAAGATTCAAAGTTCAGCACTATACTACCGTTTTTTGGTAATCTTTTTCTGTGGTTGAAACTGATTTATAATTTTAAAGATATCAAGAATACTGTTTTGTTTAAAAAGAAATATTTTTTAAACAGCATTAAATGGATGGTAGTTAAAATAGTTCCTAACCAAGGTTATATATACAAATCAAAAAAGTTGACGATGAAAGGTACGTTTTAATAATTCAATGTAAAAAAGAGAATATAATTTAATTGAGAAGTTAATAAATACTGTGTTATGCACTTGCCCAAAAATAATTTACATTTGTAGCAATTAAACGTCTATTTTAATGAATGCGCTTTACGGTTATTAAGTCAAAAGCGATAACGAGAAATTATGTTTAACGTGTTACTTTGGTGGTCTTTAACATTATGTAAAAAAATTCTCCTTATATAACAAACAATTTCTTTGAATATATGTGTATAAATAAATTTTGAATTTCTGTCAATTCTAATAAAATAAATATTGATAAACGATTTTTACCACTTTTACAATGTCAGTTGATACGAAATTTCTTTTATTGATCATTTAAACGCTGATACATCAAAATTTTAGATACAGATTTCGTGTTCGCCAAATTTAAAAAAAGAAAATTTTTATTTTATTATTTTTAGTAGAGGAGAGTGGGGCAATCCGGACAGGTGGATAAACCGGACCCCTCTCAATATTTCTGAAATGGCAAAATTGGCAAAAGTGCTATTTAGAAATTTGAAAAAACCATGTGTAGTATAACTTTTTTCAATTTGACATTTTTTACTTTTGTTTGTGCAACGCTGGGAGCAAAAGTTTTTCTTTAGTTTTTTTCTACCCTTTTACGAATTTTTTCTTAAGGAAATTCTGAGGAAATCGTGTAATATTTTCAAATATTAGGTCTTGGGTTTTGAGGGTACACACCTCAGGAATATTTACCACCAAAAACTTTGATGAATTTGCAAAGCGTTTCTTTTTGACAAACATTTATTTTCAAAATGGGCCTGTGGGGCAAACCGGACCATTTTCGTTGGGGCAAACCGGCCATAGGATATTTCCATTAAATTAAAGTTTCATAACAATTATTTTTAAATAAAATGTTTCTATCATTAAAATATTTACTTACAGTGAAAAATAATTGTCTTCCAATGAGAATTGCACCCTTTAATATTGTTTTTCTGATAATGACAAACATTTTTATTTTTTTATTTAAAAAAATATTTATTTAATTATAATTCAATCCCGAATTATTATTTTCATGACTACAATCATTGTTTACATGATTCTTTATATTTTTTATTATTGTAGATTATGTAAATGCAATATTATAAATAAAAAACCAAACGGTCGGGTTTTCCCCATGGGGGGTCCGGTTTAACCAAGGGGGTGAGGCAAACCGGACCGTCTGCAAATTTTTTTTAAAGTTCACACAGCAACTAAACAATAAAACATAAAGTATATGTGTCTCTGGGAAGAAATTGCGCATTTAAATGATCTTTTAAACAAGCCATCGAAAAATGAAATCGGTTAATTCGTTTACTCACAAGAGTAAAAAAACCGTTAGGGGGTCAGGTTTGCCCCACTCTCCCGTACCTATATTATTGTATTACATTTTTACTAATTGCAACAAAAAATTAATTGTAATTTATTATCATGTAATTTATTAGGTACAATTGGGGTAAATAGAAACAGATTTGCTAAGTTTAACATTTTGTTTTGAACTTTATCATTCTCTTGCATTAATTAAAATTTTATAACATGGAATATTTATCCCAATATCTCAACTTTAAATTAAAAAAGTACGTCCTCGTATCATTCATTCCTTTTTTCTAGTACAATTTTTTTTAAGAAATGCAAGGTGAGACATTTATTTCCCCTCGGCCAGGGGAGTATTGAATCAGGAATCTAATCACAAGTTATTTTTCTAATCAAGGGTTATCATCGCATCGGTACCTATTAATATGTAAATTACAAGAAATTAAACTTGACTAAATTATTTAATTAACACTTTTATTGAAAAAACATGTAGTTAAATTTTTTTCTTAATAAAATTTAACAATTTACGAAATTTTTAAATAACAAAATGTTGCATTAATTAAAGGTTTAACTTTTGCATTAATCTTTAATCAAAATAACGATCCTTATATTATATTTCAACTAATATCATGTTAAAATTTAATTTAAATTTTTTTAAACTTTTTTTATGTGGTTCGAACAATTCTCATATAGTTACTTGTCTTTGCAATAATTGCAAATAAGCAAAGTATCAGCGCTTGCACGTGATTCATAGGTCCATAGATGACATGAAATAGGTACTAACACTCTGCCGATACCCAGATAGCACGTAATATTGCCGCAAGCTTTCGGCAAGCTACCTCTGCAAGTTTTAAAAGCTTGAACTGTAAGCTTGCTGAAAGCTTGTCACAAGCTTTAACCACTTGAGCGGCAAGGCGTCAGAATTGGCGTTAGACGTAAAAGTGACAGAAGCGGCAGAAAAGCTTGGACTTGACTCCAAATTTCTAATTCAGTAAGGAGATTTATAATATCAAAATAAAGTATTCTTCTTTTTAAATAAAAGAACAGACTTATGACTTCTTTAATATCAAAAAAAAGAATACTTTATTTTGATATTATAAATCTCCTAACAGAATTAGAAAATCGGAGTCAAGTCTTGACGCCTTTTTGCCGCTTCTGTCACTTCTACGCCCGACGCCAATTCTGACACCCTGCCGCTCAAGTGGTTAAATGTCAGTCGATAAGCAAGCTTTCTGTACAAGCTTTCTGCAATATTGCATGAAAATTCTTTATCATATATAATTAATAATTTATTATTAGCAACAAATTTTTGTTTGATATTTAATTTTTATTTAATATAACATAATTATAATTATAACAATGTTACAATAAAAATGTTATTAATTTCCCTAAAGAATTGGAGTTCGAAACTATTATCCATAATCAGTGGATTATAATTAAAAATTGTTAACTTCGTCGCAGACGTTAGCTGTGCACATTATCATTTAAGATTTTTGTTATAACATTGTTATAATTATGTTATATTAAAAAAAATTAAATATTAAATAAAAATTTGTTGCTAATAAAAAATTATTAAATTTATATGATAAAGAATTTTCATGCAATATTGCCAGAAGCTTCCACAGAAACCTTGCTAATTGACTGACATTTAAAGCTTGCGAGAAGCTTGTCGCAAGCTTGCAGTTGAAGCTTTCAAAACTTACAGAGGTAGCTTGCCGCAAGCTTGCGGGTAGAAATCACCCTTATAATTTTTTAAGGGTTGATTAAATTATTTTCGTTAAATTTGAAAATTTATTGCAAAATTGGGTATCTAGGGGTTTTAAGGGTCGCTGATTACGAATCTAAAATCAGATTTCAGCAATTTAAAATGGCGGATCCAATGTGGCTGAAAAATATTATTAAAAATATCTGATTTTTATCAGATTTTGTTACACAATATATATTGGCGTTTCTGTAAGAAATATGAGATGTTCTTGGTAAATATTAAACACGTATATTTTTGTTTCTACCCAAAAACTTTGTTGAAATAAAATATTTTATAAAAAATTTACTTAACAAATAATAATTTTAATAACAAATTGTACCACATTAAGTAGAAATTGAAAATCGTTATTTCCAGAGTTAGTTATGTAACATTGGAATAATAAATATAGTAAAGTATACATTCAACATAGTAAAATTTATTATTCAAATAATATAAGCTAACAGAAATTCCAAACAGTTTGGTTTTAATTCTCTAAATATGTAGTAAAACTTATTTTACATTAAAAACATTTGTTCAGAAACTCAATAAAAATAATATAAATAGATTTTCAGTTTGCAAGCTTTTTTCAATTTTATTAATACTTTTATATGGAAATTAAATTTTGGAAATGTTCAACTAACCCTTGAAAAGTTAAAAAATTTTAATTTTATATATTAAAATTGTGTTTTAACAAATACATCTTTATTAAAACGCGTACTTCAAATTCTTTTACAATTATTTTAGAAACTTACTTCAGAGTTAGAGCCAATCGAAGTCTTGTTGGTAACGGCCCCCTACGACTGTGTTTTTCAATTCGAGGTCCAACAAGATTGTGTAATTCCTCAAATTATTCTGGTGTCATACGAGTTATATTATAAAATTCTTCATGGTCCTCCTCCATAAATATCAATAATAAAGCATTATATGCCTCTAAAGCATTTCGCATTTCACTTTTTAAATGTGATTTCACCCACCACTGCCTGAACCGATTATAAAAATTATTTCTAAGTAGAAACGTAATTTTATTCATTAAATTTATCCATTGCACCATCAAGCCAATAATTATTATAAAAATACTTATTTTTTCTATTAATTTAAACTTGAGTATATGATATATATATATATATATGAAATATTTTAGAACATAATCTTTTCTCTAAGAAATTAAAACACATAATTTAAAAATTTTAAATTAAGTTAAAGATCACTTTTTACACAGATATTATTTTTTACATAGTTTTAGGGCCGGTTTCACCATGGAGAATTAATATCGTGATTCAATAATTAGGATTATATTTTAAACGACGATTAACAGTTACTACTATTCCACCACCTTTAATTAATGTAATATTTCTTGATTAAACAATCTAAATTATAAGAATGCGTTCCACCATAATTCTAGTGGTGATAAAAGGAAAGTAATCACCGTTTAACTTAATTGCCCAAATTTGACCGTTTAATAAGTTAATGAGCGATTAATACAAAGATATTGACATGGAAATTATAACCTTCAAATCGAAATGGTTTGTAATCATTAGAAATGGACGAGTTTTACGATTAAATTTTGTCATCATTATCGATATAGATTTTGTTGTGCGCTTTCGTTTAACACAGCCCATAGGTTCTCTTGAGTTGAAAGTGTGTTGAATGTTGACTGAAAACTGAAGGGTCGCTGGATGTCATCTAGGCCAAAATTAAAAATAATGCATAGGAAATTTTTCAAAACATATTCTCCTGGATTAAAGGACTACTTGTCTACATATATTCTGATTTTACGTTAGACTGTAAAATTTGTAGCAATTTTTCAAACCATTACATTAATGAGAAACATTGTATAATTCCACTTTTTTACAATAATAGAGTTTTTAACATAACCTCCAAATACATTACAGAACTCATTGCGCAGACTCGGGGTAGTCCATTCTTGACTTCGATATAATTCTCGAGTCTTAGCAGTGAGTTTTTTAATATATTTGTAGGTTATGTTTAAAAAATATTATTTTGAATTTCAGCCTAGAGCACATCCGAGCCCCTACAGATTTTTATTTTTATATTTTTACAAAAACCACGCGATTTCACCAATGATACAACTTCTTCTAGCATGAATATTTTTAATAGCCAATCACAATTGGTCTCAGTAGAAATATATGGGTTCTTGAGAATTAAGTACATGGGATTATGTAAACAGTGATTAAAAATTTGTTATCAAATTTCGTGGAACGGAATGGAAATTACTTTTATTTTGATTGTCGATTAAAAGATAAACATAATTATTTAACCACAATTTTTTCCGAGTTCCTAAAATCTGATTGGATATTCAACACACTCTTGAATTTTTTTTTCTCTCTCTCTCCTACTTTTACTTTTTGAGGCGTTCTATTTGCTCGTGCACTGACAAAATTGTGATTTTACTTATATTTTATAATTTGATAGTGGTTAGGGTCCTAATAAGTGCCAAAATTATTATACGTGTAAAAACTTTTCTTCGTGTATTTACATGTGTTCAAATCTACATGTATAATTACTCGTGTTTATTTTCAATAGGTGTCAGTTAAAAATATTGCGTGTAATTTTAACACCACATATGGTGTTAAAATAATATTTTTTCTGTTAAATCGCTGTTTAAGTTCTTAAACGAGTCAAATTTGGATAATTAGGTTAATCGGTGATTACTTTCCATTAATCATCATTTCGATTATGGTGAAACGCATTCTGATGGTTAAGATACATTAATCACGAATTATTACACTAATCACAGGTGGTGAAATCGGCCCTTAGGGATGACTTGGATGACTTTTTGAAAAACTTTTCCGCCATATTGGATCCGCCATTTTAAATTTTAAAATCTGTCCTTAGATTCATAATCAGCGTCCTCAGAAACCCAAAGATACCAAGTTTCATTAAAATTAAACAATTTTTTTAAAAAGATGTATGTATTTGCAACTTTTATTTTGTGACCTAACATATTCTGTTTATAAAAAATATTTAATACTTTTTTTATTAACAAATACTAAAATTAATAGCTTTGTTGTGTATGTATCATTAACTATGAAGCTTGAACTGTAAGTTGCACTTTGTCTCATGTCTTAAAGTTAATTTGTTTAAAAGTTATGAGAAAAAATATTTGGACGAATATACTCGTCCTCGCGCATTTGGTAACAACTTAGTTTGGACGAATATACTCGTCACGGTACGCAGGAGAGTTAAAAGTGAGTCCCCTTGCCTCTCACATATCGGGGTGCTTGATTAGGCTGCGTCTACAATAGGTAAGATATGAGTATAAACTACGAATGGCGTGTCGTGGACAGTATGGTAGTGCAGTACAACCAACTGCTAATGCGGAGATGAAAAATTCAAAAGACTGTCCAAAGAATTTTTATTTATTTCAATTTAAAAAATCTAGTTATATTATTCACAGTAAATCAAGTTGAATAAATAATAAATAAATAATAAAAATGATTAGATTTCGATTAATGGTTAGCGCTTATTTTTTTATAAATAATAAAAAATTGTATGGTTATTAATTTAAATTATTTTAAAGTAATTTATTCTTTTTAATTTTAAATAATTTGTTTTAAGATAAAGATTTTGTTTATAACAAAGCTCTTTTCATTATAATTTTTTTAGCCCTTATGTAACTATACATTAAACATACAAAAAAATTTAAAAATTAAAAATAAGCAAATTAAAGACAATTTAATTTACTTTTAAAAAAGGGCTGTAATTTTTTATGCATTTTCTTATTTATATAAAAATTGTAATTTCCATTTAAATGGACCTTTAGATTATTAAATATTTAAAATATACAAATTTAACAGATGCTGTCAAATAAGTATTTTTAAACTATGTAATAAATAATATCTGTGTAAAAAGTGATCTTTAACTTAATTTAAAATTTTTAAATTGTGTGTTTTAATTTCTCAGAGAAAAGATTATGTTCTAAAATTTTTTTTATATAAAATAAATATCTTAAATAAATATTTTTATAAATTAGGATGTAAGTGATAATTACTATTCTTTCCGTGATATTACTGACTGTGTGTCACGGATTGCTTCTAATACAATAAAAAATATGTATCGGTCTTTCTCTATCTTATTACAGTGTCTGATATATCAGACAAGGCTTTTAGTCTGCGTTTTCATTTTTACTCAAGTTTAAATTGATAGAAAAATAAGTATTTTTATAATAATTATTGGCTTGATGGTGCAATGGATAAATTTAATGAATAAAATTACGTTTCTACTTAGAAATAATTTTTATAATCGGTTAAGGCAGTGGTGGGTGAAATCACATTTAAAAAGTGAAATGCGAAATGCTTTAGAGGCATATAATGCTTTATTATTGATATTTATGGAGGAGGACCATGAAGAATTTTATAATATAACTCGTATGACACCAGAATAATTTGAGGAATTACACAATCTTGTTGGACCTCGAATTGAAAAACACAGTCGTAGGGGGCCGTTACCAACAAGACTTCGATTGGCTCTAACTCTGAAGTAAGTTTCTAAAATAATTGTAAAAGAATTTGAAGTACGCGTTTTAATAAAGATGTATTTGTTAAAACACAATTTTAATATATAAAATTAAAATTTTTTAACTTTTCAAGGGTTAGTTGAACATTTCCAAAATTTAATTTCTATATAAAAGTATTAATAAAATTGAAAAAAGCTTGCAAACTGAAAATCTATTTATATTATTTTTATTGAGTTTCTGAACAAATGTTTTTAATGTAAAATAAGTTTTACTACATATTTAGAGAATTAAAACCAAACTGTTTGGAATTTCTGTTAGCTTATATTATTTGAATAATAAATTTTACTATGTTGAATGTATACTTTACTATATTTATTATTCCAATGTTACAT
The DNA here is from genome assembly GCA_032872475.1 of Leptopilina myrica (nomen nudum). Classification (NCBI taxonomy): domain Eukaryota; kingdom Metazoa; phylum Arthropoda; class Insecta; order Hymenoptera; family Figitidae; genus Leptopilina; species Leptopilina myrica (nomen nudum). The sequence continues at coordinate 18,939,881 of CM065460.1, forward strand.
AACTAACTCTGGAAATAACGATTTTCAATTTCTACTTAATGTGGTACAATTTGTTATTAAAATTATTATTTGTTAAGTAAATTTTTTATAAAATATTTTATTTCAACAAAGTAAAAGTTATTGTACAAATAATAATTTTTGAATAATAAATTTAGAAAAACAAAAATAAAGTTTACTAATTTTTAATGAAATATACGGATTTACTGAAATTTGCATAATTTTTAAATAAAAGTAGAGTTTTAATAATTTATTATGCCCTTCTTAAGGAATCAAATTTTTTTTTACAAAATATTACACAAGATAAATATTTGCAATCCATGATATTTATTTCTTACAGCTTTCTTGCTAATGGAGATGGTGTCCGAACGACACAATATTTCTTCAGGGTAGGTCGCTCTACAGTTTACAGGATTGTTGAAGAAGTAGTCGCAGTAATATCGGACGAATTATCGCTATGGTACCTGCGTCCAAAAACTGAAAGGGAATGGAAAACTATTGCTGCAGGGTTTAGAGCCAAGTGGGATTTCCCAAATGTTCTTGGAGCTTTAGATGGGAAAGAATTTAAAATCCTACCACCTCCTCACTCCGGGAGCCTTTTTTTAATTATAAAAAATTCCATACTTCAAGATGATGGCAATTTGCGATGCTTTTTGTCGCTTCACATGGATTGACGTTGGAGATATGGGTAAAATAGAATTTCAAATTTCAAAATAATCTTCTTGCTAATTTACTTATTTCCTTCTTGATGACTTAATCCTTTCTTGCTTACTTACAAATCGTTATAACTTCCTTTAGAATTGAAGTAAATTTTCATTTATAGTAAAAAATAATACAAAAATGGATTATTTTTATTTTTTATGTTAATTTAATCTGCAATGCGTTTAATAGCACACAATTTACTGCGTATTTTAAAGTATTATTTACGTTTAATATTTTAGGTCCTATAAGTGACCGTCTGGCATTTGCAAACACTGATTTGAATGAGGATTTAGAGAGAGAAGAAGCCGATTTACCGCCTCCCTGTAATTTACCCCGATCAGGAATAAAAATGCCTCATTTTTTTATTGGGGATAAAATAATCCCTTTAAAAAAGTTTTTAATGACGCCCTTTGCGAGGAGGTATGCGTTTGCCAAAGGGCAACAAAATTACAATCGAAGGTATTAAAGTTATTGATTTTAAATACAAAAAATATATTATTTTAACTAAATATATCTAATAGATAAATATGTACTTTAGTTTTATTGATTTAAAAACATTTTTGTATTTTAACCAAATAAATTTTTTTAATATATAAATTTCTACTTAGATATTATTTAAATTATAATTATTTTTTATGTTTATTTTCATTATATTATCGAAAGCCAGGCACATCATAGAAGCTGATTTTGGTATTTTAGCAGCCACTTGGCAAATTTTAAAATAAACATTGCGCTTTAAATTGGACAACTTAATTAATAGTATTCTTGCCACTATCTGTTTACACAATTATTTGTTAACCAGGCCGTTACACGGTAGAGAAGAAATGAACATGTCGGAAGATAATGATGGACTGGATGAAGACACTTATAGTAATTTATATGAAACATAAATATTGCTTCTATTAAATTTTTAGATCATTGATTTGATTTCTTATTTAAATGTAATTTTTTGAAGGTAATGAACAAGCAAGGAACGAAGAATTTAATAACAAAGATGAAGAGATTCCTGAAACTGTTCTAAGACAGAGGGAAATGTTGCAGGATTACTTCATGTCAAGGGCTGGTGCTATTTGAAAAACTTCACAAATTATAAAATCCGTTTTAAGATAGAGATTTTGTTCATAAGAAAGCTTTTTTTATTTTAATTTTTTTTGCCCTTATCTAAGTATACAAGAAACATTATAAAATTTTTTAGGAAATAATGTTATATATGTTTAATCAAACATAAATACAATCAAATATAAACTTTTTACTAACAGTTTAGAAATTATATAAGAAACTGAAATAATTTCTTGTTAGTATTACTTCTTTAAACAATAATAATGAAATGAAATTTAAAATAATAATAATAATACAGAAAATAATATGTTATTGTACCTTTTGATTCACAAGATATTTAAAAGTAACATGCATAATAAATCGAATTATTAGAAATCTTGTCACTTATAGTAAAAAAGAAAATTTTACTGACTTTGATCTATAGGATGACGAAATTTTTCCAGATCTAAAAGTATGTCATTAGAGATTTCATCTTGCTCATTTAAAGTTAAACTGACAAATTCTTTGCGTAAAATATATAGAAATCCATCTGTGAGAGCCATAAGCTTAACAATATTGGCATATGTTGGAATAACCCTGAAATGGTATTTCAATAGTCAAAATTAAAATGGTTTAAAAATTATATAAATAAAAGTAAATAATAAATGATAAAATAATTATTTTGTAGAAATGAAAAATACATGATAATTTTAAAAATAAGAAATATAATTTCTGTTAAATTTGAAATAAAATAAATTCAATACAAGATCAACTGAAAACAAATGTACTTTTGCATACTAACACACAGAAAAAGCACAGCTGATTCAAGGCCAAGGTTAGGAAAAAGAAAAGAAATTTTAATATTGTAAGAAATTAAAAATTGTTTAAAGATAAAGTAAATTTTATACACAATTTATATGGAATTTAATATAATAATAATTTTTTACTTAGAATTGCATATTTTATTTTATATAAATAGTATAAAGCTTAACGATTAAATTTATATTGTTAATTATTAAAACTAAATTAGAAGAAATATAATTAATTCTGATAGAAAAAATGATTGACAGCTATACAATGGCATTGTTTTCGGAAAACGTTAGACACGTTGGAGACCGGAGAGAGAGAAAGTATACTTCTGTCGTTTTGGGAAAAATTTAAATATTATTGGTTGAAAAAGTATGACGCGTTATGAATTTCCGTGAATAGGAAGAGAGATAGTCTCGCGAAACGGAAGTCGCGCGGATTTTTCGTATGAACCGGAAGAGAAAAAGGGCGAATATTATTATTATAGAAAATTCTAGAAAGTTCTAGAAGCTTCTATAGCGTCTGAAAAAGGGTATAAAAGCCGTGAAAAGGAAGGCTTCGCTCTCTTAGTCCGAAATCACATTGCTAGTGGTAAGTTGATACACGTTCACATTTATCACACAACTTATTCAGGAGTTCATTGCATTTGCAATTTACAACCTGATAATTTTAAACTATTACACATAACACACACACACTAACAAATCGTAAGAATTATTCAAGAATAATTTGATTTACAAATTATAACTTAATAATTCAAAAATAATCTTCAAAGTCAAGCCCTGGATGAGAAATTTGAGGAACTCGTTAAATTCTTTTTAACTTTTAACCTCAGTTTTGACTCCTAAAGGGGTAACAAAAGCAAATCGTAAGTTTATTGAATATTCTTATGAGCTGCATTCATATAGTAATAGACTATATCGATGTGGCAGTTTGAAAGATTCAATAAATATTGAACCTAACCCACCAAAAATATTATTTATAATAGGAAATAATTAATTTACTTAAATTAATTATTTAGTTAACTTTTCAGAGAAATAAATAGATTTTATTATATAAATTAAATAAATTTTGATCATTTTTTGATATTATAATTTTATCATATCTAAAATAAATCAAAATTTAGAAAAAATTTATAATTTTAGAGAATATTTATTTATTAATAGAATAGTTAAATTAGGGTTTAGGGAAAACTTGACCTTTGTAGGCAGGATTTATAAAATTTAAATATTAAATTTTATTTAATTTTTATTTGTAGATTCCTCAAATTGGAAAATAATATAATTACTGTAATTATTGAAATTATTGAAAGAAGGAAGAATTCTTACGAAGGTGATTCTTATTCACATTTTGGTGCAAGACAATGCTTATTCGATTTTCCGTGCAATAAAATGCTTATTCAAAATTGTGTGCAAAACAATTGCCACTGACAGAACAATAAATGTAACCCTAAATCTTCCTATTAATATTAAATTGCAAATAAATATCTGAGAATTTCAGTACGTGTCTATTGTTATAAGAAACTTTAAACACGGATCCTATCACACGTATTAAAAAATATTTTTTAAGCAATTGCAATTATAAATTTAACTGATTTGAAAATTTTATAAAATTTATAGAATAAGCTAACTTCAAAATGTACATTTTCGCATAGAATTTTGAATAAGCATTTTATTGCACGGAAAATCGAATAAGCATTGTATTGCACCAAAAAGTGAATAAGAATCATCTTGCATGCGTTTTTGAATAAGCATTATATGAACGGGAGGCGTCGATTTATTTTTATTTTTTTGTTTATTATTGAGTCAATTCATATAGACCATTGCAAACCAAACCTACAAAATTATTTTATAAATTAACAAAATTGTATCATATGAAAATATTGAATAAATAATAAATTTTAATTATTATTTAAATTCCAATTTGTTATTAATTACATTTGTGAACAATTATCCTGCGAAAGAAAGATAACAAAATTATCTAATTTAGTAGTGGATAATTTAGAAAGAATAAAAAGCTGCATTACTGAATAATTATTGGAACAATTTTCTCTAATTTAGTAACAAAGCAACAAATTTTCTATAAAAGAAAATATAATATTAAATTAAAGGGAAAATAAAATTATTTTAATTCATTCATAAATTTAATGTATTGTCAAAATATAATCTTATCAGTTGATACAATTTGACGCGTGCCTCATTGTAAGAGGATCTTTAAATTTTGAAAACAATGTCCCTTTAAATTTAAACAAAGACATTCTTTCTATTCACATTACGTAAGAATGAGAAATATTTAATACATTTGTATAAAATATTTCTCATGTTTGAAACACGTGGATTTTCAGAAGTTTACCGTGCAGTGGGCTTTTAAATCAAAATAAAGGAAAAATATATAGATATATATTTCCCTCGTTCTGTCAATCTACACGTATATGTTTCAACCCATTAAGGACGGGATGTACAAAATTTGTACATAATGTTTAAGAACATATAGTGGGTCTGAATTTACTTCATTCCAAAAGAGCTTGCACATCTCGGTTTTTTTTATATTGTTTCTGGGATGCCTCCTGATGATTTTAAGGCAAAAATGAAAAAAAATCGCTTGGGCCCTTTTTGAGAAAACTAATTTTTTGATTTTTTTAAAGAGGTTAATCAACATATTTTAAGAAAAATACATTTAAATAGAAGATATATCGATTTGAGCAATTAGAAATGACATAACAAAGAAGGCCCTAGGTGCTGAATATCTTGCGGTAACTTTATCACATCTAAATTTACGAAATTTCGTGGAAAATCGGGACAAAATTTAGTTTTCTAAAGATTACTCTTTTCTCCTTCATATCAGGTCTTAAATGTCTGTAGAGAAATTAAAGCTTATAAAATTTGCAAGAAAATAAAAAAAAGTACTGTATCTTCAAAATTGTCGGATATATGACCTTTTAAAACAGATTTTAACAGAAAATTTCTTTAAAAAAAATTTTTATATTAGTTTTTGCAAAATAAACAGTTTTGTGTTCATCTGAAGAAAATATGTTATCCGAGATAAATTATAGCAGACTTAATTTCGAGTATATCTGTGTTTAAAACCTTATATTTTGTCCAGGTTGTTTGAAAATCTGAATGAACAGACTCTAATAAAAGCTTATAAAAAAGAGTATTTTTTAAAATATCATAACTTTGATTCTATTAAAGATAGAAAGCTGACCCTATGACAGATTTACTCGAAATTAAGTCTGCTATATATAAATCCTTTTTTGTAATATTTTTACTATTTGAAATGTGTAAAGTACTTTTTTGCTTAATTATATTTTTCTTAGAATTATTTTTTGCATGAGGGATAGGTTTTATTTTCTTCCCATTGTGTTGATTTTTATCTCCTTCAGAAATTATAAATGGTGATTCATATTTAAAATCTGTTTGGTTTTGATTTCTCGTAATATTTTCTATTGACATTTCTAAATTTTGTTTAACATTTGTGTCATTGTAATCTTCTACGAATTGATCTTTTTTCTCTTCTGCTTCTTGGTTTCCGCAATTCATTTTGTAGAAAACTATTGTCCCAGGCTTCACATATTGAAGAAGAGGTTCTTTTTGCGGCAAATGTGGAATATTTTTCGCTTCTTAATTGTTTTGAGGTACGGGATTAGAATTAAGGTTCAAATGAGTTTGGAAATCCTTGAGGATTGTATTGATATTATTTAACTGAACTTTATTTTTTTAGTTGAAGAATTACAAAAAGCATGGAAGAAAATAAGAGACGAATACAAACAAGAACAGGAGAAAATAAAAAAGTACATACCTTCGGGATCGGAAGCTCCAGAGGCATACACTGATTTTCCTTACTTACAATTAATGAAGTTTTTAGAAAAATGTCCTCAAAATTTAAAGTACGTATTGTCTAAATACCTTTCTTCAGTACGCATCCTACTTTGTATTCAAATTTTTGAACGAATTAAATATTCAAATTTCTTAAAAATAATAATTACAGAATTAATAACACTGGCACACAAAAAAATTGATGCTCTGAGCTTTTGATCAGACTATGACTACTTTATGTTTTTGGGATCGCTGAAACCGAATCTGAAGTTCATTTAACCCCATCACGTCAGGGTTTTGAGATAACTCCCGAAAAAACTCAAAATTTGACCCTAACATTTTTTAACCAGAAAAATATTTATTTTCATGTCTTACAATCACTAATGTATGTTTGTAGAGTTGCTGAAACCGAAACTAAAGTTTATTTAACCCTATCACGTCAGGGTTTTGAGATAACCCCCAAAAAAACTCAAAATTTGACCCCAAAAATTTTTTTAACCTGAACTATATTTATTTTCATGTCTTACTATCACTACTTTATGTTTTTGGGGTTGCTGAACCCGAACCGAAAGTTCATTTAACTCCATCACGACAGGGTTTTGAGACCTGTCGACTCAAAAAACTCAAAATTTGACACAAAAAAGAAAATTTTTATTTTCTACTATCACTAATTTTTGTTTTTAGGATTGCTAAACCCGAATCTGAAGTTTATTTAACCTTATCACGTCAGGGTTTTGAGATAACCTTAAAAAACTCAAAATTTGTTTAAAAAAGTTCTTGATAAAAATTTTTTTTGTCATATTTTAAGTTTTTTAAAAAGTCATCTGAATACCTTGACGTGATGGGGTTACATAAACTTCAGATTCAGTTTCAGCAACCCCAAAAACATAGAGTGGTGATAGTGAGACTTCAAAATAAAAATGTTTGATGGTTAAAAAATTTTTGTGTCAAATTTTTAGTTTTTTGAGGTTATCTTAAAACCCTGACGTGATGGGGTTAAATGAACTTAAGATTCGGTTTCAGCGACCCCAAAATCATAAAGTAGTTATAGTAAGACTTAAAAATAAAAATTTTTGTTGATTACAAAATTTTGGGGTCAAATTTTGAGTTTTTTTGAGATTATCTCAAAACCCTGACGTGATGGGGTTAAATGAACTTCAGATTCAGGTTCTGCAACCCCAAAAACATAAAGTAGTGATTGTAAGACATGAAAATAAATATTTTTCTGGTTAAAAAAATGTTAGGGTCAAATTTTGAGTTTTTTCGGGAGTTATCTCAAAACCCTGACGTGATGGGGTTAAATGAACTTCAGATTCGGCTTCAACGACCCCAAAAACATAAAGTAGTCATAGTCTGATCAAAAGCTCAGAGCATCAATTTTTTTTTGTGTGCCAGTGTAATCGTTGTGTTCCGGTTATCTACTCGCAGTTTGCAATTAGTTTTTCTTTGCTTCTTTTGTTTCTTAACTCTTTTAATAATTTTTCTTTTTCAATATTTTCAATTTTATAATTAATGTATTGAAACTTATTTAAAATAAAAATAATTTTAATTGTTTTGAAAGATCATAATTTTTTAAAATAATTAAATGTTTTTAAAGAATTTTATTAAAATTTTATTTTGAAACAAAGTATTTGAAAATAATTTTTGTTTTTAAAAAAATTAATTTTTAATAGTTTTTTTATATAATTTGTTTATAAATTGTTAATTACAAATTGTTAATTACAAATTGTGTTCTGCGACTTCTAGAAAAAAAATTGTATTGTATTCCCCTAAGAAAAAAACGTTTAGAAAAAAAATGTATATCAATTACAAAAAAAGTTATTAAATAATTAGTGTCGCGGTGCAGAACGACATATTACTCGCAAGCACGGCTCTCATGGCACCTGTGTGCACTGGTGCTACACTATAAGTTTGTACAAATTCTAACAGTCTCAATATTTAAGAAAAAGTAATACAGTTTAATTATTCGTATATTTATATAACATTTTGTTTAAAAAATACTAATATCACAATATACCTAATAAACCTATATATATAGAGAATACGTCTTGTATTGCTTTACACAGTTATTAACATTTTATAAACAAATTGTTTAAAAAACTTTTAAAAATAAATTTGTGTAGAAACATTGAACGTTTAAATCACCCGCGTGTTCATTTGGGACAATATGTAGTGGGGATACTTTGAATCACGTGACTTACACGTATGAGACTGTGGTCGACTCTTGTTTTTACAGTCTTTGTCGAGATACACGGCGGAAGCCATTTTTGTATACTTGTCTCTTATTCATTTCTATTGTACTTAATATATCATTGTTTAACTTTATGATCATTGTTTATTTTATGAGATCCCATCTCCTCTATAGGTTATGGGCCCAGACCCGATATTAAAATAAGAATTCAATTGATTCGTGAAAAGTGAATTATCTTTGTGCACAGTTCTCGAGAAGACGCGTCGTTTCGGTGTTGTGAAAAGTTTTCAACAATGGCTACAACGCACTCAGTTCGTGTAGAAGCACTAAGTAAAGAAAACTATGATACTTGGAAAGTGCAAATAAAGTTTTTATTGATTCGGAATGAGACTTGGAAGTATGTTAATGGTACGAAAGCGCAACCCCCGGAAAATGCGACAAACGATGATAAGACCGCGTGGGAAGAGGCGGATCTCAAGGCACAATCCGATTTAGTTTTATCCATCAATCCCTCCGAAATAAAACAGATAAAGGGATGTAATACGTCGCGAGAAATTTGGCTTAAGCTGGAATCCATTTACCAGTCTAAAAGACCAGCAAGAAAAGCCACGCTTCTCAAGCAATTAATATTGCACAGAATGCTGGACGGTGACGATATCCGCGATCACACAGCTAGGTTTTTCGACGCAGTCGATAAGCTAGAAGAAATGGAGATTGAAATAAACAAAGACCTTTTGTCAATTCTCCTCCTCTATAGCTTACCTATGTCGTACGAAAGTTTCCGAATTGCCATTAAATCTCGCGACGAACTTCCGACACCGGAAGCGTTAAAAATTAAATTTGTCGAAGAATCGGACGCTCGTAATAGTAAAGTGCTCGACGGCATCGAAAATGCCATGTGGGCAAATAACGGGAAATACAAACACAAAAATCAGTGGAAACCTGGAAATTCGAGTCGCGAAAACCATGAAGAGAAATATCAATCTTTAGGCAAAAATGAAAAACCCTTTAAATTCAAATGCCACAAGTGTAGAAAGATCGGACATAAAGCCGTGGATTGTCGTGAAAAGCAAAATCCTGAAACCGAGAAAGCAGGACATGTTGAAGAAATTTGTCATCTTGTTAGTTCCGAAGAACAATCATATTAACACGCGTTGAAAGTGCACGAAATTCAAAGTGAAAGCAAGTGGTGTTTAGATAGTGGTTGCACTTCGCATATGTGCAAAGATGAACGGAAATTTCAACAGTTGTCACATCTGGAAGGTGAATCATTAAATCTCGCTAACTGCAATTCAACCGAAATTTGTGCGAAAGGAACAGTGCAAGTGAATATTTTAAGTAATAAAAATCAAAAGGTGTTGAAATTGGAAAACACATTGCTCGTTCCGGATTTACGATCTAATTTATTATCTGTGAGTAAAATAACCGACAGTGGACATAACGTACTATTTACACGTGAAGGTGCTTTTGTGCATAACATCGAAGGTGAAACAAAATGGTACGCTGAAAGATTAGGAAATCTCTATTACATCCGTGAAAATGTGGAACAATCGGCAACTGCATCAGTGAGTGACGGAAAATCTAGTTTGGAAACGTGGCACAAACGTTTCGGTCACCTTAATGAAAGAGACTTGAAAAAGATGATGGCCGATGACTTAAAAACAAAAGTATGGAAAGAAGGAGACGTAAACTTATCAAATTGCAAAGTTTGTTTAAAGGGAAAATTTACAAAACTTCCTTTTCCCAAGAATTCCGATCGCTCGACGAAACCGCTTGAAATTATTCATACCGATGTATGTGGACCGATGAGAACAGAATCGCTGGGAAAGTCAAAATATTTCATC